>NC_061160.1:14106530-14129030 GCF_022113875.1 Hydra vulgaris | reverse complement strand
CATATATACATATGTATACATACTCACATATATGTGTGTGCATATATATATATATAAAATACATATATATAAATATACACATACATATATATATATATATATATATATATATATATATATATATATATATATATATATATATATATATATATATATATATATATATATATATATATAATATATATATATATATATATATATATATACATATATATACATATATATTAGTGATGAATCAATTTTTGGTCATCTATATTTTTTTTATAATATAGATTTCTTTCTGTGCAACATCGCATCTTTTTGTAAACAACATGTGCGCAGTAGACAGTAAAAATAAACTCATAAGCTTATTATATAAAAACACACAAACAAGTGTTTTTCACACTTCTTTGTGTTAAATTTCAAGAAATTCATATTGATCTCATAAAATATAAATAACAAAATTCTTATAAGCTTTTCAAATTTGACTTTTTGAAATTCTTTTGAAAATTAATAAATAACATTATAAGTGAAATATTTTATATTGTGATTTTGCTAATTGTAACCATAAGTAGTGACAAATCAACAGAAAATGTTACAAAAATTATTACCAGTATAAAAAATTTAGGTAACTTAAAAAAAAGATAAATTATTACTATTACCCTCCTTTAAATATATTTAAATTTTTATTCTGTAAAAATTCTTCTTTATAAAATACTTTATAGAAGCTGATTGCTGGACATCCTGCAAAATTCAGAGAATTAAATAAATTTTGCAGAAGCCAAGGAATTTTGATTGATTTCATTGGAAAATCAAATAATTTTTATGAGTCAGGGAAAATTCATGGAAAATAAACATAAAAATTTGCTGGCCACCCTGATAATATGCATTTACATTAATTAACTGCACCATATTAAGACAAACACATGGATTATTACATTAAACATGGTTTTATCTTATAATTTGAGTGCTCTACACAATCATATAAATAATGGGAAACATTTTATACATCAAATTCCTCTATTCACATGTATTTGAATATTAGAAAGCTGTCTACATTACTTAGCCTCCAGATAATTATACTCTTACATAAAAGCTATGACTTTGAATGTTGCCCAGCATCTTTAATATTGAATCCTCTCTGTAGGAATTAATAATAGTAAATTAAAACTCTGCTCCAGCCAGCAGATAATAAACTAATTGTTGTTTTTTAGTACATACCAGGTATAAATATAATAGTATCAATATGTTTATAACTGAACCAAGTTTGCTATTGTCAAGTCAAAAAATTTTTCTTGCAATAAAAACTTCAGTACAGACAATAATACAGTCTTAAAACTTTTTTTCAAAAAAAAAATTTTGTAGATTCTTTATTGCTCAACAATTTGGCAAAAATCAGATTAACAAGTCTTGCAGAACATTGGTATTATTGTTTTTAAGATATTACACTATTGATGGACTTCATTTTAGCTTTATAATCACAATATTAAGTTAGTCCTCCAACAACAATTGCAAGTGAATCAAGTTTTAACTCTTTTGAAGATTAACATTCTTTAAGATAAGACTAAAAAAAATTATTTTGTTTGTCTGATGTTAGATTTTGGTATAAAATATATTTAATTTGTTCAAGAAAGCTTATTTTTTTCAAGTTCAATAATTCAATTAAATTTTGTGCTGCATTAATTAAAAGTAAAAAATTTAAAAATCTGTTTTATAAATATTGTATTGACAATATTTAGAAATAGTAGACTTATTCACTTTGGTGTCATAATTTCCTCAGTATAGTTATCAAGATCTATATCGCAGATGATCGTATTGATAGTCAAACGATTGTCGTTTTTTAAATAAAGCTTCATTGAATACTTTTCTCTTTCCTTTTTTAGATCAAACTAGAAATCGAAGTAATGAAATCAAATGGATTAGGCTAACCCATTTGCTTTATTACAAAATAAACAGTGAATAAAATTTCTAACTGAACATTCAAAAATCACAATTTTTTTACTGAAAAATTTTCTAAATATTTTTTTTTTCTGCCTACAAGCAGAAAAAACAAATATTTCACAAATGTGCCTACCTTTTTTTGAAAACGGGAATGTAAACATTTGCAAGTCATCTATAAAACTAGATATTACAGGTCAGATCAGGATCGAAATCATAATGATCATCCTGCTACTGGTAAAATGTAATCAAGCATAATCTGACAGATGCCTTGCTGCCTTGTAACTCTGACTTTAAACACATCTTTAGGGTTCTTAGTTGAGTTAAATCTAGAGATAGTGTCTTGATATAAACATTTGTAATTGACAGATGTTAACATTTAGCTACTGCTTTGAAGAAAACTTTCTGGGAAAAATTTTTAGTGGTAAGAAGATTTTATTATTTGCCAGTCTTGCACTCTTTTTTCATCAATAGGCTGGGATATATTTAAACAATGTTTCATACCTTGAATGATGACTGCTGGATCATCTTCAGTCCTGCCATCTTATTTCTCATCATTAGTGATCTTCCCAATAATCTTAATAATCTTTTCCAATCTTAATCCTGAATTATTTCACAAACTCAATTTCTTAATAATATTAATATATAATCTTACCCCTAAACTTTATTTGCTAGATGAGACAACCATATACTTTGGTCAAAAAAGTTACCAGATTTTATTTGCTTGGAAAAAGCAGCCGGTCTTGAATATGATCTCTTTCCTAAGACAGCATTGTGCTACTGCTTTCTTACTCTTAATTCCATTTTATAGTTCTATAAATTTCTTATTCATATGAAATACTGTTGTCATATTTGAGTTGTTTTTTTTTAATTATACTCATTCTCTTTTAGAATTAATCCAAAACAATTGTAAATGTAGACCTGCTCTAGCTCTAAAGCTTTTTGTCCTATTTGTCATATGGTTGTTTTACTTTTTTTATTTTCTACAACAACTATCATGGTCACTGCTCAAGCAATGTATCACATCTCATGTTCAATTCTAAAAACTAAACCCAAAACTCTTGTTCTATCTTTACTTAATCTTACATGACTCATCATTTAGCAAAGTTGCATCTATTTACTGTAACTGTTTTACCATGCTCAAAAATTTTTATTAACCAAGTTTTTAAACCCAAACACAATTCTTTAGAAATTCTGCCTTCATGTTTTCCTCACTAATGCAGTTTACAGTTTCTAAAGTCTTTTTTCAGCTGTTTTCTTGTTATTTAACTTTCTTGCTTTCTGTTAACTACCAACTATTATAATATTGATTGTAGCCTTTTTGGAACTGAATTTGTTGTAAAAATATATACTAAATTGTATAATTTTCTTGAATAAATAAATAAGTGTATACCTATATTATATGAGAGAGAGTCATGTTATATGTTAAATAAATCTCTGGTTTATTTAGCATATAATTATTTTCATAATGCAGGATAAATATCAACTTAAGTATATATATTAACTTAAAAAAGATATGTCTTACTGAACATGAGTTTTTTCAATGCTTAATGTTGCTCGTTTGTACAAATACTTGAGAGAAAGAATGGAATATCCCCCTCTTGACATAGAGTTATTTTCTAAAAAGAATAACACAAGTAACAAACTCATGACTTTTTGCCTCATTTTTTATCTAATTACTTTTGAATATTTGAAAACAAAATTAAAAAAAAAAATTGCTATGAGTATTTTTTTTTAAATCAGTGTTTCAACACTTGTATGGATCATATAAACAACCAATACAAAAACTATGAAAATAATTAAAAAACCTTTTGACATCAGTGCTTCAAAATCAAGCTTGTGAAGGACTTTTGAGTTTGAAGCATCAAATACATGCAACTAAAGATGTTTAAAGAAGTTTCTTTTTTCAAAGTAAAAAGGATTATAAGTAAAGAGTTACAAATTTTATTATATTTTATTTTATTCTATTTTTTCTTTATAGTCCTATTTTTTATTTTTTTTTTAAATTTTATTCTTAAAAATATTTTTTTGTTAATATTTTAAATATTATTATTTATACTACTTTAACATGTAATAAATCTTTCCTCAAAACATTAATATTATAAAAAGTTTTAATAACATAAAAATATTGGTCTAATAATCTAATTATATTTGTAACAGGGTAAACAATTAAATAAACATAATTACTTTTTTAAAAAAGAAATTTTCTTAAATAATTGAATAAATGAAATTATTTATAATTACATTAAATGAAAAATCATATAGATACAGCTTCAGATAAAGATTTTTTCATTGTTTAGTTCATAATTTAATTCTTTGGAGGGCAATTACAATGTTTCCTTATTTTAACAACAAAAACATCTAAATTTTTTCTTCTTTTTGGTATTTAAAATTTTCTATAAAGTAATCATAAATTTTCTTAAAAAGCTATTCCACATAACAATGATTTCTTAATACTATGTTTTGCCTTGAAACATTTTTAATTTGCAAGGAAAGCCATAGTTAAATTAGGTTATGAATCATCACATCATTTTTAATCACTGCTTTAATTAACTCTTGTCTTGATTGGATGAAAATTTTTATGGAACTTATCAGCAATTGAAAATCTAAACAATTTAATCCGCATTCTTTTTCATTAGACTTCGTTTTATCGTTTGTCATTTTTTTTATCTTTCAAATGCTTTTTTTAAATTAGCCATCTCTTTGCATTTTGTATGCTTTTTTGAGCCCAATAAACTGATAAACTATTTTTCATAATATCAATTAGAGCTAATAATAATTCTTATAACCTTTTTATTTTTACAACCATACTAATTTGAGTATTTTCCATTATTATTACTTGGCGTGGCATAGTCCATACACCAGAAGCATAAATTTCAAAAATAGAAAAATATTGAATTATATTTTTAGGTAAACAAAAAAACAATAACAATCATAAAACAAGCTACTTCAGACATTACTTCTACATTTAGACATTATTTTGTCATAAGTAGTACTTAGCACACTTTAATATTTTGTTAGCACTAAAAAAAAAATTTTCCCTCATCAAATAATAGATCCATAATAAAGTCCTAAAAACCTGCTTTTTATTGACTAGATAGTTTACCAATTTCATTAGTTATGGTCATAAAATAAATAAGGAATTAGGGCTTTAAAATTAGACCTTAAAAATTGGCAAAGTAAAGTAATGAGAATTGTATATATTTTAATATTTTTATATATATGAAAAACTTATTTTCAAAATGAGGTATGAGCAATTCTGTTTTTATATTCTAACTAAAATATTAAATTATGAAAAATAATTATAAAATTATAAATTATGCAAAAAAACAATTACAAAAAGTTAGTAACTAAAAAATATATAAAAAGTGCATTTTTGTGAGCTAATTTAAGTGAATAATATTTAAAACAGCACATAAAATCAAAGCTACTTATACTTAATTTTGAACTTATTTAGAAATTTAAAATTATGCTTATGTAAAATTAAGTTATGGAACATAACAGTCAGCTAACAGGAAGAATAAATTAAATTTCCCATTTTAAAATTCATCTTTAAAACAGAAATTTTCAATGAGAAAATCTTTTTTTGATAATAAAAAATTATTAAATTAATAAATATGGTTTATTGATAAATAACACTGATTGATTGTTTACTATATCACAAATAAAGATATATTATGCAAAACTTATGTTAAAACATAGTTCAACATAGAGATACATAAATAAATATATACTTATATAGTTTTACTATGTAAACTTACTATCTTATGTATATATGTTATTTATATGTTAAAATTTACAATTGTATTCTATTCTTTAACCCTTTTTCTATTTTTGTTGTATATTTGTTGATAAATAGTTTGGTTATAAACCTTTTATACAATATAAGATGTTTTGAAACATGTAATTTAGACCTTTCCTTAATATTTGGAAGCAACTCAAGCACAAGTTTTTTTTTTGTATAATGGGAGCTTACACAAGAAGTATTGTTTTTGGAAAGTTTTAATTACTCACTGTAATGCTTCTTTTTTTATATATAGAAAAGCCCAAACTGATGTTTAAATGCATAAAACTGATATGTTCAAAAACTGAATTTTCAGATTAGTGTCATTATAAAATAATGTCATTAAAATAAAAATTAAAGTGTCATTATATATGTGTTATTCTAAACTAAAACAAACATAAGACATTGTTAAATCTCCTACAAAAGGTATTGTTAAATAGACCTAGTTTATTTGTTGCAGGTATCCGACATAGTAAGGTATAAAAAATCACCAATTTTTCTTTATTTGACTATAATTGAGTTGTTTTGAAATTGTTATATCATATTCTAATTTTTTATCTTTAGGACTAAAAAAGTAAATGTACCTCACCATTCAAAAAAACTTTATTACCTGAAGAATCAGGGTATGTCCTAATTTAAATAATAGATCTCATGTTTTAAAAACAAATATACAATTTTATTTTTCTAAAACCAAATATTCAACTTTGATTTAATTATTACCAACAGCATCCTAAATTTAAACATCTATATATTAGGCAAACACCTATGTTTGCTTAACATGAAGATGTTTAAGTTTAACAAGAATGAGACCAATTGCAAATGAGCAATTGGTACCTACCAAATTAAAGTTTTGAGGGATACATCAATATATGCCAAAAAAAATCAAAGACAAAGATCAAAAAAACAAAAGTTAGTCATTCAAAATAAAGTCGCTTACCTGTCAAATACTTGGGAAAAAACCATCTAACCTTAAACCAATTTGTGATATAATATATGATGGATTCTGTCACTGGCTTGAAATCGAGGACAAAAGGGAACAATCCAGAATATGTAACATGACCTGTTATTTTGCTTTTTCAAAGCATAAAAGCATTTGACAGAAGGTCAAAAAGTTGTAATTTGAGTAAAATTACAAAATAGATATAGAATTCTATAGTATAAGAAAATTATTATGACACTGCAACTTTATATTATATATATTTGATATCTTATTAATCAATATTAAATGTGTTTATCACCTAAATTTCTTCATATATATATATATATATATATATATATATATATATATATATATATATATATATATATATATATATATATATATATATATATAAATTATATTAGTCTATTCTACAAATAGAGTGCTCAATTTTCTTAAAGAACAGAGCAATAATAATTTAGTAAAAACACTTATCTAATTTTTGTGCTCTTCATCAGCATGTTTCACAATCAGTAGGTTCATCAGGAAGCTCCTGATGAATCTATTGACGGTGAAACATGCCGTTGAAGAGCACAAAAATTAGATGTGTTTTTTCTAAATTATATATATATATATATATATATATATATATATATATATATATATATATATATATATATATATATATATATATATATATATATATATATATATATATATAGAGAGAGAGAGAGAGAGAGAGAGAGAGAGAGAAAGAGAGAGAGGGAGAAGATCTTAAAGAGAGAGAGAAGATCTTACCATTTGTGGCAAAAACGGCACTTAACTACTCTATGACATCTAGCAAGACAAAATTAATTACAGATTATGTCAAAACGCATTGTTTTAATTGAGGAATGATAACAGTTTTATTATTATTTTGATTACATTTTATATATATATATATATATATATATATATATATATATATATATATATATATATATATATATATATATATATATATATATATATATATATATATAATTAAAAAGCAGATTAAAAGACTAGAATGTTTTTAAAAACATTCTGTATGTTTTTAAAAATATACTATAACATAATAAACTATTTATTTTATTTTTTATACTTTAAAACATGAGCAGAGTGTTATTACATTGACTATCTTATAGCCTGCTGCTAAAAGTGAGAGCGGCTAAATTGATGATCTTATAGGCTGCTACAAGGAAGTATTGCTTGATTGACCGAGGGTTTGGTTCGGACAAGCAGTCTATCAAGTATTAAAAAAAATTTTTTTTTTTTAAAGTTTGCAAACTTTTTCCGGTTTTTCAATCAAGTTAAAAAAAAAACATTTTTTTAAACTTTTCCAATAACCTTGACATTCTATTGAAAAAATTAAAAACAACCAAACAAGTTATATACATATATATACATATATATATATATATATATATATATATATATATATATATATATATATATATATATATATATATATATATATATATATATATATATATAAAATGACCCACCATACCATTCAGAGTTGCACATGAGAATTTTTGTTTTTGAATTTAGCATTCCCATCTCATTAACTAACCTCGCTGTTATTACTCCTCTGAACTGTTTGGTAGATCTTAATAAATGCTTACTATTCCATCAACTGAACCAACAGAAAAAAACTGCTCAAATGGATGCATAGCTAATGAGATCAGCCCAGTTACTAAAGATTTAAAAAGAATAACACAATAAAAAACTTACTATTAATTGATTCTTAAAATGATTTATAACTCATATAACAGAATTGCATAACACATTCAAATTTAAGAATTATATGTAGCACATTCAAATTTAAGAATTATATGTAACACATTCAAATTTAAGAATTATATGTAACAGATTCAAATTTAAGAATTATATGTAACACATTCAAATTTAAGAATTATATGTTACACATTCAAATTTAAGAATTATATGTAAACACTTTTATTGTAAGATGCAATAAGATGAAACTATGAAAATGCAAGATAGTTGTTCAGAAAACGATAGTATTCTTTATATAGACAGATACTATAAAAATAATAAATAAAAACCAGTACATTGCTAGATTAAAAATAATCATGATAACCAGAAGATACAATGATAATACCATAATAATAATAATAATAATAATAATAATAATATATAATATAACTTTCAATGTAACTTTTGTTTTTTAAACAAAAAGATAATTACATTTATTTGCCTTACTTGATTGTTTATTTATTTTAATATCAAAATTTAACCAAAAAAAAAATCCATCAACTGCGTTTAAAATTTGTATCTTTTGCATAGAGTAAAACAGGGTAAAATAAAATAGCGGATATAATGAATTAGTTATGATATTTTAACCGCTATTTTATTAATTTTTGGATAATCTTTTAGTAAGATGATATCAAATTTTATTTTTGATGAAAAATTTTTTTTAAGTTTTCTTGTGTGTAATAAGATTTTTTATATTATTCTGAAAAATGAAACTAAAACTCTCGGAAGTTAAATTTGATATGATTGAACTTAAAAAGTTTTCTGGCATAACTTTTTACGCTGATCAAGAATCTTTTAACCCCTTTTATGCATGTTTTTTTTTTGAGCAAAACAAATTTTTTTTATTTACATTTTATGGGGCAAAAACAAAATTAGCTGATGTGGAAAAAAAAACTTACTCCTAATTATGGATTTTCATGATTTTTAAAATTGTATCATGATACAGCATGCATAAATAGTACAACATCATATTATTATAAAATAAAACTCAGCAGGTAAGTTTTGTTTCAACAAAATAACAATATAAACAAAACATTATGCATGAGAGCAATTAACTACATTTTTCACAAATTATATATGTTAACGCTGAGCAGCTATGAAGTTTACAGCGAGAATGAATACTACCTACAATTGGCCAATGCCCAACAGCATCAGTTCGTAAACAAATATGAGGCATATAATGTTTGGGTCTTCTTTTTGCTGGAACACTAGAATATTGTTCGGAAGGATGATCATGCTTTCGTAAAGAATCTTTTCCATCAGATAAAAGCAAATCAGCTGCAATAAGCTTAAATTTTACTAAAGGAACTTTGCAATTTTCTTTATTTCAAAGTATTCATGTATTAAAATAGCCATGTCAATGAAGTGATAAAACATTGTCACAATTTCCAGTAAATAATTCAAAATTATAAATGAATCCTGAAACACCACTAAGAACATATACTTTGTATTTCCATTTATGCAGCTTCTTTGGATTATACTGTTTTAGAGAACTGCATCCTTTAAATGGAATAATTTGTTCATCAACTGCTAATTTTCTTCAATGGCAAAATTTTTAAGACGCTCAACAAGTTTCATAATCAAAGGTCTTACTTTGTGTAATTTGTCCTCACTAGTTGCCTCATTATTGTCAGAAAAATGTAAAAAGTGTTTTATTTCTTCAAATGAGTTAAGACTCATTATTTCTGCAACAGTGCTTACTGCGAGGGAAGATGACCAATAATTTCTCGTTGCAGAAAGTTTCCTAACGGACATGTATAAAATAGAAGCAATAATTTTCTTTATATCACTGACAGTACATTTTAATGGTTTTTCAGGTCTTTTTTGGACTGAATACAATTAAGTATAGAAAGCTTATACCAGCCAGAAGCTTTTCTAGGAAAAGGTGAAAAAAGAAAAAAAGTTTTGATCCCAGATTCTGCAAATACAAAGTTGTTATTTTTTATAACTTCAACATTGTCTTTAAGCATATTTTCTTGTTTCCATATTGGATGTTTTTTTTTTGAATACTTTCATTTTTTGTCAATAAAGAATTAGTAGGCATAACTGATTCAGTGTTCAGATTCCCTGCCTCTCTCTTTTTCAGATTTACTGCTTGGTTCATATTTGTTCTCTTTTGAATATTAAAATCTGTCACTTATGAGTCGTCATCAGATGATAGCCATTCATCAGAACTACTATCTAGAGATATTGGAACATAGTTTGTTGACCTTACCTGGCAAGCAGAAGATTTTCCATAAAATGAATCAGTAGTTATTGCTAAAAATGAAAAAGAAACTATTACTTTGATCAATAATATTGTATCAAGGTTAATACCATATTATTAGAATATAAATAACTTAATATTACTTAATTTATAACTTAATTTTATTTAATAAGTTTCACAGAACTCAAAACAAAAAGATTACTTCAAAAATAATAAATAAAATTATGTTTATGTAAACAAACTTTTAATGCATGCTGTATCATATCTGATACAATTATATATAACAAAATTACATACAAGTTTGAGAAAACTCTAATCTAACTTTTTTTAATAAATAGAGAGACATGGATATTTACATCTAATCTTTATAATCTTAGTTTTCTAGATTCTATGAACATTAGGCTGCCCAAAAAAAAAAAAAAAAATTCTATGAACATATTATAGGTGATAGGGGAAGAACTTATCAGAACAGTGTTTATTGAATCTGGTCGTCATTTTAATAATTTAGAAATAAAATATTGTCAATGTAACAAGATAATTTCTATGTTTATTCATGAAAATAAATTATTAATGAAAAATCCCAGTAAAATATATTGCCGAAATCATAGTTCGCGTAGCCATGCTATCCTTTATTATAAATTGTACCATATATGATACTCTATGCGGAAAGGGGTTAAATCTAATTTAATATAAAATATGCCTTGAAACAACTTGTACGCAAAGAAAAAAGAAAAACTATACACCGAAGAGCAAGTTGCGCTTGTGGTGGTTAAAGTACAAAGCGGTGAATTTTCACTTAACAAAACTGCTAAATCATTCAGCATACCAGTAGTAACTCTTTACATGTATGTCCAGTTTTTAATCAAAAAAACGTCTGTACAGAGATTAGTGTTTAAGTGGTCCAGATGATGCCATATACACTATATCTCCTTATAGATGGATGGAAGATAAGCAATTTGTGCAGTGGCTCACTAACGTGTATGTTCTGCCATTAAAAAAATTTCAGGTAGTTAGTTTATCTAATTATTTATCTATTTATCTAATTTACATTTACAAAAGATTGCATTAATCTAGTTATAACTATCTAATTTTAGGTATTTTAGTCGTTAGTTACATATGTCACTTATAGAGTCGTACTTATTTTCATCGAAAACAATATCTTATTAGTTTTCTTACCAGCTCACTCATGACATACTCTGCAGCCGCTAGATGTCAGTGTTTATTTTCAAAAGAGTTAGGCACAAATTACTTCAACAGTTTTATGCAGAGACAAAGCAACTCATCAAAATAATGTTTTAGTCACTTGCAAAAAAAATTTTCAGCTCTGGTGAAGTTTTTACATATACCCAAATAGTCACTGGGTTTCAGAATACTGGCTTGTTTCCATTCGACATTAATAAAATCGATCAGTCAGAGTTGCGAAGGCTAAGGTTCAGATGATGAAGTTTCAAATACATTTGAAACACCATCATCTGAACCTGAGGCTTCATCATCTCAAAAACCAGAATCTATGATAGTACCAACACCAATACTGGTACCAGGAACTACACTACTTCAGCCACTCCCCTCTGAATCTACACTAACATCTAGCATCAGCGCATATATCACATAGCACCAGCTCCAAAGTCACCTAAAAAGTCACCCTGTCTGCAAACAACCTTCAATATTGTAGTAACTCCGGCTATTCAAAAAGAAATTCAAAAAGTGATTGAAAAACAACTGCAATCAGCCTAATCACTTGCAGCAGCTTTGCAACAAATGTTTCGTATCCAACACGTTGACACAAAAAAAAGAAAAAATCTATTTATGTGCCAAGATTCGAAAGGAAAGTATCTCAACAAACCTAAAATACTTGAAAGGTTGAAAGATGCTGAGAGCAAAAAAGCAGCAAAGTAAGATAAAAAACAACGTAAGCTTAGTTTTAATGGCAAACAGCGAATAAAACAACAAATAATAAGCAACAAGTCCAACAAAAATAATAGCTGCAAACCAAATTAAGTGTAAAAAGTGTAAAAACGTTTTAGGCAAAGCTTCAGCAAATCAAAATATGGAATGGTACCAGTGTGAAAATTCAAATTGCAAGGTTTAGCTTTGTCAAAAAGTGCTGCACACAACCTTCAATATTGTATTTAGAGGTAGTAGAGGTTGAGTTGAAAACTCAACTTAACCTCTAGTACCTCTAAACGACTCAACATCATCACAAGAATAAAAAAGTTTATTTGATTTGATTGATTTTTTAATAGTTATTATTGATAGATTTTTTAATTGTTATTATTGATTGCTTTTTTTTTTTAAATAAAGTGTTGTTTTAATTACAAATATATTTTTGCATTTCATTCACCCTAAATGTCAGTGTAGAATGGAATAAGTTTTTTTTTAATCAAATAAAGTTTCATAAAAAAAAATACTTTCAATATGTTCAATATTCTCTAAAACTTTAAAAAAAAAAATTTAAATCTTTTTTCCGTAAAAAATAAATACTTAAAATTCTTAACTACTCTATTTGACCTAATTTTACTCTATCAACTAGCAATCAATTTTTTTATTTCAATTATTAATCAATTTTTTTATTTTACTTAGTAACCAAATATTTTATATAATCAATACCACAAATAACTGATGACTGGATAACTTGACACTTTTCCAATAAATTCCATATCTGAAATAGAAACATAAATAAAAATATATTATTTTATTTATAATCTTCTATAAGAAGATAAGTATTTATAAATATTTTTATTTATAATCTACTTATAAAAGATTATAAATAAAAATATATTATTAAACTGCGTGCTACACAGTATTTGTATATCATACATGCAAGTTTTGTTTTTTCAATAAAATAGTATAATTTCTCTTAGCAGTGTTGGAATTATGTTGAATGTATTGCTTTTACAAATTGCTTTCGAAGTAAGAGAACTACTCATTAAATTTTAAAAGATATAACTTAAACTATTTGTCTCACTACTTATAAGATAAATATTATTGTTTTTGACAACAAACAACTACTTGTCTCATTTAACTACTTTGGAAGATAAATTTTATTACAATTATTTTAAATAAAAATGTTTTAATGTAATCTATTGCTAGAATTAACACTAACTTTTTTTTTTTTAATTTACACCCAACAATGTTGAAAGCAACCACTATTAAGTTGGGAGTTACTAAAAAACAAAGAATAGTGTTAAAGAACTAGAAAACGGTTGACAAAAAACTTTAAAGTTGTAAGCTTTATGAGTTGGGAAAACATAAAGATGGGAGAGAACATTATTAAGAATTTTTAGAGCATGAAGGGACAGATACAGTAATGTATGTATGTATGTATGTATGTATGTATGTATGTATGTATGTATGTATGTATGTATGTATGTATGTATGTATGTATGTATGTATGTATGTATGTATGTATGTTTGTATGTATGCATGTATGTATGTATTTTTGTATGTATGTATGTATTTATGTATGTATGTATGTATGTATGTATGCACGAGCTACACCATTTGGTGTAACTCATGTTGTGTAAAACACATCTTTTAGAAAATGCATATCTTTTAGAGAATAATTTTTTCACTTGAAAAATCTTTAAAAATAATGTATGTTTCCTCACAGTTCTGTTGTGTCATCTCATTAAAAACTTCTTTTTTTATATAATAGATACTGCTATGATTTTAAAACCAATTCCAAATGCAATCGCTTCTCCTTTTTCTATTCAAGTTAAATTGTTTAAGAAAAAAAATTGTTTATGAAAAATTGTTTATGAAAAAAATTGTTTATGAAAAAAAAATTGTATATGAAAAAAAGCTAAAGATTTGGAAAACTTTACACAAGAAATAATTTGATTTAGAAAATGCACATTACAAAATATTATTGAATAATATACATAAATATGCATAAAAATATCACCACCAGACAATAACACTGTACTAAATAAATGATCTAAAAATTAGATTCATATAAAACTAACTCAAAGTTAAAAAAACCAACAAAAAAAAAAAAAAAAACTCATATTTTAAATAAGCAATATTGTCAGGTCAGGTAATTTAAATAAATAACATTGTCAGGTCAGGTTATCCTGCTACTGGTAACATGTAACTCAGTACAATTTGCTTCATGTCCTGCAGCCTTCTACTTTTTTAGGAAAATGCTAGGAGAAGCCAACTCCGACTTAAAACACCCCAGTTTTGGGGCTTTTGGTTGAGCTAGAAACAGTGTCTTGATTAAAATACTCATCTTGGACAGATGTTAAACGTATCCAGATACTGTCTTGTAGAAGACCTCCTAGGCAAAGGCTTGAAGGATAAACAAATTCTATCTGTTGACCAGCCTCGCAACCCTTCTTCATCTATTAAGCTGGCACAGATGTATTTTTAGTACATTGTTTCAGGTTTAGGATGTTCAATGTTGAATCTTTTGACTTAATGCATGGGTTTTACTTGGGTCTCTGTTTTTATGACAACGCAACTCATTCTATTATTTCCTAATGAGGGTACAGCTCTAAAACTCAGTTTTATGGTGCTGAGGCCGACTGGTAGTCAGGTTGCCTGAAGTCTGTGGTCGCTCTCAGAAAGGCTTATTCCACCAACAGCTGAAAAAAAACAAAGTATTAACAGTGCCATGTTGCGCATGGATGGTGTTCCTGCTTGTTATTTTGGTGTGCATTGTCAAGGCCTCATTTAGAGCCCTATGTTACGGCTTAGGGTTTATTATTAGTAATGAGGCAATTACTTGGGCTATTAAACAGAGTACTGAGTACTGTCTATGCTTTGAGTCAAGTTCTTTAACAAACTTAAAAATGAATAAAGTATCAAAAACTGTGAAACACAAAAAATCATTGTCATCACCAAGTTCTCTGAACCTACCATTCACTAATATTTGTGGTCTTTGAAGTAACTTTTCTTCTGTTGAGTCTTATATCTTGAAAAATTCATCAGACCTACTGGCTTTTTGCAAGACTAATTTGAGTTCAGCTTTCTCATCTTGTGATCTTAGTGTCCATGGTTATCTTCCTTTAATTCATAAAGACTTCAATAGTCACATGCTTGGCCTGGGGATTTACATTTGTAAGAATTTACCAATTTGTCAGGAAACTAGGTTTGAATCCACCGACTATTCTTTTATGCGCTTTTGTTTAGCACCACTTCACTCTATCGCCTTTCTCTTTGTTCTATGTCGCTCTCCTTCATCTCAAGACTGTACTCTTTATGATGTTATTTCTGATCAAATTGACTAAGCCCTCTCTCTTTATCCATCAGCTAATATTGTTGTTGTAGGTAACTTTAATGCTCATCACACTAAATGGCTTGGCTCAAATATCAGTGACTCTGCAGGCATAAAAGCCCAAAACTTTTGCCTTTCTCAATCCCTAATTCAAATAGTCAACTTTCCAAATTGCTTTCCAGACATTCCAAATCATATACCTTCTCTACTTAACTTATGACTTGTTTCTGGTCCTAGTCAGTGCTCAGTCTCTCCACATTCACCCTTAGGTGCTTCTGATAACAGTTTGATCTCTCTACAATTACCTTAAAGCTGACTAAGACTCTTTCCGTGATTTTCTCTGTGATGGCCCTTGGGTAGAAATTTTTCTTCTTATTGCTGACAAATGTGTTTCTAACATAACTTTTGCTGGCATGAAATCTTTCATTCCCTCTTGACGATTCCAGGTCAAGCCTCACTCTTCTCCATGATTTTCCTCACATTGTGCTGCTGCAATTGCCAATCGAAACCGTTACTTCCATATCTATCAGCAAAACAATTCTCTAGAAAACAGATGTCTGTTTATTACTGCAAGAAACCATTGTAAAAAAGGTTTTGTCTAACGCCAAAGTCCACTATTTTCAGATCATGAAATTTTGTATTTCATCACAAAATTTAGGCTCTCATGACTTCTGGAGAATTTTTAATAGTATCAAAAATAAGAGCAAATCTGTTATTCAATCTCTCTTGTATAATTCAGACTTAGTCACCTCACCTAAAGACAAAGCTAATTTGTTTGCTAAGACCTTTTCATCAATATCATCTCTTGATTCCACTAGTTGCGTTCTACCTGATTTAGCCGCCAAACAGGTTGATCCATTGCTTGAATTTCGTATCACTCCAGCTTCTGTATCTAAAGTGATTTCCTGCTTAGACTCTTCTACAGCCTGTGGTAAGGACAACATACCTGTTATAGCCTTGCAGAAGTGTTCTCCGTAGCAGACATCTACCATTTATCTTCTAGGATTAACTCTTACTTTCGATCTTTCTTGATATCAAACTATATAACTATATATCAAATCCGTTGCAAAATTAGCATCTGCTAATGTTGCATTTCTTTATCGAGCTTGATGCTTTCTTACTCAGGATTCTATTCTCTATCTCTATAAATCTCACATCCAGCCTTGTATGGAATAATGTTGCCATATCTGGGGCAGATTTTTCAATGATGTCCTTACTCTTTTAGACAAGGTGCAAAAACGCATTGTAAACATAGTTGGACCTGTTCTTGCAGCCAACCTCCAACCATTATCACATGGCCGTAATGTTGCTTCTCTTTCTTTTTTCTACAAATACTATAATGGGCACTGCTCTAAAGAGCTAGCGTCTCTTGTGGCATCTACTAAAACTCATTATCATGTTACTTTTCATTCAATTAAATCTCATCCTTTTTCTGTGACTGTTACTAAATGCTCTAAAAACTCTTATTCGTCTAGTTTTTTTCCTCGTTCCTTTTTTTCCATCAGTTCATTAGAATTCGCTTTCTTCATCTTGCTTTCCTGATTCATATAATTTGCAATCTTTTAAGTCATCTGTCAATCGTTATCTTGCTCTACAATTTTCATCTTTTCTCTTCCAGTAACTTCCAACTCTAATAGTGGTTGCTTGCAGCCTTGTTGGAAGCAAAGATGTTAATAAAAAAAAAAAATTATCTTGATGTATATTGTTTAATGTTATTAAATTTAAAATAGCTTCAAACCGTTTAAAACTGACCGCATATGTTCCATCTTTAGAGATTGTTATTAACAAATTTGAATCTTGTTTACAAAAATCAGCTGCCTCCACTATACTATTGTGAGCAAAGGTCGTCACATGTTTTGGAAACTAAAAGAAAAAAAAAAAAATTGAAAACAAAAGATATAGTGTTAGAGAAAGTTATAGTGTTAGAAAAAAAGTATAAATACATGTTTAGATAATGTCTGATGTCATACTAAAATAACCTGCTGTCAGGGGGCTTCAGTACATACATTGACTATCTTATAGCCTGCTGTCGTAGAGAAGTGCCGCTAGATCAACTAAAAAGTTTGGGATAGGGCAGCAATTTTTTTTTTCATTATTTATTGTTTTTTCTTCGTTTGAAAAAGTTGTATGCTATACAAATAAGCAAAATGAGTAAGCAAATGTGGATCTATATGTGCATACATTGACTGAGAATATATATGTATACAAATAGTATTGCGTACTAAGGTAAGCAATCTAACCTCATACTGAAATAGCCTGCTGCTGGGGGCTTTAGTACATACATCGACTGACAAATAGCCTGAATATAAGAGTATATATATATATATATATATATATATATATATATATATATATATATATACATATATATATATATATATATATATATATATATATATATATATATATATATATATATATATATATATATATATATGTATATATATATATATATATATATATATATATATATATATATATATATATATACATATATATATATATATATATATATATATATGTATTCATATATATATATACATATATATATAACTATATATAAACATATGTAACATTTTCGTCAAAGTTCGTGTTTCGGAGTTATAGAGTTGAGAGAGGGTTATAGCCACAAAATAAGTAGCCTCCTACTTAAAAATTTGTTTGACTAAAATTTGAAAAACTTTAAAAACTGTTATAATCTTGAGACTTTTATACTACATTAATGATTTCCGAAAAGTATTATAATGATTTTCTTATTTCTAACTCGCTTAGTCAACTTGTACCATTTTCCACACATGCATGTAACAATCTCGATATCATGGTCACTAATGTACCCAAATTGTATAACAGGACTGCTCTGATTAATGTACGATTTTGCTAAATTCTATTAAATTGTTGCCTCTAAATTGTGAAAGATTTCTGTAAAAAAATTCTGCGCAAAGGCTTATGCTATTTTTCTTAAATTTACTAAGTGCAAATTGTTCAATATTCTTTCAAAACCATGATTAATTACATGATTACTTATTTTATTAAGTATTTATATAGAATGATTAATAGATGTTACACTCTGCAATCTGTTAAAATGAAAACAATGACCCTTTTTAGATAACTCCTTAAATTAAAATTCTAATGAGGGACAAAGATCATGCTTACATTGCCCTAAGAAAAAAACTAGCTACGGTATTAGCAAGATCAAAGCGGTTACTCAGCCCTATAAACTTTAATAAAGTTTAAACTATTAAAAAGGAGTTATGTGAACTATTAAAAAGAAGTTATGTGAACTATTAAAAAGAAGTTATGTTAACTATTTAAAGAAGTTTGCTATAAAACCACAGAAAAAACCTGTTTTTTTTTTTACTTTAATTTTTTTAATAATTTATATTAAATCAAATAATATATTATAAATAAATCTAATGATCACCCTCTTCGATCATTGTTTTTAGTTAGAACTATATTGTGAAATTTCAGTAATTCTCATAAGCAGCAACTTCTGCACCCAAAATCAACTTGAATAACAAAATCTTTTAGAAGGTTTTTGTAAATTCTTATAAATACCTAAATATTATATTTATTTATAAAGGAAATAATAATAACATATATATATATATATATATATATATATATATATATATATATATATATATATATATATATATATATATATATATATATATATATATATATATATATATATATATATATATATAAACTTAGGTACTGGTCTACAATGTTTATATGTTATTAAAGATATATATATATATTTTTTTTCAACAAAATTAAATTTTTCTTCACGGTTAATTATCATTGATTTTAAATTTTTTACAATTGAAAAACATTGAATAACGTCCAATTTTTTCTAACTCATCAGGTAAACTATTTCTTTCAGAGCACATTAACCCAGTTACATCATGTTTTCTAGAACCTATTGGAATACCAATAATTTTAAAGATTGATGGTGGAGGAATTAAAACAAAACTACCACCTTTGACTTTTTTTAATTCTGCATCTTTAGGCCAATGTTTAACATAAATTCGCTTATAATTTGTGAACATTTGGAAGTTTTTAAGTCCAGTCCAGGTTCTCAGATTTAAAGCAAAATCCATTGCGGCATAAACATCATTTATTTTTTATTACATTGCGGCATAAACATCATTTATTTTTTATTACATTGCGGCATAAACATCATTTATTTTTAATTTCTAATCTGAGTAGCAACCATAAACACAGCACTTATTAAACATTTTACAAGTTTAACTATAACAGTTTAAATCAAACAACTAAAATCCTCATTGAAACTATATTTCCTTGTAAAAAAGTCGGCCTTCGCTATTTTTATGGAAAATGAGCTGTTGCAGCCTGTTTAAGAAGGCCTCTGTTCTATTGCAATAAGAAAATATTAAACATTTTTTATAAGCAGTAAAAACTTTTATAGAGCTTTGTCAAATTTTGATAAATAAATGTATAGCTTGTCTAAAAACATTGCTTGTTTAAACAAAATTTTCATGACACAATAAATGACGCTTGTTATGTATATATTCTTGTAACATTAACAAATTGTAAATTTGTATCAAGTTTGAAACCAAATTTTGTATTTAACAACTTTTTTAATGAATAAACAGATAGCTCATGGAAAAACCAAAAGCTCTCAGAAGAAACTGTTCAGAGGAGCAACTCACATAGCTTGCCATGTTTGTTTTAGGAGAGCATTTCTCTGCTCTCGCATTAATTTACTACTGCCGAGGCCTATATATAAATATATATATATATATATATATATATATATATATATATATATATATATATATATATATATATATATATATATATATATATATATATATATATATATATATATATATATACACACAATGCATATATAATTAATAATATTACAGAACCTTTATTTCAATAACCCATATATCAGTATTGGTACATATTGAAAGCATAAGATCATCTGGAGAAAATGACATAAAGTTAACTCTTCCTAACTCTTTTATCAAATTCTGGGGAGCTAATTTTTTGAAATCTAAAACACAGAAAATAAAAACATTTGAACACATAAATATTAAAAATACAATAAAAAAATTATGTATCACTAATTATTAAAAATTTTCAAAAGTAATATATACATATTGAAGACCTGGGACACTATCACAATACCAAACATTGATAGCTGATCGACAAGCTGATGCCAATGTTAGGGAAGCATTTCCAAAACATACTAAATCAATACTTTCAGGGTGTCCATTAGTAAGCTGAATTTATAAAAATTTATTATTATCATTATTATTATTGTTATTATTATTATTTATAAACTGCTAGATCAGATATTAAACAAAAACTGGCAACTCTCAAAAAATATATAATTATAAGCAATAACTGACAACTCTCAAATAAATATATAGTTATAAGCAATAATTTCAAATTTGTTTAATTACTTCTTTTTTATTTAATTTTTTGAACTAGCAAAAAATATAATTTTATCTACAAATGGTTTTTTCTATGGCTCTCGCAAAAGTATAATTTTTTCTCTCAAAAGTATAATTATCATTGTAACTAAAATAAAAAATGAAGTCGTTTTAATAACTATTTAATAATTCTTAAAATGACTGCATTCTATTACAATAAAAAAATAAAAGACTTTTTTTATAAGCAGTAAAAACAACGCTGTCTGAAGAATTTGTTTCATGCTGCAATGACACTTGCTATATATATATATTCTTGTAATATTAACGTAATTAACATATCATTCCCTCAGTAGTTTCTTGTTCTATCTACAAATATAATAAATAAAATGTTCTATATAATATGTAAAAAAAAAGAAACACACAAAAATTATATATAAGTACAATGTTCTATGTAATATGATATAATATATCAGGTAGAACATTGTATTTATTATATATATTTTTTGTATTTATTTTATATATTAGATAGAACATTTTATTTATTAGATTTGTAGATAGAACAAGATAATACTGAGGGGATGATATGCTTGACATGGCGCGACAAATTTACAAAAGTGCAAACTTTAAACAAATACACTGAAAAATGAACGTCATGTTTCTATACATTTGCATATACAAACATTAGCATTTGCTTAAAATTTTTAAAAACACACCCATTACTTCAGCAGTTTTTTTCCAAATAATTATGCGATTGATAGTTTTTTATTTATCATCAGAAACACATATTTATAATATAAAAACAATTAGTTACTAAAATTTAAAACACATTTGAAAGACTTTAAAAGAAACCATGCTAAAACACAATTATTTCTTTCAATAGCTTTAAGTAAAACTAAGTACGATATTAAAAATAGTAAATATATTTTAGCATGGTTTTTGCATGCGTTAACTAAAGTATGCAAATTTTACTTAAAACAAAAGCATTTGCAATTACTTTAAAAGAAACCATGCTCAAACATTCAAATAATTGTTTTGTTCTCTAATGTGCTTTTTATTTTTAATTTTCTTATTTTTCTTAATGTGAAGTAATATGTAATGCATATTAAAAACACTTTTAAAATGTTTGAAAAGATAATTAAGTTTTGCTGAAATATATAAAATCTAATAGAATATATATAATTAATATGTTTATTATAGTTTTTAATCTTTATTGTGTGTTTAACAACGTCAATAATATGATATTTTTATTAA
>NC_061160.1:14074030-14104030 GCF_022113875.1 Hydra vulgaris | reverse complement strand
TCTCCTGCCCCAGGTCCAAGAATGGTTTGCTGATAATGAAGAGTACATGTTCATGCATGACTCTGCACCGTGTCATAAGGCTAGAAGTGTTACAGCATTCCTAACTGAAAAAAATGTGTGTGTTTTGCCATGGCCAGGGAATTCACCTGATATGAACCCCATAGAAAATCTGTGTGAGTTCACATAATGGGAAATTGCCAAAGAAATCATCACTACTAAGCAGCAATTGATAGAAACCCTTATAAGAGAGTGGCATAACAACCCCAGTCTCCAACACAATGCAAAAGTTTGCATAGAAAGCATGCCCCGACGCCTGAAAGCCGTCATTGTAGCAAAGGGTGACATTACAAAATATTAGGATTATTACCTTATTTGTTATGTTAAAACTTTTTATAAAAAAATAGATAGCTATGAATAAAAAATTATGTTGTTTTATATTCTAAATAAAACCCTCTAACAATAAAAACAATGTTTAAAAATAACTACAAAATATTTGTTCATTAAAGTAGTTTAAACTTTAAAATTAAATAAAAAATAAAGTGTCCCTAATAATTTGGCAACCCACTGTATATATATATACATATATATATATATATATATATATATATATATATATATATATATATATATATATATATATATATATATATATATATATATATATATATATATGTAATATATATATATATATATATATATATATATATAAATATATATATATATATATATATATTATATATATATATATATATATATATATATATATATATATATATATATATATATATACAGGGGTTAAAATAGGGGGTAAAGACATTCCTCTTTAGCCGACAAATCAAGAAATCCGCTTCGCTCAATATTTCTTAGCAACCGTTTCACCTCGTTTTTGAGTTGTTTTTTGTCTTTTTTACAAGGTAAGTTCTCTTAGGGATCGTCCATAAATTACGTAACGCAAAATTTCACAATAAACAAATCAAACATTTTCCCTCGCAGAGTCCTAATTTAAATAAATAATCAAAATAGGAAATTAAGTTAAATGAAAATCTCCGCGTAAAAGAGCTTAATATCTCCTGCTTCTGTTCGTAAAATATTTTTTGCGAGGCTTAATTTATGAACGATCCCTTATCAAACCTATATTCCGAAGAATCTCCTTTATGTCCGCAAACATGAAAAAGATGATTAATTTAGTTCAAGACAACCTGCCCAAACCCTTAGTCGATCTATGCACACTCACTGGGCCTATGACTAAATGAATCAGCCAATGTATGTACACTGCGAAGCGCCTATCCCTATATATCCCAATTCGCCTATTCTCTAAAATTACGGTTTTCGGAAGTCAAGGATGCTCAACGTTGGAATGGAGGTTTGAAAAGAGAGACTACCTTTTTACAATGGTATTGTCCGTATATTACGCAAAGCCTGATTTATCTCACAGAGCCGTAACTATTAAGGGGGGAAGGGAGGGTTGGGCCTCTCCCTATCTCTGGGCCCCTAAAATGAAAAAAAAAAGAAAAGAGGTCTTTAATATGTAATATGGGCCCCCTAATATGAAAATTGTGGTTACGACTCTGTCTCATTATAGTAGTAGATCATTTTCACTTTGCGCGCTTTTATTGAAGTTAAACAGCTATTTTAACTTTTCCTAAAATTTATGACTGCGAGAAAAAACTTTTTTTCTTGCAAATGAATTTAAATTCGCGTAATTTATAAATGATCTAAAAGAGCTTATAATAAAATGAAACAATTTGTTGAGATTTTATTTCATAAAAAATTGCATTTTTTATGTTTGATTTAGCTAACTATTTGTATGAGTAAACTAACCAGACATAAAGAAAACTTCAAACTTTTTTATGTTTATAGTCAAATAAAATCAAATAAAGATGCTTTTCAAAAAAATTGCGATGAATAAAGCCTAGGAACAAAAAAGCCCTAAAATTTGAAATTCTTTTGCCCCAAACGTAAGAGTAACAAGTTAATAAAAAAAAATTTACTTTTTTTTAAGTAAATTAATATTCCTCAATAAGTTGTAAACTTACTAAAACAGTTTCATAAACGTAACAAACGCAGTAATAGCAATAATAATTATAATATTAATAGTAATTGTTTACAACAATAACACTAATAAAAATAATAATGTTAAATATAAAGATAATAATATCTTAACAATAACAAAAAGGGCATAGTGGTGGTCGGAGTACTATAAATAATTATATTTACCTATATTTATACATTCAGTCACTCTCAAACACACACCCACACACAAAGACACGCCCATATACATATACATATATACACACATATATATGTAATAAATAAACACATGTAAATAAGAATATTTATATATATATATATATATATATATTTATATGTATATATATTTATATATATACATATATATATACATATATATACGTACACACATAAACATATTCTTACATGCACAGACATATATGTACAATGCATACATGCCTATAAATACACAAACAAGTTCATACACGCATACAAATATGAAACAGAGGGATAAGGAGTCGAAGGAAAGGTAAATGAATAGCTTTACAAATAAAGAAAACTAAAAACTGTTATAATTAAGAAAAATAGTCAAAATTAATTAAAGATAAAAGACAGTGATAATGATGTGTCAGAACTTTATTGAGTGTTTTTATGGAGGATAAATTTTTGGAGTTTTTCTTGATCTAACAACAGTATTTCCTAGAGAACTTTAATTTCTCATTGAAAGTATTGCCTTCACTGCAAACATCCTCTCTTCTTTATCTTTGCTACAAAGTAGTGCTTGAAGTATGGATTCACTGTGAGCATTCCAGGCAGAGGAACTAATATAGGGTAAAACTGTTTTCTGAACATCTAAGTTCATTTTTCGGACAAGTTCCAGCTGTTTGATAATATGGTATGGTCCGTTAGTCCATTTTTGTTTTACCTAAACATTTTTTATTAATAAAATTACCCATACACACAAGTAAAAATTATCCAAATAAACAAAAAAAAGTTCTTACCTTAATTTTAAACCATAATACAGAGTATACACCAACACAGAACTGTACAAGATATTTTAATTTCTCAGCATTGCTTCCATTTAGTCCATGATGTGAACACCAAATTCTGCAAAGCTTACTTGCCAAGTTTAAACATCGTGCTTGATTGTGGGGACATACTTGAATTTCTTTTAAATCGTCTGGCATTATTTTATCTTTAATAGTTTTTGTTATCCTGTATAGATATCTTTGATCACTAGATAAATTTTTTAAAGTATCTTCACAAATATCTAATAAATCAATTTCAATATCTATAGATTGAATTACATTAGTGGCAATTTTGAGATCATTGGCAATAGGGAAAAGTTTACAAATATTGCCAGAAAACGTATTGTTTCATATTGTTTTTCCATCAATAACTGACATTAAGTGCCTTAAAGGTAATTAATTTGTGTGCAAAGCACAAACTATCCAAATAAGTTTGATTTGAAGTTTGTTTTTTAAAAATTATATCTCCTCTACAGCCTAAAAATTACTTATTTAAATATATGCATGACATCTAACATCAAATATTTACCTGCATTTAGTATCAAACATCTACCTGTATTTAGATTGGTTGAATCACAGCCAACAGCAACAAAAGAGGATTGTATACCATGTTCTATTATCCATTTATATATATGTTCTGCTATATGTTCTGCTTGGGTAACAAACTCAGATCTGTTTTCTTTGTCATTTGTAAAATGTATAAATATAAACCACCTGGCTCTGCACAAACGGAATAATGGTCTTCTTGTACAAGTCTGTGGTGAAATTTTCCATTTTGTCCAGTTAACGAAAATTTTGTGATCTGTCACTGTTTCACTATCAGTCACATTCGTTTTAAAAAAGCCTGCCTCTTTAGCTGCTTTCAGTGTTAGTGTTGAAATTGCAGCAGTTGTTCTATTTGATACACCATATCTTAATGATGCTAATGTAACTTCTTTCATATTCAATGACTTTTTAGGAGCTTGTCTGCTCCTAAATCTGCTTATGTACTCAGAATCTTCATCGGAATTTTCTTCGCTTTCGACATCTACATCGTCAGTACTCTCAAAATTTTCAATTGGCGCTTTAGTTTTTTTTTGTTGAGAATAAAGAGAGAGGCATTCTATTTGTGGTTTCTTTTTTCCAGTTTTCTTCCTTTTATACTTTTTTTCTTGTTTGTTAGCTTCTTCTTTCAAATTACGAGCACCCATTTGCATACAACTTTTTGTCCCAAATTTTTCTCTTTGCGATTTCATAAACCGAAGTTCTATTCTGGGAATTTTGTTTTCTCTTTTGCATTGACAAGAGATATGAGCTTTAAAAACAAATGAACTACAAAAACCTTCTCACAAGAAGCACTTGCACTTCGCTATATCTAATAGCTTGTTCAGCTTAGAGTTAAACTTAGAAAGGGTGTCAGTGTTGGACCTGAAGTTTTTTTTTTTTTTTTTTTTTTTAGTTAGTTTATTTTGTCGTTTTACACATTTTACAATGTTATCTTTAAATTCGAATAAATATATATATAATTACAAGCTGACAGGGGCAAGTAGAAGACATAAAGTCTTATCATCAAGCCCTTTTGTGAAATAGAGAAATATAAAATTTCTAAAATTCCAATAATATAAAAAAGAGTTAAATTAAAAATTTTGAAAAAATAAACAAACATTCAAACAAAATTAAAATAAAAATAAAAAAATTTAAAGAGTTTGAAATAAAGTAAAAAGATTGAAAAAAATTAAAAAGTTTAAAATAAATTAAAAATTAAAAAAAGTAAAAATTAGAAAGAAAAAAAAATAATAATAATAATAATAATAAAATCTCGAAATAAAAAAATAAAAATGTATACAATGCGTAAATTAAAAAGTTTGAATTTTTTTTACAAATCAGTACATATACGTATACATATTCAATACAAAGCGAAGTATATATTCAAAAATATTTATATATTAAAAAGATTCCAAACGTTATGTAGATTTAAATTCATTTGTTAGTATTTATTAAAAAAAGTTAAAAAAAAAAACAGTCAAAGAGAAAATCAAACAAGAAAGATATATATGTATATATATATATAAAAAAAAAAAAAAAAAAAAAAAAAGCTTTTTATCAAATTTATAAAAAAAATATTATTTTTAAAAAAATGAAAGAATGTATGTAATGTTTGAGTTTAGTAAGTGTTTTTTTATAGTTCTTTTGAATATATCAATAGATTTTATTTTTTTCATATTTTCGTCAAGAACTGACTCAAGCGTGGCCCCCGACGTGTAATTGAGAAGTCAGATTTTTTGAGTGATGTTGGTGGGATGTAGTAATTATTTATTGAGTGTCTTGTTTCATATTTATGGTTAATTAGAGAGAAACCTTTATAAAAATATTTTGGAATTAGTTCATTTTGAAGTTTAAACATAAATAACAAGTTATGGTATATATTTAGTTCGTATACGTTTAGCGCATTAATTTCCTTGAGTAACGGCTTGGCACTTTCGTACCTATCTGCGCCCAAAACTAATCGACTTGCTTGCTTTTGTTTAGTATAAATATTTTTTAGGAAAGATGAATGATTGTTTGCCCAGGCAATATTACAATAGTTAATATGACTATGTATAAATGAAAAGTATAAGTTTTTTAAACATATTTTATTCAAAAGATGTTTTGTCCTGTACATAATCCCCACAGTCTTTGAAACTTTGTTCTCGACTAACTTTATTTGGCTTTTCCAATTTAAATGTTCATCGAAATTTATTCCTAGTATTTTCATTGAAAAAACTCTTTTTATTTTAATATTGTTAATTGTTAGTTCTGGAAGTTTAAGTGGAAGGTTCTCGGATTGAGATGGTTTAGCAAACAAAATATATTTAGTTTTTTCAATATTTAATGATAGTTTATTTGCTATAAACCACTCATTAAGATATATTAGTTCAGCGTTTACATAATAAAAAATATTTTTTAAATTTGAGTCAGAAAAGAAAACATTAGTGTCATCAGCAAAAATAGTATAATTAAGTATTTTTGAAGACAAAAAAATATCATTGATATAAACTAAAAACAATAAAGGTCCAAGTATTGATCCTTGTGGAACTCCGCAACTTATTGATTCAAATGGGGAGCACGTTAGATCATATGGTACACCTTGTTTACGGTTTTCTAAATAACATTGAAGCCACTTTAAATTAGAGTGAACTACTCCGTAACTACGTAGTTTGTAGATAAGAATCTTGTGGTTTACAGTATCAAATGCCTTTGATAGATCTAGAAAAATTCCAAGTGTGTAACAATTGTTTTCAAAACCTTGTAAAATTTGGTTCGCAAGATCAATTACGGCATGTTCCGTAGAATGGTTTTTTTGAAAACCAAACTGTTTATGATAAAGAATATTATTTTTTTCAAGATAATTGTACAGCCTGTTGAACATAATACGCTCTAATATTTTGGAAAAACAGGAAAGTATGGAAATCGGTCTATAGTTAGATATTATTGAGTCGTCGCCGCTTAAGTTAACAATGTCTGTAGCTTTTTTCCATAATCCACCTATTTTATTTATATCAACTTTGTCCGTAACAATTGGAATTTCAAGATTCGCTTTCAACCATTGTGTTTTCACTTTTAAAAAAAATATTTTGCATGTATCTTTATTTAATATAACTTATTAAATAAATTTAAGTTTAAATAAAATATATTTTCGTAACAACGCAAGATATTACAGTAAAGTTTAGCAAAAATACCGATCTTTGCAAACTTTAATAATTAAAAGTTTTTAAGCTAAAATGACTGCCTAGGTGTCTAATAATGGGTATTTGGGATCGAGGATTTGATTGAAGATGTTTTTGAGTTAACCGGAATAACCGGTCAAAAGTTGCACAAACCGAATATATCACATTTTTCACCCAAAACCTCAGTTTTTGAGGTTCAAATTTGAAAACCTAAAAATTAAAACTTTTCATTTTTTTCTTTTTGCATTAGTTTTACATATGGACCAACATTCAAAATTAATATGGCCTAAGCATTTATTGTAAAAAATTAAAAAATAACCCGCCCTAATGCTCATATTGCACTAAAACTACATCATAAAACTAAATGTTTTTATGCATTGTTTTTAAAACACAATTGGATTGGGTTTTAGCTAACATATTTTTCTTTAAGAAAAAATTAATTTTATTATTTTAGCACCAAAATTTCGCGCCACAGATTTATTCATGCGTGGTGATATTATTTTAACAACGCAAAAAATTTAACAGCGTTTTAATTACATGATAGCCGCTAATTACTGCATATAAATTTTTGGACTTTTGGTCGAAGAAGGGCGACTGAAATTTACCAGTTCGTTAATTTTGGTCGCCCGCCGATTTTTTGAGTTACCCGTCGCTTTTTTATTTTTCATAAAAGATTTCGCATTAAGCGGATTTTTCGCATATTCATTTTTTTATCATAGGACTAGGTGTAGACTAGAAATAAATTGCGTAACAAAGTAATATTGTAAATTATTGATAACATTCACTTTTCTACTTTCAAGCCCTTTACAACCCTTTGCTTGTAAAGTTTTGTAATTATAAGGATTATGTTTGTTACAGGTGCCTAAAAACTATTGATATTTTGAAAGTATTTTAAAGTATCGCTTTGTTATTAAATTTAATTTTAAATCTCGCTAAAAATTGTTTAAACTAATTTAACAAAAATTATTAATTGAATCTAAATTCGGTATTTGAAAAAGATTAGATTTCCTTATAATTAATTCTTATAACAATCTTATACTTAACATAATCTTTTTATTTATTTATCACAATTTATTTATTTATTTTTTAATTTTTGCGTACTTAATGTAGTATTTTTAATAAACATTATAAACAATTTATAGGTAGATTTTTTCAGTTACCAATAAGATATTGGAAAACGTAATTTATGTTCTTAAATGCAGTGGCGTTCCGAGGGTTGGGAGTAGGGGGTGTCTAGCTCCCTACTAAGTTTACTAGTCGGCATTTTGAACACAGGAGTCGGTGAAATATGATCTATCGCTAAATATTAGCTAACTAGGACCTTTTTTTTTTTAGATATTATTCGTCTGCTAACTAATTCATTACATAATTATGTAATGAATTAGTTAAATATTTTTTAAATATTTTTCGTAAAGCTTCTTTTTTTTTTTTGATGATCTTAAATTTAAGATCATCAAAAAAAAAAAAAGAAGCTTTACGAAAAATATTTAAAAAACAAAAACTATGAAAACGAAACTAAATATAAAAAATACAAAAACTATTTTGAAAAAATAAAAAAGCAATCAAAAAAAAACTTCTATTCTGGACTACTTCAAAAATCATTTGGAAACGCTAAAAAAACTTGGACTATAATAAAAGAAATAACAGGGAAAACAAAAATTACATCTAGCAACTTCCCTAATCGACTGAAAACTGATAAAGGTGAAATTTTTAATAAAAAAACAATTGCTGAGAGACTGAATAATTTTTTTATAAATGTTGGGAAAAATTTAGCGAAAGAAATCTCTCTAAGTAGCAAAACATTCCAGTCTTTTTTGAAAAAATCAGATTTTATTATGGACAATTCGGAACTTTCCATTGAAGAACTTCGTTCAGCTTTTGACATGCTTCAGAAAAATAAAAGTGCAGGTTTTGATGAAATTAATACAAATGTTTTGAAAAGTGTCTTTGATATTATCGAATTGCCTCTTTTCATTATTTTTAAACTTTCATTAAAAAACGGGGACTTTCCTGATCAATTAAAACTTGCTAAAATAATTCCAATTTATAAAAACGGTGACGATTCTTTAGAATCAAACTACAGACCCATCTCAATTCTTTCCTGTTTTTCAAAGGTACTTGAACGTATTATGTATAATAGAATATATAACTTCATCGATAAAAACAATATTTTATATCCTAAACAGTTTGGATTTCCGAGAAACCATTGCACTGAGCATGCTGTGATGGATTTGGCTAGCAATATTTTGAAAGGATTTGATGGTAATAATTATACACTTGGAGTTTTTGTTGATTTGTCGAAGGCGTTCGACACTGTCGACCACGAAATCCTTCTCTATAAATAAAAAAATTATGGAATTCAAAATACTAATATAAAATGGCTCGAGTCTTATTTACAAAATCGTAAACAATGTGTGACGTATGATTTAACTTATACGCAGTTAGAAGTTATTAGTTGTGGTGTCCCTCAGGGCTCAATACTTGGTCCTCTGTTGTTTCTCTTATATATTAATGACATCCACTTATCCTCTAAATTCCTTAATTTTGTTCTTTTTGCTGATGATACTAATATTTTCTTTTCGGGGTCTAATTTAAAATTTGTTTTTTCTACTGTAAACACAGAGCTAATTAATCTCAATGAATGGTTTAAAGCCAATAAACTGTCCGTAAACATTGATAAAACTAAATACATTCTGTTCACAAAACCTTCGAAAACTGATAACATACCCCTGAAACTTCCTGATTTATTTATAAACAACATTAAAGTAAAAAGAGTTCATTCAATGAAAATCCTAGGTATAATATTTGACGATCATTTAAACTGGAAAAATCATATCCAATTTGTGGAAAACAACGTTTCAAAAGCTCTTGGGATCCTTTTCAAAACGAAGCACCTTTTGAATATAATGTGCTTAAAAAGCTTGTATTTTTCATTTATTCATAGTCACATTAGTTAATGCAATATAGCGTGGGCAAGTAATTATTCATCCTTTTTAAAAAAAATTAATACCAAACAAAAACAAGCGAGCCGGTTAATTTTGAATGCAGGTAGATATGCATGCGCCGAGCCTTTACTTAAAAAAATTAATGTTTTAAATATTTATAAACTAAACATCTATCAAAATCTGTTATTTATGTTTAAAATTTATAACAACATGCTTCCAACATATTTTCAGCCTCATTTCACCTTAATTAATCACAAATACTCTACAAGATATTCCATTAGCAATTTTCTCATACCTACAACTTCCTTTAGAAAAACAGACTTCTCAATAACATGTCGAGGACCACGTTTGTGGAACTATTTCCTGAATAGAGACATGAAAAACATGACTTCAATTAAACTATTTAAAAGAGCAGTTAAACTATACTTATTAGATTTAAATAATAAAAACATTCTTTTGTATTTTTAAAAAAACATTTATATATTGATTTGTTAACACATATATATGCTTGTGGCCTATGTATATTTTGTGAACTGTGATGTGTTGTATTATGTACAAAACTTGCAATATTTATAAAACGTAAAATACGTAAAAAAGTTAATACGTAAAACTTTATTGATATTTTCACGAACTTAGGAGCAGGGTGATAAGACACATTGTCTTCTGCTTGCTCCTGTCAGAATATAAATTTTAATTTTTAATTTTTACAAAAAACATTGTAAAATGATTGTTTATTGACGAAATATATATATATAATAATAATATATAATACCATATGCATAAAGTATATGTAGTAGTCTTCTGCGAGGCACTGTATAGAAGGCTTTTTCAAAGTCGGTAAAAATGACGTCATCCTTGGTGTAAAGCCTCTGTGAGGATGTCAAGAGTTTCTAACAAAATGGTCACGCATGATTTTTTAAATACAAACCCATGTTGTATATTTGAGATAACACCTGTAGCTTCACAGTGATACATGATAGTCTCCCGGATAATTGCTTCCATTATTTTTCCAGGAATTGATGTTCTGTAGACTGGTCTGTAGTTTAAAGCCAAAAGTCTAGAGCCTTTCTAGAAAATTAGTGTAACATTTGCTTTTTTCCATCTATCGGATACAACACCAGTACTAAGTGAGTTATTAAAGATTATACCCAAAGGTAAAGCCATTCTTGAACAACAATTTAAGAGAACTCGTGGGTGGATACAATCTAATCCAGCGGACTTATTTTCGATCAATTACTTTTAGTATGTTTTTTGTATGCTTGTGACTGAAAAAGTGGTCATGAATTTCACTGCATTGTATTTCAGTTTAATTTTTTAAAATACGGTAGCTCATCTGATGGTTCCACAACAAAAACAGAGTGAAAGAAACTACTGAAAGAACTACAAATTAATTCGCCTTCAGTTATAATTGTTCCATCAGTATTTTTCAAAGCTTGTATAGAGTGATTCGCACTTCTTTTTTTCACACATAGGAATGGAGTATTTTGGGAATTAGTTTTGCTTTTTGAACAATAGTCTCTTCATATTCCAGGACTGCTTTCTTTATAATTTTTTCACTGATATACTAGCTGCTTATGCTCTAATTTAATTTGGCGTAAACAAATTGCCCAGCAGATTTATATTTGGCGCAAAGGTCTTGTTTTAGACGAAAAGCAGCTTTTACATCAGTTGTCATCCACGGTTCATGAGAAAAAATTAGTTTATATTTTGTTGCTGGTATATATTGAGCACACGCTAAATTATATTCTTGACTAAAAAAAAATTTCATAGCAATTTTTTGCTGATAAGCCAGCAAATAAGTTACTCCAGTTTACTGATTCAAAATGTCTTAAAATTTTTCAAAATCCGCTTTTTCCCAAACAGGTCTTGGTAAATTATTGGTGGATTGGTTTGCATCAGTACTAGCAATGACATGTTATCATAAAGTGGCATAAATTTTACGCGGTTGATGAACAGTTGAATAGTTTTTTAATTCAAATTGTGCATTTTTTTCACATTTACACCAAGCCTCTGTAAAACAAGTAATGCCGAAATCATGTTTTATTTCGTCAAATAAAAATTTAAAATTTTCAAAGTTTTTTTAAGACTTCAGATATTAATATTCAAAATTGAAAATAAGACTTTATTTTGGTGAAAGTATTTTGCGATTTGGTAAATCGAGTAGTAGTTACTTTCATTTGTTATTTGATCAAAGTATTTTTTATAGGTATCTTTAACACTGAGACTTGAATTTTTAGGCAAATATTTTATTCACAAATTGCCCTCAATTAAAAAAAAAAAAAAAAAAAAAAAAAACTAAATATAAAGAAAAGAAATAGAGATACTTATTTAGTGTTATACAATTTACCTCCTTCACAATCTGTTTATCATATGCTAAAACTGCATATTTTCCGGAATTTCTAGCAATTTTCATTTTTTCAATAAGATTCCGTCGTATTTTATTTGTTTCTTCCGAAAAGTCCTTGTTTATAAAGATTCTTTTTCCTTTTAGTTTCTTAGCATTTTTCAAGATTAGTTCTTTATCTTTAGTATTTAACAGTTTAAGTATAACAGTTCTTGGTGTACCATTATTATTACAAACTTTTCCAATTCTGTGTGCTCTTTCTATTACAATATTTTTTAGCTGAAGCTTTTCATTAAAAATTGTTTGAAGTTTTTGTTCAGTATTTTCCCAAGTTTCTCGCTCATTTTCTCATAATCCGTAAATTTTTATGTTATTTTTTCTATTTCTGTCTTCAAATTTTTTCATCTTTTTTTTTAGCTCGTGACATTTTTTGCTTGGTCAAATTTTCTTGTACGTAAACGGTTTTATTCGAAACGTTTGCATTTTCGCGATTAATTACTTTGTTTGCATCTTTATTAAGAGATATAATTTTTTCATTAATCAAACTATCTTGAGTGAACTTAATACTTTTCTGTAGGCCTTCAACAGTTTGTTGTAAGGTTTTTTTGTTTTTCTACTAACTCGATCGAGTCAATTACTAAACGTTTAGTAATTGACTCGATCGATTTTAAGAATTTATCGTTTTTTCATTTTGAATTGTTGCATTTCCAAAAATTATCTTTAGAATTGAATTTTTCTTCCAACATACTTTCAATGACTTTTTTTCTTGGCATTTTTAATTTAATGGTATTATTTTAAGTATAAATATATAAATGTATAGATCCACAAATATTTCTTGTATTAGTTTATAAATTTTTAAGTTCACTATTAAGAAATATTAACGTCTGTTTGCAATGAAAACTATGTTAAATTTTTCAGTAGCTTCCGTTACAAGACCTTCTCCAATTTTTTTGTAAGATTCAATGAATCCACAAACATTTCCTCAACTGTACAGATTTCATGATTGATGGGGACAATACCTCATTACTTAGGTCATCTGCTCCTTGTAGGAGGCATCTGTAGTGCAGTAAAACAGAGCTAATTAGCATTTAGCTTTGATGATATTTCATTTCTGTTTATCTGCATGCAACTCAATTAGCTGGTTTTAAATTTGAAGAGAAAAGTAGGATGTTATAGTTGTTTTTACTTTAAGAGATGCAATGTGTTCAGCCACTAAAAAAATATTAATGGCTTATCAAATCAATCAAGTTCAGAGAAATTCCAGTGTTTTGTTGATCGATGACTTCTTTTGTGCTCCGAAGAGCGAGATTTTTGGTACAAAGCAAAATTTTATCAACAATCACTTTTGAGATACCTCTCCACTTTTTCATCTCTCCTTTGATAACTCTCTGCAGATCAGAATTCACGGTCTTTCTCACGATCTTTGCTAAGATTTTTTTAGAATTTTTCAATCAGAAATCTTTGGTGTTCATTGTTGTTTTCATGTCAGAAATTCTTGAAATTAGTTTTTTCCAGTCACAAAATCCTATATGAAATTTCTGAATAATTGTTGGTTTTCTCTGTAGAAATAACGTTAAGCAAAAACCAATAAAGAATCTTTTTTTTCTACTGTACAACAACTAATATCCACCAAGTGTCGTAATTGTCAATAGCAACCAATAGCAAAAAAATTTGTGTCGCATTCTGTTGTCAAAATTACACAGCGTGTTTAGAAAAAGTTCTTTTCTATCTTGCTCTGGCCCATGTTGAATCAAAGAATATCTTATTTTGTCTGTTACTTTAGTTCGTGTTGCTGGATCCTTGTGTTAAAAGTTTTCTACTGATGTTGATGGAAAATCTGATATTTCTAAACAAACTTCATTTTAATCCATTTCACCTTGGTCAGAAAAGCGGGAATTTCCACCTTTCCTTATTGTTTCTGAATCATTTGTGCAAATTTTTCTTGACTTTGGCTGATGAAAATCTCCTCTTCAATTACTTCCAAATAATAATCTAAATAAAAGTCATTAATTTGAACTGTTTAAAAAACTTTATCTGTTGAATTGTTATTAACTTCAACGCAATTAACATCTTAAATATTGTTTTTTTTACTGCAAAGTTGGTTGCCAACCACTTCTTGAAACAATTTTGTAGTTTCTCATCACTTTTTAGGCGCTGTTTTCTTTTCTTCTTAGAGTCAGCGCCAAATAATTTTTTGGTGCAATTCATTAATGAATCTTAATGTTCACAGTTTATCAACTATGTTTTAACAAAGTTTTGGAAACTAAAAAATCGTTTTTTGCAATCTAAAAATTGTTTATGCAGTGTGTTTTTTCCTCTTGTTGTTTATAACGAATTTTTTTTTAATGATTTTGTAAAAATATTTTAACGTTATTGTCTGATGGTAGGATTGTCTATATAGTCTCCAAGTATAAAAATATAAATAAAACTAGTATCGAATGCTTTCCATTAAAAGAAGATCGCTCCATTAAAAGAAAAAGCGCTTTAAAAGAAAATGTCATTAAAAGAAAACGCTCCATTAAAAGTAAAAGCTTCCATTAAAAGAAAAAGCGCTCTTCTGTTCAGTAAATGAGCTTTTTTTAAGTTGAAGTTTTTGTAAGGAGGCGCAATTTTACTTTATTAACTAATAACTAATTTTTTTACAATTAAGAAGTTTTTTTTATTTAATTTTTGGGCAATTCTGCGCTCTCCTAAGTTTAGGGCCTGGGGCCGCGGCACGTCTGACCCCACCCTTTGTACGGTCCTGCCTACTAGTAATAATAAATAAACTTTTTCATTGCAGGAGGTATTTTTTTTTTTATAAACTTTTATTAATTGTAATTAGCTCAGCCAATTGTGTGCCTTATGGTTGAAATGTAATAATTAAATCATTATCTCTCAAGTAAGCTTTATATGGTGTAATTCAATTGTAAAACATTGTGAATTTGTACTTTTTAAATGAATTAAGAGTAATAAATAAACTAGCAAATGTAGATTTAAATAGCAAGTCCGTCTAAACCTATATATTTATACGTTTAATTAAAAAAAAAGAAAAATGTTATGTAAAGTCTGTGATTGTTAATGCGCGTTTGAGGTGAACGTTCAAGAGCTATCAAAATATAATTTGCAATGAATGTTAAGTCAACGTTTGCTGTTTGTTATTTAAACGTTCGAATCAAAAGTTCAAGAACTTTAGCCGGCGTACACAGAAATTGGTTTACGTAACGTTTGCAGCGAACGTTAGTGAACCTAAACGAACGTTATGGCAACGTTTCTTGAATGTTAATTGTTTGCTGGATAGATTTAATGCGGGATAAATCTTGATGATAGTCAATATGTCAAACTGAAGACAAATTCTATTTTGCATTAGAATAATTAAGTAAAAATAAATAATTTTAAATTTTAATTAAAATGTTGAAAAAAATGGTTTTAAAAAAGGTTAGATTCAATTGATGCACCAAAAGTTTTTATTAAATTTATTATTATTGAGGATTATCAAAAAAAAAATTATTCAAAACTGACAAAAATACCAGGCTATAGTATAGCATTTCAAAACGATTAATACAAACCAACTTTTTAGAATCTTTTTTTTTTTTTTGCAATTTATCTAACTGGTCAATCATTTAGTCTATTTTGAAAATTCATCAGGCAGTGGCGTAGGAAATATTTGAAATATTTGAAATAACTAACTTATAAACAACAAGAATTTTCCAAATTTTTTTACGTTCATATGTATGGCGAAAAGATTCTTTTAAAAATAAAGTTACTGTGATAGGAGAATGGGAACAAGAAATACTATAATCTTTGCCCCTTTCTGCCCCAAACGTGAAAGCAACAAGTTGATGAATTATTTTTTGTACTATTTTCAACTAGACTTATATTTATTAAGAAATCAACTTATTTCATCAACTTATTGCTCTCACGTTTGGGGCAAGGATGGCTAAGATTATAGGGTTTTTTGTTCCCACTCTCCTTTTTTTTTTTAAGAATCTTTTCGTCAAACATATCAACGTAAAAAAATTTGGAAAATTCTAGTTGTTTATAAGTTGGTTATTTCTTGCTAAGTGATAGGTTTAAAAAAAGGCTTGTAATGTTGTTCTTTGAATTATTATACTAAAGACCATCTTCTCCTTGGAAAAAAGAAATTGGTGGAGGATAGAAACCAGTTGGAATAAGATGAAAAAGTGAGCTGCGACAATGACAACAGCAGTTTTAATTAGTAAATTTTACAAGTTTAAATAAGTATTAACTTTCTCTGACGTGTTTAGCATCCTTTTCTGTTCCAAACTGATTTAACTGTTCAGATTTTTCACTGTCAAACTGATTTAACTGTTCAGATTATTCACTGTTTGGTTTTTTGTACTCGGCTATAGCTTCAAATCAATCAATGATTGTGCTGGACCAAATTTGTTCAAGAACTTCACCAGCTTTGGCAAAATTTGCCTTCTCCATAACTTTGTCTGTTGTTTCTCCTTATGAATTAAAATGGCTTCCAAAATGATTAAATAGAAGTTTAATTCCTGCAAGGTCATTGCTTAGCAGATTCTTTCTTCTCTTTACCCTGTTAAAGACACCTCTGCCAGGAGTATTGGTGCCCATAAACATGTCATCAAGGTCATGTTTTTTGAAATAATTCTTGGCACAGTAAACTGTTTTTTCATATTTTGGATTTTCATCTGGTCCACTATTAACAGTAATAATGTGGACTGCTTTACTAACTCCATCTTCTGTAAATAAGCCGCTTTCAAATGCAGGAATATGGTTGATTCTGTTCATGTGTTCTAAGTGACTAAGTGATGTAGATGAATAATATATTGCTCCTCTAATTGCTATGTATGTTGGGCCAGAGTATGTGACTGCTTGCATTTCCATGCTTCCTTTTTTGATTTCTATGGCTGCATTTACTGAATAAATAAGTTTGTGCTGAGGACCAGTTACAAAATCATAATCAGCTAAAGTCACTTTGAACTCCATATGCATCATGATAGGTGCTTTTTTTGTTAGCAGCTGCCAATCCAATTGGCACTCTAGCTTCATTATCCAGGGAAAGAAACGTCACTAATTTTGAACCTAAGACTGCAGCAAGTTCTACAATGTCACTTATGAATGAATTAGGCAAATTTTGTGGCTGCATAATATTTATGCTCAGAAGTTCTTATTAACCTAACAGGTACAGTTTTAACATGCTTTTTACCTTCTCAATGTTCTGTTTGTAAGTAATCTTAATTAAACTCCTCATCTAGGAAGATTGTAACCATGGAGATTGTAACAATCTTTTTTAATTCTTTAACCAAGTCATCTAACCTTTTTACAGTTCGAACAATTTCAGTTTTTCTCCTATCATGAGAAGCAGACCCTTTAATGGTAATATCTACAATTGTTTTAATTAAACTGTCCTGATCACAGGCTGGCTGTCGAGCTTTAATAATAAATTTTTAATAACACACAACCTTTTTCAAATATCCTTTTTAGGTGTGGTCTTGGATAAAAATTTGTTGTGGAAGCTCCATATAAACACTTTAGAGAGAAATCTCTCAATAAATATTTCATTAATGTATAAAGTAAAACCATTCCTATATATCATTTCTTTAAAATGTTTATACTTTTCATTAATACATAGTCACCTAAGCTATGGTAACATGGCCTGGACAAGCACAAATTGCACTAAGCTTAAAAAACTTTACAGTATACAAAAAACATGCCTGTAGAATTGTCTTTGAAGTAAGTAAAAAAGTGACTTGTGAACCTCTCTTATGCAAACTTGGAGCGTTGAACGTATACAAAATTAACATACATCTTGTTTGACAGTTTATATACAAAATAAAAAATAGACTTTGCCGATATTTTAACCTTATTTTGGCAAATTAAGTCATAAACATCCTACTAGGTTCTCATATAACAATTTTGTCATCCTAAAATTTACATTAAAGTAAATTCATGCTCAATCCAACACCGCGCACCTTATTTGTGGAAATTTGTTCTCCAGATTGTTATTATCAAAAAAAAACTTGAACAGTTTAAAACTGAATCAAAGCGTTTTTTATTATTTACGGACTTAAATTTTCTTTTTATTTTTTAGTAAAATAATATAAACTAGCACAATTTATTTCTGTTATTTGCTTTAACTTTTCCTTGTTCTAAATTTATTTTACAATACGAATTTATATATAAACAGTTATATCAATTGTGAAACGTAGTTTTACACATTTTATATATATTTTATCACAAACATTTATCACGATTATATATATTTTATTGTAAAAAACGACCTGTAATGAAGCCACAATGGCGCTCAGTAATAAAACAAACTGATGTCTTCTTCTTGCTCCAGCCATATGTTTTAATATGTTTTACGTTATTTTATAAATTGTAACTTTCTACGGCAAAATTAAAAATATAAATAAATAAAAATATCGCTAAAATGATAAATCTGTACGAGTTTTATATATTTTTATGCATTTGTAAGCGACAAAATTAAAATTAATCAAAAAATGTATGATAAATGCAAAAGACACTTGACGCATAAAGTTTTTTTTTGCCACAAACCGACTCAATTCGCAAACTTTTTTTTGCTTAAATTTTAGATTAATATTATTTTTTAGTTTTTAATCATAATCATAAGAATGAATTTTTTTTTTATGACTTTGTTTAAGTGGTCTAAGATCTTCTTACTTCCATTTGTATAGAATTACGTACAAACGTCAGCAAGTGTAAACGTCTTCAGCATATGTTGAGTTTGCAGGCATTATATGGAATAATCGCGTATAACATATCTATAAAATGAGAAAGCTTTTAAATTTTATTTTAATTTTTAGAAACCTTTTTTGCTATATTAGCATTTTTTTACTATAAATATATTAGCAAGATTAAAGAAATTTTAAAATTTATTACGCAATGAGGAGGTCTTAAACCCCCTGATGACAGCGCCCTTAACCACTGAGCTATCAATGAAATGTATTTAGCAGAAAAACAAACCTAATTATAAGACTCTTATATACTCTATGTATGCGAAAAAGGTGAGCATGTTAACTTTTTTGCTCTTAAAGTTTTTTTTCAGAACAAAATTATTTTACTGAAAAATATTGAAGTAAATAAGGAATAGGTAAAGAAATAATCGGTGTGGAATAGATGTGTATAGAAATGGTATGTTTTGTAAAGACTCGTATTTTACGGATCCGGAAAGCTAGGATATATAAGGAAAAAGTATAAAAAAGTTCGGTTTGGAATAGACTTACAAAGACCCGTATTTTTACGGGTCCGATCTCAGCTAGTATTTAATATTTACGAAAGCTAATATTTCTAATATTTTATGCTTGGCATATATAAAATATATGTATATAAAACATATATAAAAATATATGTTCTCGAGCCGTTTTTAATGATCTAATTACCTTGAAACCTGCCAATAAATACTCTCTAAGAAATACCAACCTTCTATATGAGCCTTTTTGTCGAACAAATTTTAACCAGTATTGTATTGATTATCGTGCACCATTTTTGGAATAAAATTGTTTTGCGTAATTTTAATTTAGATCTACCAACTTCTTTACATATTTTTAAAATTAAGCTGAAAAATCTTTTACTCTCTCATATTATCAAAATTTGACAATAATATTTATATTATGGAAATATTTATTATATTTTATTGCCTATATGGAAAAATCCGGTGAACTTTAAATTGAGAATTCTCTAAAATCATAAATGCTTTTTATTTCAATTTTTTTTAATTAAACGTTACTTCCTTATTTTTAATGTTGTTGATAAACTCTTATTTACAAATTTATGATTTGCAAAATGTTTTGGAATCAAATTGAGGTGCGTAAAAAAGTTATGAATTTTTTTTGGAAAAATCCATCGACTTCATATCGCTTGATTGCTAAACGCACAAATGTCCCAAAATCTACTGTCATATATATTATAAATGAGTTCAAGGCTACTCAAAGCTTTGAAAGCAAACTTGGAAATGGAAGAAAGAAAACTTTCTATAAATTCAAAAAGTTAAAGTTGATTTTACGTTCAATAGCAAGAAATCCAAACCAGTCACAGCAAGATCTAGCAAGAAAATTCAAGACTTCTCGTTCTTATATCAAAAAAGTACTTAAAAATGCACGAATTAAAGTATTTCATAAAAAAAATACACTTAAGAGAAGCTTAAATAGTGAAGTTTAGGGATTTCGACGCCCAAAGAAATCGGTTAAAATAATGGCGGATAAAAGTATGTGCGTAATTGAAGACGAAATATCTTGCAAGGCTGAATTTTTACAGCTTTCTGGTCAACAACTTTACTATGAGAACAAAGATAGACCCGTCAATGATAAATTTAAATTTATTCGACAAGAAAATTTTGCATCCAACTCCTTGTGTAGCAAGCAATTTGTAGCTGTGGTATATAGTCCTCTTGTTTTGTCAATAAGAAGACCTTGACTGCCAATCTCTACATCAAAGAATGCCTCCAAAAAAGACTTTTACCATTTATGAAAAAACACAAATACTGATGTTTTTTTGGGCCAGATCTTGCTGCCTCTCACTATTCTAAAAAAATTCTACAGTGGTGCAAAGATAATAATGTAAAAATTGTTCCTAAAGATGTGAATCCTACAAATCGTCCTTATGAGCGCAAGATTGAAGATTTGTGGGCAATAGTTAAAGGAGCTCTTTTTAAGACAGGTGGAGTAACAAACAATAAAAAGGACTTCCAAAAAAAAAAAATGGATTAATGCCACCAATAAGGTGAAAAAATAAAAAATCTGTGAAATGATGGCATCAACCCGCTGTAAAATTTGATCTCTTGCCAAACAGCCCATCAAGGCCCTTAAAGTTAAGTTGAAACTCTAATTTATGTAAACACATTTAATAATAAAAAAAACTGAAATTTAAAGCATTTATGGTTTTAGATCAATTTAAAGTTGACCGGATTTTTCCGCGTCCACCCGATACTACAAAGTGATATGTGTATGTATATTTTAATTTAATAGGCTGTACTTATAACTATTTCATGACCTTATATTTTGTTTACACTAGTATAAGTTTCTGACGATAAGATCTTACTGTCTTTTTAGAGATACCTAGTTTTTTAAATATTAGTAGTATTTGCTTATTTTATAAATTGTATTATATTTTATCTACTCTCATTATATTGTAAAAACAAACAAACTAATGTAAATTGAAATGTTAAAAAAAAAAAGGTATTGGCCGATAATCTGACGAATATTCTGTACTACCATCCTCAAAATTTGGTGCTAGATTCGAAAGTTTCCACTTTTTGTGAAAATATAGTGTATATGATAAAGCTACGTTGCATTATTTTAAGATTAATGGATGAACTTGATCATGTTGAAAGAAGTGTACCTTAGAGCAGATTATTAATTTAATGACGTCGAGAAAAAATTGAATAACTATTTTTTTAAATTAAGTTTAACTTGTCATGCATTATGAGATTCCTAAACCGAGCATTTTGAAGTTGAATATAAAAAGTAAATTGGATGAGCCTAATAACGAAGAACCTAACGTTTAAAAACTTAATCACTAGGGAAAGTGATGCTTTTACGCAGAAATGCTACTCTCTAACCTTTCAATGGTTCTTTTACCCGTGCGTTCTAAAGTTCATTATATAATCTTTTGGGGTTCCAACGCTAGGACAATGCGAAGTTTCAATCCTACCCAAAATGAAGGTGTCGTAAATTTTACGGCCATAGCTTTTAAATACAATACGTCGCTCAACTTTTTAATACAACTTACTTACTTAATATATATTGATAACGCAAGATCCTTACAATTAGTAACAAAAAGGGATTACTTTATAAGGTACCTTCGTTATCAGGCTTATTTACCGCGGTTTTTGGAAATCATTCTTGTTTATAATATATACCGCGATATACTTACGAGCAATACGCATCAAAAACTGTAAATTTGTGACTTAAAATTCGCTAAATTTTAATGTAGAACAATTCGTTAAGATATGGGGTTGTCCATAAAGTACGTACTCTCGTAGGGGAGAGGGGGAGGTCTTTAATAAGCGTACGAAAGCGTGTAAGAGGGGGGAGGGGGGCAAATTTTGTATCAAACCCTCTTCCACCTTTTTTACCATATACTTTTTCATCGATAAAAAAAAAATTTTTGGAGAAAGAGGGGGTGGGTGGAGTGGGAGAGAGAGGGGGGATGTAGATACTTTATAAGCAGGGGGAGGGGAGAGGACTTGAAAGTAAACTGGCAACAGGGGGAAGGAGTCGAATTTCAAAATTTTTGGCTTACTTTATGGACGACCTATTCAGAATTTCAAAATTTTTGGCGTACTTTATGGACGACCTACTCAGAATTTCAAAATTTTTGGCGTACTTTATGGACGACCTATTCAGAATAAAAGCTATACCTTTAAAGAGTATTGAGAACATATAAATAATATAATAGATTAGGATACGAAGTGACAATATAAACAACACCATGGAGATTATACTAAATACAATGTAGTTATACTAAATACAAACCATAGCATATCTACCGTTGGATAGACATTAAAAAAATAATAATAATAAAAACCACTAATTTAAAATTCAAAAGAAAAAAATCTTTATTTAAGAATTAGCCAAATATCTTAAAAGGTCTTGACCACTATTTTAATATTATTTTGATTCAGTGCTAGTTACAAAAAACAGCTCATTAAAACCAATATTAATTGAAAAATAAAACTTTCACACTCGCAAAAAAACTTTAATGCCTTTTAAAGATTTACAAAAAAAAAAAAGTAAATATTTCCAAGCGTATCTTAATTTTGTACCATTTTATCAAAAACTTGTTTCTTTTGAAGTATCAGCCCATTGCTTGTCTTGAAATGAAATTCTAAAATAATATTATAGCTTTTAAATAAGTTTATTAATTGCAAATATTTAAGATTAATAAATTAAAATTAAAGATTAAAATAAAAGCAAATTTCTAAAAGCGTTTTTTAGGTGACTAAAGACAAATTAATGCCACATTCATACTTGTTTTATATTTAGAATGTTGGAAACTGTACATAACAATTTTTTGAAACTTTTATATAAATTTGCTTTATTTAAGATTCAGCTTGACATAAATTTGAACTTTTTTGATGTTGTTGATGATGTTAAGAACTCATTATCTAAAAGTTTTAGGGAACCTTTAAAAAATTTTTTTAGTCAAACGCTTTTTCAATACAGTGTTATTTTACTGTATCAGACACATTTAAGGGTTGAAACATATTCTTAAAAAACTGTTTCAAAAAACCAACCTGGTTAACATGCTCAACATACCTAGCTCCTATGACCAATTGTACTTGGATATTATTTTGTTGTTTTATATAGCATTTTACAATATTTTCATACACATTTAAAATAAAACATGTTTTATAGGCAGTATAAACAATATTAAAACTTCTTAACACTGAGAACAAATAATAAACAATATGACTAAACGAGCTTACCAGCTTAAAAAATAGAAATAAAATATTAGAAAAAAAAAAAAAGAAAAAGATCTTTCTCGTATTATTTCTCTTATAAATTTATTTCATTCGTTCTCTAGAAGAGAATGAATAAATCAAGTTAATAAGTTTAAAAATTAAAACGAAACTATAAAACTATAAAGTAAGAACATTAAAAAAAAAGTAGTGAAAAATATTTTATTATAATAATATATTAAAGTTAATGGCACTAAATAACTTATTTTTAATGACTAGCTACTGAAAATAAAATACGTGTTAAATTAAAGCAGAATTGAGGAAATGCTAAAATTTTAATTAGCCATTTAAGATCCGAAAATATTTAAAAAAATTTCAAGGACTCTTGAAAATATATTTTTTTCACTTTATAAAATTATGAAGTTAATAAATAGTTTTAGAGTTCATAGGTTTTAATGCCAAAGTAAAACTTGGAGTTTAAATTGGAAGCCAAATATACAACAAACCAAAAAAAGTTATTCTTGAACTTTGATACAAATACAAAATTGCAAACCTTAACAGCTGATAAAGAATCTGTAACATGCAACCCAAATGATCTTGCTAGCACTAGAGGAAGGTTGCTTGTAGAAAATAAATGATTTAAAGAATGAATTGTAAGCATAACTGGCAAGACATGACGCTGTCTTTGAGTTTCATATGGTAATAAATTTTCTAAAGTACCTAAACAGTAATTATTTTTTGTTTTAAAATTTAACTCTTTTAATACACTAAAGGTTATCTACTGTATTTATTAAAGTTAATTATAAATTATACTTTAAAAATAAATATACTAATTTAAATTACCGTAGTCTCCACCACAAGCCATTGTATCTTCCAAAACACGAACCAAACATAAAACATCTGCAAATCCTAAATTTACCCCTTGCCCTGCCATTGGATGAACTCGATGTGCAGCATCTCCAACTAAAGCTAGTCGAGTTTTTACATAGATAGGGCTATGAGTTAAAAACAAAGGAAACATTTCACGACTATTTTTAACCATTTGGATAACTTGAGGGGGCGATATTCGTTTAATAGAAGCATAGCGACCTAAAATAGTATAAATATTTGAAACCATGCGCTCCCAAATAAGCATTAAACAAAAAAAAAAAAAAAAAAAAAAGTAAAATGCATTTATACTAACCAGGTTGCATTATAGACAAAGCTGAGCGAAAAAACCATGCAGTATTTTCTGTAACTTTATTTGAATTTTGTGACAAAAATGCCTCATTTATGCTACGAACAAAAGCTTCATCAGTCATGCTCATTAATTCTTGACAATGATCTTTAGTAGAAGACCAAACTAAGCTGCTGAAATAATTGTTTAACTGAAAAATAATTTTCAGTGCAATTATTTATTAAATAACTAACTTACCTTCAAATAAGAATTAACTTACTGGTAATAGTGCTATTGGTCCCGTAGGAAGAAAGCGTTGCCAAGCAGTTTTATTTTCAGTATGCTAAAAATTGCAAGAATGTCTATAAGTTAGCAAAAGCAATTTCCTACAGTTAAAAAAAAAGAATGAAAGAAAAATGACTTTTTGCAACTCAAAAACTGCATTCTTAGAAAATGATTAGCTTATATTTTAAAGTGATTTGTCAAAACAATGATTTACCTCAATATGCAAGGTCGAGACAAGAGCCCATTGTTTATAATCATAATTGACAGTACCAATATGAGCAGCTTTTCGCACAAAAGAATTAGATCCATCTACACCCAACTAATTTAAGTAACTTCATTATACATTTATAGTATAAGCATAATTATTTTAGTTAATTTTATATATTAAAAAATGTATGTTTAAATTTATTTTACTAAATTTATGCATTAAATAGTTTAAAAAAGAATTTTATAGTAAATAAATATAAATAGTAAATAACACATGTTTATAATAAAATTAGGACAATTTTTTTCTAATTTTATTAAGGTAAAAAATTTCTAATTTAAATTTTGAGTTTTAATTTTACTTACAAGAAGTTTTGTTTTGTAGGTGCTTCCATTTGGTAAGCTAAGTGAAATAAGTTCATCACTAGCTTCTGTCTAAATTAACAAATATCCTAGGAAATAGATTTCTTTATTATTGAGTATTCAAAAAGATTTTTAAACAAGTTTCTCATAAGCAATATATTAACATTTTAAAAGTTAGTATAAAAAAATTGAAGACCAGACATTAGATTAAACACTTTATAAAAAAACTTTCTATAAATATAAACCTCATTTGATGGAAAATGGATATTATCAACTTTACTCCCAAAGCATATATCAATTACTGAATTTAATTGTTTTGCTCTTGCTAAACAACTCTCAACAATAACAGTGTTTTCAATGATATACGCAACATCATCTGAACCAATATCATGAGAATTGAATGATATAGCTCCAGGTGAACATGCATCCCATACCTAAAAAAAATTATTTTTAATTTAAACAAAAAACAAAACAAGGAGTAACTTTATTTCAAAAAAATAACAAAAGACGTTTTATATATATTTATTATTTTATTTATTTATTATGTAGAATTTATAGAAATGACACAGTAACTCATAAGAGTTAAAACTGAAATTAAGTAGAATTTCAGTCTTTAGCAGCCAAAAAGATTAACAAGGATTAAAGACAATATACAAAATCTGAGATTAAAAGTATTTATCAATGTGGTTTTTAAATTAATTTACGTTTGTTGGCTTAATTTCTTGTGTTAGAAAATTTTTTGACTGATTGTGTTAAACTTGCAGTTATTTTGTGTTTTTACTTATGAATTTCTATTTATGATCTCTTGCTTGACCATTAGTATTAAAATATTCAATTCGATTATGCAAATTTATTTTGTCAATTCATTTTACTAATTTGAACATTTAGATTAAATTACCCCACTGCCTTCTGTTTTTTCATGAAGGCAATTTTAATTTTTAAATTTCTTTTTTCTAGACCATAACTAACTAGACATAATATTTTGGTTGCTCCACTTTCGTATCGCCAGCAAATAGTTGGCTGTTATTTTTGATTTTAATAAATGAATTGTTTATAAATACAATGAAGGATAGTGGACCTAAAACTGAGCCTCGAGGGACTCCACTATCTATATCCTCCCATTCTGACACAAAATCTCCAACTTTAACTATTTGCTATCTTTGGCTCAAAAAACTCCAACACCGCAATAATAATTTGTTTCTAATACTGTACATAAAAACATAAGAAATAGTCTCCTCAAAAAATTTGAAAATATTTTTTAAGCTAGGAGGTTTTTATCAACTTATAACTTTCTAGGTTCGATTGGATGTATGATGGAAAATAAGGAATGGCAAATATTCATTAAAATTCGGATTACAAAGTTTACTGAAAAGCGAAATTGACTTCAGCTTTGACTTTGGTACTTAAGTTGAAATAGAAATTCGCCTTTCAGTTAAATTTGGTAACAATTTCAAAATTTTATTTCGCTTTCAGTTAAATTCGAAAACTATAAAGTTTCATTCAAAATTATAAAGAAGAATAATTATAAAATATATTGTTTATGTGTATTAACCTATTTCTATTGGTAACAACCCTCTTAACTTTTTAACTCCAAAAAATGTTTCAGGGTTAAAGAGTTAAGAAAAGGTTGTAACCAGTATAAGAAGGAGCTTCGTCAACTAAAGTGGCTAAATTGGCCTTGGGAATACAAATTCAGTAGGATAAAAAAAAAAGCATGTTGGAAATAAATTTGTCTTACAAAGTCAATATTCGAAAAGTCTTTTTTAGGTACTAAGTCTGTTCATCACTTATTAAATCTTATTTATTGCTTTCAAAAATCCTAAACATAAAAAGCAGGTGAATATTAAACTTAATATTCACCTGCGATCTTTTTCCTTTATAAAATTGACAATTAAAATTTTTCAATAAATGTTGCGAATGTTTTTTTGTTTCTGTTAGTTCAAAAACATTAAGTGTAAGGATGGTTAGAACTTCCTAGTTTAATACTTTTCTGTTGTACTCCGTGGCAAAACGGTTAGGTTTACTTGGAACACTTGAAACAAATTTTTTTTTTTAATTTCTTTAATTTTAAATTTCTCTTTTAATTTATTGTTTTTTTAAAATCCAAATTCGTCTTTCAGTTAAATTTGTTCTAAATATTCAACATAAATTTTTCATTCAGTTAAATTTAGTATACACATATGATCTAAATTCATCTTTCATTTAAATTTGAGTTCTAAAAAGTCAACTTTGCCAGTCCTTAATGGAAGGAAGTGGCTGAGAAATCGCTCTTGAAACAGTATATGCTCAATTAACATTAGGACACATACAAACAGGAAAAGCATTTTTACTCGCTATACAGGGCCATTTTTTATGTGCATTAGCAATAAATTAACTGATATTAAAAAAGTTTTTAGATAATTCAAATGATAATGAGCAGAAGCATTTTATAGAAATGTATGGTCCAGAAAATCCTTGTTTTCAAGAAAGTAATGATCTGGCTGTTTGATTGCTGAGCTGGTATATAGAAAAAAAAGATTATCATTCATCGAACTCACAAACATCATCTTTATGGTTACATTATCTACAATAAGTGACTGTGGTCCAAGAATTTGTTTGTGCAGAGAAAACAAGTAACTAGATGTTACATATTTCTGTAAAATCATGCAGGCTTTACCTTCTGTTACTGACTTTTGTTGCCTAATAGAACACCCTGTAATTTAGGAGCAATACATGGAAGGTATCACACTGTTAGAAAAACCGAAAAAAAAATAATAATAATAAGGATATGGACTGATCTAGCAATTGAACATATTCTGATGAAGTCACTGTAAGGTAGAGCAGGGGTAATTGGTGAAGGATTGACTTAAAATGTGTTGAGGGTGTAGACAAAAACATTGCTATGATGCACAGAAGTGATGCAATAAACACACAAACATCTCCACAAAAACTGTTGACAAACACAAAGAAATGTATCCTGGAAGAATAAAACATGATAGTGATCATTAAAAAAAAACAATATCATGATTTTTTGCTCAAAACCCATTTATAGCTGGAAATCAACTTGTTATTTTGGACTCAGGTTGATTGATATTCAGAAATGCATTACCATCAATCAGAAGAAAAAGGAGCATCAATACACAAAAAACTGATCAATACACAAAAAACATTAATACACAAAAAACTTACATAAATTACTCTTTCAAACATAAAAATCAAATAACAACACTCCATAGCAGATACTACAACATGACTATACAAGGGGGAGGATTAAGTCTAGATTTAAGAAAAAAAAGGAGGGCGTGGGTTTAGTTTTTATCAGTGACTAAAAGAAACATTTTTTAATTTTTCAGGCTGATTTTTTTTTTTAGTTTTGAGATATAAAGTTTTTGTTGATAACAAGCAAAAATTAATATACGGGGAGGTCTTAATAAGCTTGGGGTGGGTGAAAAATATTTCCCAAAATTAATAAACGCATCCCCCCTTTTTTTTAATTAAGAACTCAAGAATATTTAAAGGTGTCATGAGATAACCACAAAAATCAACAGTGAAACCATTTATAGTCAATAATGTATCACTTGTACAAGAACCCATATCAACAAAGATTGCTGATGGTAACTAATATTGTGATGCTGCAATCGGAAAAAGAACACATTATTTAGTGCAATCTTTCAAAAATGTTGATTTTTCTCAACATTTAGAACTTGGCATAACCATTTTTAATGGTTATCTGTTGTCCACTAAAAATAGTAACCACCAGAAGCAATCTGTTAAGATATCACCACCAGAAGCAATCTGTTAAGATATCACAAACAATCAATGATCTTAATCCATGCCCAGCTGAAAGAAACATTTTCCTAACTGATACAAAAACAAAGAAAATTTCGTCAGCCTTTTAGCATTGAAGTTACAAGATAACAGTTTTTAAGTTAATTGTTGGTCTAGTTATGCAGACACAAGCATTGTTAAGCTAGCATTTGAGGTTGAAAACGTTGAGTCCGTCACAATTTATTCGGGTGATACCTATATTTTATGTATTTTGATGCATCATGTACATACTAGAGAACACAACCTCAAAGCAACTTTTTACTTTTTTTTAAAAACGCTGAAACGAAATAAAGCTACAGATCAAAGAGTATGTTAAAAAACACTGAATAATGTCAAAAAAGTGATTATACTCTTTTGAATTACTTATTATTTGCTCACCGAATGTGACATAACATCTGCAATTCATAACTTTGGCTTTATAAAATTATATTAAAAAATTCAAGGGAATTAAAATACTACTGCAGATTGATTTTATCAGGGAAATATTTTAACTGATAAAATTGGCAAGGGAGCTATTTGTTTCTTTGAGTTCCTTCATTTACCTTATTTTAATCCACAACAGAACAGGAAACATAAATATAATGAAATGGTGGCAACAGATCATGTAAATACTGATCCTGCTCTATTACCACCATTGCCAAGAGCTGCATATTATCATGGGTTTATCACCAGATGAAAGTATGGAGATATTTGAGTGAGATTGATTTAGATCCATTAAGTTGGGAATTTTGAACTTGTTTGATTATTGTCAGATGTCTGATTATTATATCACTTCTGATCTTT
>NC_061160.1:13819030-14069030 GCF_022113875.1 Hydra vulgaris | reverse complement strand
TACAACACTTACGATGGCAAAGGATTGTAGTGTACTTACAATGTAAAATTATACCACTAATATCCGTAAAAAAAACTCAAGCAGCTTGTCTATAGCGTTATATAATTCAAGGTTCTTATTAAAAATTAAGAGAAAAATTGATATAAACTATAAAGTTAATATAAAGACTAAGTTTTAAAGTTTCAAAAAAATAAATGTATCAACTATTCAAACAAAAAACTTAAATTCTACCTTCTAAAAAATTTCTTGATCCTGGGGAAATAGCAGATACACGATTAGAATACATTGAATTCTTTGTATCTATAACTGAAGAATCAGGTGCAGACTCCAGTAACAAAACACGCTTATTTTGAAAATACGGAGACTGACCTATACAAAAATTTTTTTTTAATATTTTATATATAATGGAAATAATTTTTAACAACATAAAGCTGGTTAAGACATAGAGTTATTAAAAACCAGGGTTTGCATTAAAAAACCCGCCCAATAAAACCCAAAAAAAACCGCCTAAAAAAACCCAATAAAACCCTGGTAAATCTGGGTTTTATTGGGTTTTTTAAAGATATTTATCAAATTAATGAACTATTATAACCAACTTTAACATTATAACTATAATATTATTAACTAAAATAATTATTAACTAAATTATTATTAACTACTATAACCAACAATAACAGCTATCAGAGCAGGTTTACTATTATTTGAATCATTATTTGGAAATACATTATTACAATTTTTATTCAAATATTTTTATTGATTGAGATTTTTATTACTTTATGCTATTCACCTCCCAAGTTGAATTTAAATGAGTATTAGTGACCAGAGAAGCCAACACAACAGTCGAGGAGGCTACCTTGTTGTGGTTACAATCCTCTCTCAATTCTTACGCGGTAGTGGTAGAGTGCTCGCTTCATAAGTGAGAGGTTCTAAGTTCGATCCCCACTACGTCCCTGGCAGTACTGCGCTTAACTCCTTTCTCCGCGCAGCGGTCTTGTTCGTCAAGGTTCGTGTTTCGGAGTTATAGAGTTGAGAGAAGGTTATAACTACAAATAAATAGCCTCCTCGCCTGTAGTGGCCTTACACCTTAGGGAGGTGAATTGATTAAAAAAAAAACTAAAAAAAAAAACTCTTTAACTCCTAAACATGAATCTTTATAAACAAGGCCGCTGCGCAGAGGAACAAGTTTGTTCATTTGAATTTCAAGTTCAAAGTTTAATTTAAACTTCAGTTACTACCTCCCATTCTCTAGCCTTCTTTTTCCCATTTTCTCATTGACATTTTTAATTATATAGAATAATACTTTTAAATTTAAAATAAATCAATACATATAGATTAAGCGTGAAATTTTTTTTTCTTTTACAGTTTTAAATTATATTTAAAAATCTTTTTCAAATCAATTTGAAGAATTCTTGTTATAAATAATTAAACAACAATATATAAAATATGTTTTGAATAAAGTTAAAGTAGAAAATGAAACTAATTTTCAATATCATTAAACAAAAACACAAAAAAATTTTTTACAGGGACAAAATAAAAATTAAACCCAAAAAAACCCAAATTTACTCAAAAAAACCCACTGGGCCGGGTTTTTTTAAAAAAACCCGGGTTTTTGCCAACCCTGTTTTTAAAACTGATCAAAAATAATTTAAATGACTGATTTATTCAGAAAAACACTTAAACATAAATTTGTAAAATAATACAAATTCCCATTCATTAACTGAAACTAATAACATGGCTGGAATTACAAATCTTTATTCATTTTCCTTCACACAAAAGACAAACTTATTTGAAACATCTTATTAAAAAATATAAAAAAGACAATATAAAAAAGAGAGCTATGAGGAGACAATATAAAAAAGCCTTATCAAGACTATTTAACAAATAAAATAAATTTATTAGAAACAATAAAAAATCTTTTTTAAAAAAACAATCTTTGGTCTATAATATAATAGTTTTGTTAATACGTAAGGTTTGTTGTCTATGTTAAAATTAATGTATATTTTAACTGACATAACTTTTGATTTACTTACCTAGTGCACATGCAATAGAAGTACCCACCATACCACCACCAACAATTATAACATCAGCATAATTATGGGATATTGAACTAGATTGAAGTGACCGGGACCCATAACATGGAAACCTTTGTCCAAACTTAATAAAACACTTAGATGCATTAAAGATTACCATTTTTATCAAGATTTTCTCAGTTTATAACAAATTTTATTTTTGATTAATCCAATTCTTTGATTAAATTTACCAGCAAGATTAAACAAAGTTTACTGATTTTTAAAAACAAATTTAAAATAACATTATTGGTTTTATTTATTTATTATAGTGTGGCTAGATTCGAATAAAAATTATAAATTGTTAATTTGTAACATTGTTTGCAGCTACATATCACAAAGCTACTATAAGATAACAAATAAAACTAAATTAAAGTAAGAAAGGGGATGAGAATAATAAGTACAAGTAAATATGATATAGCAATTATATTTTCCATTCAGAAATGTATACACAACAAAAAATGTTAACGATATGATTTTTGGTATCTTGCACGAGCACCAGGTCCACCAAATTTCTTTGCTTCACAACGTCTTGGATCAGCTACTAGTAGTGATCTATCGTATTGAATAAGCACATCTTTTATTTCTTTTTTAGACGCTTCGTCAACAAATTTTTGATAGTATGCAACTATGGCTTTGGATATAGCTTGACGAACTGCATATAACTGAGCCACTTGACCGCCACCTTTAACACGAACTTGAATGTTAACACCAGCAAATTTATCTTTTCCGAGGAGTAGGACAGGTTCTTGAACCTTCATACGGAGACTAACTGGTTCAACAAGGTCTAGTGGTCGACCATTAACTTTAATCATACCATGACCTGCTTTGCAAAATGCAACAGCAGTTGCAGTCTTCTTACGACCATAAACTTGAACAGATGTTGATGCCATAGTCTAAGATAAATAATCACAGTAATATTATACGATAAAACAGTTCTAAGTAACAAGAATTAACTAATTCGCTATTCAGGAGATAGTACTACAAGACAAGCTTTTAAATTTGCACTTTATATTTTCACCCTTTTTTTATTTAAAACAAAACCTTATTAACAAGTTATAAAGCAAATTAAAATAAATATAAATAACGTATAAAATAAACTGATTGGCATGATACTAGAGGATACACAAATAAACATCTTTATTAACAAAGTGCTAAGGACACCATCTTACCAAGTACGGACAGTTTAAAAGATTGAGGCAGGGAGACCATTATTCCTAACCTTTAAATTCATCGAGTCAAATATTTTCTCTTTTCACTCGAATTTGTTTGCGTTACTTTGTAATACTTAAATCGCTTACACGCTTCTACAATCGCGTAAAAAGCATAACGTATATCGTTCAGCGTAATAGTTTTGATAGTTTTTTAAGGTTCTTCAAGAAATCACAGAATATTGTCATGGAGCACTGTGGAATAGCATTTAATTTATTTATGTTTGTTAAAATATAATCTTTGTGTACTAAAAAGCAGAAAAAAAACTCTTTAATCTAAATTTAATAGTTCAGTAAACTGAAGGTTGTCAGGTTTGTTTCAAAATGAATCTTGTTCAGAGGAAACAGTTGATACTTTTTAGGGATTCACGCACCCCTCTTCCCCCCTCATTCTCTCTCTCTCTTTATATATATATATATACATATATATATATATATATATATATATATATATATATATATATATATATATATATATATATATATATATATATATATATATATATATATATATATATATATAGAGAGAGAGAGAGAGAGAGAGAGAGAGAGAGATTAGAAAATTTTTTTTTTTAATTCATGGCATTTTTTTACTTTATAGCATTTTAAAGTTATTGTTATACTAAAAATACTAAAAAGCGAATTGGGCAAATAAGCACGAAAGCGTCGAGCCAAACAACTCAAAGAAACTTATACTCATTTACGCACTAAGCATTTTCCAAATCTTGTTACTTATGTTAACTTCAAGATAAACTCGAAAATATTTTTATGAAAACATTTCCCCTGATTTAATCACAAATATTAAACAAGACACTCGATTAGTAACTGTTATGTTATTTGACATAAGTATAAACATAAAAGATTTTGGAGTTTCCTCCATGTAATATCTGAAAGTTAGCTCAAAAAATCAAAAATGCTAGATCCACCCCGGTATTTTTGATAACTTTTTGTTATTGTTTGTTTTATTGTAAAATTTGTTTGTTTATTTTAATTCTGCTTTAAAAAAAAACCGAAAACAAAACAAAACAATAACAATAACAACAAAAAACCCACTTTTTAATATTTTATTATGTGATCAAAAAGTAAGAACTGAATGAACTGATAATTTTTTTTTTACTTATTAATTTAACACTTTTGCATAAAAACAAAAATATAAATTATTTAATCTTATTCTATTTCAAAAAAGGAACTTTTTGATGAAAAGACATTTTGACTTATATTTGCTCCAGTCAGATAGTAAAGAAAATGGAAATTAAAACTTTAATGATCATACTGTAAAATGTAAATAATAAGTTTCAAAAATAATTCACAACGCATTCCAGTTTAGTTACCTTAAATGCATACATATTTGCAAAATATATTTAAAATATGACACATTTGCATTTTGTTCTACAACGAATAAATATTATCGGACAAAATTATTCGAAGCTCATCTTCTTTTTAAGCTTTTCATAGGCGCAGAAACGATCTTGGATACTTAGCTTGAAACCTAGCTTGAAGGTGTTATTTCTATTCATTTAGTCACTCTTAAATGTATGCTAACTATTTGCATTCGGAGGAGGACATGTTTGTTTTCGATGACGCGATATGAGAGAAGTGGTTGCTTAATTACCAGTATTCTATCAAATTGGTATTAAAGAATCTTTTTTGTGTGGTGAAGTCCTTTCAGAGCACCGCGGAAGAGCCATTAACTAGGACGTTCATTCCTCCTTTCTTACCAATGTTGTTTAACGGGCTAGAGCCGGCGTCGAACCTCGGCCCTATTGGTTCTGAGCCAGAAGTCTAACCACTATGGCAAGTCTGCGTTAATTTTACAGTCTTGTGATGCAGATTGTTTACCGCTTCCGTCGATTTGCCACAACCTCACAGCACTCTTGTGTTTCAATTTGTATAAAGCTTGTGTGTTTGCACCATAATTTTTTTTATAAACTAATTTAGTGATGTAAAAATCATTTTATAGCTACACTTTAAAAAAATAACTTAAAAATGTATTTGTTTTTATATTTTCTAAATTTAGAACATCTCGAACTCTCAAAACATCAATTCTTCCACAAATTCGCCTTTCACACATTGTCGTGAATGTATGCCGCATCAAAACATTATTAAGAAATTTTATATGCAACAAATAAAAATGATACAAATGTAACTTCAAAATGTAACCCTGACTAGATAAAACATTCTTTGATCAAGCCATATTTATGTTATTTTGTTTTTGCTTTTAAACAGGATCAAGCAGCGGAAGTTAAAGAGGAAAAAGCACCCAACAAAATGTTATTTACGTGAAATATCTAACGAATAGATATTAGAAAATAAATTTAACATCGATGAAAAAGAATTGTTTGTAAAGTAAAGGAATGGACAAGAGCTATTTCAACTTTACCTTCAATATTAGACTAACTATTAAACGTATATATTGTGGCCGAAACCACGAAAAGAAAGTTAACTTTGATAAAGGCATACTTAGTTTTACCGAAGCTCTTTTTTGAAAGAAAAAAAACACTTTGAAACAATGCTTTAAAATCTAAATCTAATCATCTATTTTGTTTACAACTAAATATACTTCGTCTGCATTGTCACCATCAGCAATAAGTGTTGTCAAAAAATTCACCAGATAGCAGCATATTACCCATATTTTTATTAGGATCAGCAGCCATTGATAGAGGAAAAGCTGTTTGTAAAGTTTTATTGCTCGTTCTATATTTACTCTAACTGATGCAATTCTTCTTGTCATTACTTCACCATCATAAGACAACTGCTTTTTAAATGAAACATTTTCTGTAAAAATTCATCAATTTCAAATTCTCTGTCATAAGTTATTTTTGAATGTTTTTTAATTTGAAAATGAGTGCTCCTTCCACCATACATATCTGATACAATTGTCACTGCACCACTTGGACCAATTCCAATTAATCCTTTCGAAGTATTATGATGTTAATAGGAAGAAAACAGAGCACCACCTCAAGTTTTCAATTTTTCTTGAAAGGTGTGTTCTACTTCGTGTTTGTGTGTAAGGGAATGGAAAAAAAAGGGAATTTCTTTAAAGCCACTGCTGTTATTAGTTTTCCTTTTTTTACTTGATTTAAGTTGTAATGTTTTTGGAACAATGGTTAAAGTTCTGTTTATGTAAGTTTTTTCCCACCGATAATGAGCTGGACAAACTCTGTGGGTAGAAGTAGGTTTAAAATCTTTTCTGCTAATTTGATGAAGCCATTTTTTTTTTTTTTAGGGAATATATATAATAAAATAGAAATACTAAATAAGTTTTTTTTTTTGAAGAATTATTGAAATAAAGTGGTACAAAACAAGTAATTCAACCGTATTTTTTATTCATTTTGAGTTTTCCAAAGATAAGATGCAACATTCTTCGAGAGAAAAATCAGTTTTATCTGCAATCAATAAAGCTTTTCATGATATACAGACAATGTTATGATTGCTGCAGCATACATTTACCACAATGCATTGTATAGTTAAAGTGGGAACGGCAAATTCTTTTGTTCCGCGCGACTGAAAACGAAACCGAAACAGATCTCATTTTTATTTTATTTTGTGAAGTTATTAGTTTAAACCTAAATCCAACTTATCTTTCTTATTTTGTAAAATTATGTAGTTTAAAAAAATAAATCTAACTTAAAAATGTCGTGCATGAATTAAGATATGGATTTGGTGAGTATATATATATATATATATATATATATATATATATATATATATATATATATATATATATATATATATATATATATATATATATATATATATATATATATATATATATATATGGTTTAAATTAGGTTTTTACTAAAAAGTGCGGTATTAAGTTATCATTTTAAACTAAAAAAAGCATAACATATTTTATTTGAGTGAACTATATTTTTTACCAATATTATTGTTATATTTCATCAAAATTATTCATTATATCATTGTTTAATGTTCTATATATAAATACAAGCTTTGCTGTTTTTTCTACCCCCAAAGTTTCTTAACTTAGAATGAACAAGACCAAAAGTTGAAAAAATTCTTTCAATTCCAGCACTAGAAGCTGGTGCATTTAATAAACCTTTAATATCCATTATGTTATAATCTACAATTTTTAGAGATTTCCACCATTCTATTGGTGATACATTTTTTAAAACAGATTCACTATACAAATAGCTTTTATCGAATGGAGTAGATTTGACTTTTAATTTTAATATTATTGGTAACAAATTCTTGAACTCTTTATCTGCGAAATTCATGGCAGCTTCATTTTCATTTTCAGAAAGATTAGATCCAAAATATCTAGGATCTAGTGTGTTTGCTAGGAAATGAGCATCACTGACAGTCTGAAGGTATCTAGTTTCAATTTTTTTTTTTTTTCGTTTGATAAGAATGATAAACTGTTCATCAAATCTTTAAAAATATCAAGTGTCACTTATTTTTGTTTGATCTCTTTGCAACTTATCTAGAGCTAATGGAATTGGTTTTAATATTTTCAATAAATCTTCTGTGTTTCGCTTTATCTGTATATCACTTCTTTTTTTACAAATCATGGGATCCAAGTCTTTATTTTTTTCAAACATTGTGAAAATGATTCTCAAGTTGTTGACATATTTTTCAAGTGAATCACATACAGAATTCCAGCGAGTTTCAGTAGGAAGTGGCAATTTTGTTACTCCGCTTAATTTATAAATTGCTCCAGCTTGATGATTATTTCTTATATATTTTATTATTAGTGTAACATGCTTGCTCACATTTTTAATGTTAAGATCATTTGCTAAAAGATTCAGCATATGATCTGCACACCCATAAGTTATGATAATATCTCTTTCAGATGACAATACTTGTCTCATTGATTTCATATTAGCTGCATTGTCAATTTAAATAACTTATCAATTTTCAAATATTTATCAGCTGACGTTGAATTGGGCTGATAACTTTTCATTTTTTGTTGTGATGTTAATGGTGAGTTACCTATAAAATGAAATTGCAGTTTATTGAATTATTTTAAGTTAATGTCTATACATTAAAGTAATTTAAATATATATATTTACAGTTTAGGCAAAGTATAAAATTTTAAATGACAATGTAGTAATTTAATTACCTTCAAGAAGTTGTTGATCTTCAATTGACTCCATAATTTCATGGGTTTGTGATTGCTTGCACTTTTTTATATGTTCATGCATCTTTTAAATTTGACCTTCCATTTCTACATGCATTACAAACTGCTTTACACCCCTTTCTTTCTGGAACAAACTGCTTTACACCCCTTTCTTTCTGGAACAGTCGTGTATATTTTAACCAAATCGTATCACATTTGATATGGATTTGGTGAGTATATATATATATATATATATATATATATATATATATATATATATATATATATATATATATATATATATATATATATATATTATATATATATATATATATAATATATATATATACATATATATATATATATATATATATATATATATATATATATATATATATATATAATATATATATAATATATAAATCAGATCATAAATTTTTTTATACATTCATTCTGTTACTTTTTTCTAATAACTGTCTACTTAAATACATGGAGAAAAAATAATTCTGAAAAAGTAGAAGTGTCCCTACAGTCTACTTAAAAAAAAAAGAAGTTTGACTGCTTTATCTTTTTTCTTAGTTGCATTAGCATATATGCATTTGCATTTGTTCATTATTATTATAATATGGTATATACGTAAAATAAAGTTTATATATTAATAATACTATTATATTGTGTAGCATTTTATTTTTCTGCTATTATTTATTTAAAGTTATTTTATATTAGGTTTTATCATTTTAATATACTATTTAAAAGTATTTGATATTACCAAAGTTATTATTATATCTAATATATATATATATATATATATATATATATATATATATATATATATATATATATATATATATATATATATATATATATATAGTTACAATACTATTTATACTTTTCCAATACTTCTAACAAAGGGTCTGTATAAGGTATAGTTGTCTTTTCTGTCTTCAATAAATAATCATTTCATCAAATCCACTATGGTATTTTATATAAACTATATATATTATGAAATGGCTGTAAAGTTCTTATATGGTATTTGCTACAAATTTCTATCTGATAACCATAAAGCCATACAATGTCACTTGTGCAATAAATAGATTCACATAAAGTGCAATAAATTTGATAATAAATACTACAACTCTTTAATGAATAAAACAAGTTTTTAGTTTTGCTACAAGTGTCTTAAAGATACTATACCATTCTCATTACTAACAGATAATAAATTTAATTTATATTTAAATAGAGCTAATGAACCATCATGTGAATCTGTATACACTGTACTATCAAACCTCAACACTGTACTATCAAACCTCAACACTGTACTATCAAACCTCAACACTGTACTATCAAACCTCAACACTGTACTATCAAACCTCAACACTGTACTATCAAACCTCAACACTGTACTATCAAACCTCAACACTGTACTATCAACCTCTTCAAAAACCTTAATGATCTCAAAAGTAATACTGTAATACAACAGCATTCAACAATACTATCAAAGATTTTGAAATATACTTACATTTTAATATATCATCATTAACTACATTGATAACCATAAATGTCTTATTTCTCTCATGAAAAGCAAACCTATTATTATTGCCATAGCTCGAGCACATCTGCAAAAAAACAAGATCCCAATAACTGATATATCTTTAGATGGCTATCTACTTGAGAAAACCAATTCACACTCTAATAATGGAGCAACTCTTGTATATATTAAATTATAAATTAGATCTAAACTACAAGTTGAGAACTGATTTTGAAATTTAACCTTTATTAAAATCAACCTTTATTAAAATATTTTTCTTATTTAAAAAAATATAATTGTTGAATGCATCTATTGTTACCCTTATATGCGAATCACTTAATTCAACAACATTTAATTACAAACTATGCAAGATAAAGAAAAATATCAATGAAAAAAATATTGCTCTTTTAGGCAACTTTAATATCAATCTCTTCAACTATTACCTATATGATGAAGTATCAGCCTTTCTTAACTCTCTATGGGTTTTAACTCTCTCAATTTGGTTATCACCATATCAACTAAACTAACTATACAATCTAAAACACTCATTGATAATATTTTGATAAACTTCTACCATCCAAATCTTGAATCAGGCAATCTAACAGCATCTCTTGCTGATCATCTCATCCAGTTTTTTGTCTTGCCATGTAAAATTAATAAATTTTTCACAACAAAACATATTGTTGCTCCTTTAAAAACTTTAATCAAAGTAAATTTCTTACTAATCCACAACACTATATTGGTGAAATATAAGCAAAGAAACCAAAAAACGTCAATAGTTCTCTCTCAAAATTTTTTGAACTCATTAACAAAGCACTTGACCATCTCATCAAAACCATTGATAACTGCTGATATTATTATATCCATAAGTATAAAGAATAAAACTAGAACTTGTCAACCAATTCAAATATTACAGAAACAAAATAAGCATTTTAACTCATGTCTCTAAAAACCATACTACTCTAAATATTTTAATCAAAATGTTAATAACCTCAAAAAAACTTGCAATGAAATAAAAAACATAATAAGTATACATAAAAATAATAATAATACTATAGAAAGTTTACTTGTAAATAATCAGACTATCACTGACAAAAAGCCAATCGCTAACTTGTTTAATGATTATTTCTCCTCAATCGCAGACAATCTATCATCAAAAACCCTCTAAGCATAACTTTAGCCACTATCTAAGAAACCATTATCCAAACTCATTTTTTATATCCCCTGTTACACAACAAGAAGTAAAAGATTATTATTCCACAATAAATCCAAAATAAAGCACAAGTTACTTATGTTACAAGTATACTTTCTTAGCTTCAAAAGAACCAATAATTCATTTACCGTTATAATTAATGAATCGTCTAAATCCAGAACATGTTTTGACCTATTTAAAATTGCTAGGGTTATTTCAATCTTGAAAAAACACAATTCATCTCAAACACAAATCATCTTAACTATCAAAACACATTTCAAACACAAAACATCTTAACTATCAATCAATATCACTACTATCCTATATCAGTAAATTGCTGGAAAAATTAATGTATAAGAAAGTTTTCTAAGCTAGCACAATTGCCTATATAAGCTTCAGTTTGTATTTTGCAAAAAACATTGTACTAACCAAGCACTCATAGACATAACGGAAACTATACATGGAATGTTGACAAAAAGCAGGCATTTTTTAGTTACAAGACACTCATAAATTTATGTTATGCTATTTTTAACTTGCATATGCTTTACGGTTTTTAGTTTCAGAGGGGGCAAAATTATTCAAAGTATACAAAGATCATAAAAAACCTTTAAAACAAATCACTTGAATTTGTTCATTTCCTATCTCTCAAAAATTATGAAGCAAAAGATCAAATATTCCTATTGAGTTGCACATTTGTATGGGACATACAAATGTGCAACTCAATACGTTTAAATAACAACTTACTAAGTTTACATAACAACTCAATAAGTTTACATAACAACTTAAAAACTTTGATAGTTATTATAAATTTGTTAATAAAAGTCATCCCTATAATCTTAAATCAACTTCATGTAACATTCTTTTAATACCTCTAAAGCAAAAACTAAACTATGGCATTAGTTCCATTAAATATCAATCCATTAAATAATGGAAATATCTTTCTCCTGAAATCAAGATAACGTATTTTAAAAAAGGAAGTAGAGCTCTCTTTATCAACATAGTCAAGTAATTTATCTAAGATAAAAATGATAAATTTTAAAAGTTTCTGCTGTGTTATTTATTTCTATCATTATTCTTCATGTCATTTTGACCTAATCCTTTGTACCTGTATTTTTTTTTTTTTAAATAATGTCATTTTGACCTCATCCTTTGTACCTGTATTTTTTTTTTTTTAAATAACATTGGTATTGCTGATGTTCTTGTTACTGTGTTGATATCATTATATATAAGTGCTGTTTTTTATTATTTTTTGTGTTTTTATTTTTATTTTTTATTTTTTTATTATTATAATATTATTAGTCTAATATTACTGATATTATTATAATTTATTACCAGTACTAGTAATATTTTATATATTTTGTTAAATTTACTGTGAATATTTGTAGGTTGTCATGTTTTTGTCAGTTACATCATCATCATCATCATCATCATCATCATCATCATCATCATCATCATCATCATCATCATCATCATCATCATCATCATCATCATCATCATATATATATATATATATATATATATCATCATTGTTTTTATTATTATTATTAATAATAAAAACAATGGCAATACTAAAAATTACAAATTAGATAAATTGGCAGATATTCTTTTTATTTTTTTCAGAGAAGATCTCCTCAGCATTTGGAAGGAAATCTTTTGTTCTTACATTCTAATTATTTTAAAGTAAAAAGAGTTTGGAAAGAGTGCTGTCTTATGGTATGTATTTTTTTCCCAAATTTTTTTTATGTTTTATTTTGCAAGATAAAATTTATTTTTATTTTTGATTAATAAGCAATTGATAAACATCAGAGGGAATTAATAATTAAACATCAGAGGGAATTAATAATTAAACATCAGAGGGAATTAATAATTAAACATCAGAGTGAATTAATAATTAAACATCAGAGGGAATTAATAATTAAACATCAGAGGGATGTTTGTAAAAAATTGATTAAACTTTAATTGATATTTTTAAACAGGTTCCATCAAAGGACATGATTTTTTTTTAGGAGTTTTCCACCACACTAGATAAATGATAAAAGGAATTTATTTTCCTAAAGTATGGCTGTTGAATATCAATTTAAATTATCAAATTTAGAAGCAAAGCCTTGCTGATGCCATTTTCTTATTTGTTATAAATATTAACATGGTTTAAAGCACCCAAACCTTTTTTGCTCCTAACCAAGTCCTACAGTTATTGAAGTTTTTAGTGAATTTTAAATAAATTGATATGTAGATAGTAGATACAGTAATTTTAAAAATGATAAACCTTGAATATTAATTTACAATGAAGAATGGTAAAAAGATTATTGTACAATCAATTTTGAAATTACAGTAATGTAAATTTATAATTGGTTCTTTTACAATAGGTGAATGATTTATTAGAGAAATATATTGACCATTTTATTGTAGTCCTAATTGAGAATTTTTATGAGAGATTTAAAATTAGTACAGAATTTTTGCATGCTAAATTTAATTTTTTTTTTCAGACAACCTCAGGGATTTTTTTTATATTTGAATCAAAAAAATTTTATTTCAAAGTAAAGTGGCCATGCACTTAAGATATCATATCAAAAAGTTCAATCTAAGTCTTTTTTTATTTTTATTAAAATGTGATAAGCACAGTCTTATCACAGAGCACCGTGGAATAGCATTTAACTAGGAAGTTCATGCTTCCTTCCTTACCAATGCCGTTTATCAGCCTAGAGCCATTTTGAACCTCAGACCTCTTGGTTCTGAGCCAGAACTCTAACCACTACATCTTATCAAAAAGTGAAATCGAAGTCTTAGTTTTAATTATGATATACTTGACTTTAATTTCTTCACAAAAAAATGTAATGTTTTTTTCTTGTTTATTGGTTTTCTTTTTAATATCTTTTAGACAGAAAAGAATTAGTAAACTTCTATAATTTCTTTTTAGTCTAATATGCCCATAATAGTTCAAAATAATATGCTATAAAAAATTCTGGACAAACTGTTAGACAAAACACTGTGTAGATTTGACTCATCAAACTAAGTTTAACAGTCTTTAAATGCAAGATTTTGTAAATTAAATAGTTGTTATTGTTTACTATTAAAAGCTCAAAATTTTATCTATTCTATTTTTAAACATATTTTTGTATGCACAATTGATTGCTTCTTGTGGTAAGAAATTCAAATTGTCTATTTTTTAGATAGTAATACCTGCATTATTTTTTAATAAATAGTTAATGAAACCTTTTACCATAATGAAACCTTACTACCAGCCGGTCTCACAACCATTAAACTAAGTTTTAGAGTTGTCATCATAATCAGATAAAAAAAATTAAGAGTTGCCCAGCCACTACCAAGAAGACAAAAATAAGAAAACTCAGGGTTATCGTCAGAGGCAAGTAGAAGAGAATCAATGGTTTACTTATTACTTACTATTAGATAAATAATGGTTGAAAATTTTCTGCTTATTCTTAACGTGTTTTTCTAGTATTGAAATCAAACTAAAAAGTTTTGCCAAGTCCAAAAATTCTATCAATATCATTGCTATTTTTAACATTTTATGAAATCCAAAAATTAAAGCAGCAATTTTTACTATAAACAAACCCATGTTTTGTTTTCTTTTAACTATTTTTTTAATTTTAACGTTTTAGGATTCTTCCTATAAACTTTTTTTTTTTTTTTGTTCTTTTCACAATTGATAAATAAATTCTTTAAATTCTTTTAAATTAATGTTTTTTTTCTTGACAAGAAAAAAATTTTTGAAATATTATCTGAAATGTATTTCAGATAATATTTCAAATATTATTTATACTTATTTTTATACTTTATTTATACTTATTTTTATCATGTTATTCTTGCTAGACTTTTTAAATTATTTTTTATAAACTCATTAAAATAAACAATGCTTGATATTTCTCCCACCATGGAAGAGAGGGAAATAGGATTGAGAAAAATGTTACAATTATTTTATTAGTTTATAACAGGGTGTTAGCCAGCCCAATGGCACCGCATATAATGCGGAATTCCCAAAATTCAATGATCTTTGTTTTTTTGTTTTTTGAAGGATTAGGACTATTTTGATAAAAAACGCCCATATTTTGTAAAACACTTACAATAAATATTCCCAATATTGCAAAAACGCAGTAAAAAATATATTCTTGACTAACACCCTGTATAATTTGTTATATAATATATAACAAACTCAAATAAATATATTTATATCAAGTTTTATTTATATAATATACATTTTAAAAGTATTAAAATATATATATATATATATATATATATATATATATATATATATATATATATAATATATATATATATATATATATATAAAAGATATTAAATGTTGGAAAAAGGTACTCATTAAAGTTTCCTAAAATAAGTTTTACTTTTTTTACATCAGAATGGTATAAAATTTCTATAAAAATTTTGTTTTATTATTAGAGTGGCATCAATGGTATAAAATATAAATATAAAGTTTAAAATAATAGTCTAACAAATGATTTAAATTTAGTGTAAAACAAATTATTTTAGGTGAATGGGGATCTTTTGTGTTTATATTCAAATGAAGATGACAAAAACAAAGGAAAAATAATGCAAGAAATATCACTTTTAAAGGTATTCTTTAAAATTATCATCATCATTATCTCCGGAACTGTATTTTTTTGTATATACTGTTTTGTTCATATTCATTGATCAAAGTTTTGTTTGTTATAGAACAGAAAACTTTCTTTGAATTTTATGCGCAAAATCTTTTTCATTGCCGTAAACCGATCAGTCTATAAATCTTAAATCACTTGATAAATTTGAAAAACAAATAATATTTTCATTAATATAAAGTACAATAACATTTTGCAATTCTTGTTCTGTAAATGATATTTAACATTTTTATGAAAAAGATTTTTTTTAATGATTTTTATAAAAAGTACAAAAGTAACAGTTAGGTGATGCAAAAACTATCAGATAAAATAAAAACCTCAATACCTTTTTAACGAATAAAGAAAAAAGCAATTAGATTGTTTTTTTTTAACTCAAAGTATTTATTTGTGAATAAAAATCAGTTATTTTTATTTCAAATCTCCATCATCTGCAATCATTATCTATATCATCTGTAACAGATCTTAATTTTGCTTTGACACTTTTCTGGTCAACTGTAAAAAAATTAAATCATTATTTTTTAGTTTTAGTTTGATGCGATCAATCAAAGTTTTTTTCTGATGAAGCTAGCCAACATCTCTTTTAAACCGTTTGGGCCAAATGCCCTCAAAAATTTTCAATTTGTTGAGCTTGATACACATTTAATGGATTCGATTCTTTATCAACATAATTAATATGTTTGTCCATCGAATTTAGATAACTTTTAGAGTAATAAGTTGATGTATTGATTGCTACAGCCTCAGAAGTACATAACAATGGCTTAGATATAGGACAGTCAAAAATGGCAATCCTAATCAATTACCAAAAGTGATTCCGTGTTATAAAACACGAAATCACTTTCGTGTTATTAAGTTTTTTGCTACTTTTCTTCTCTTTTAATTGTTTTTCATTGGTGTATTTAGGAGTTTTTTAACATTATCTGTAATAAATATTCATTTTTTTTTAAATTGGCAACCAGTTCTCAATTGATTCACATTGAATTTTAAACCCGATTTTCTCCTTTTTGGTTGTTGACAAGTCTCTAATTTGGTTTTCTTTTCTCTAGTCCAGTATGCGTAATGACCAAAAAGCTTTTTATCAGAAAATGTACTATTTTTCTTTTTTATCAGAAAATTTACTATTTTTCTTTTTTGAAATGGTTTACAATTTTTCTTTTTTTGTATTATGGTTTTTTACAAATTAATTTTACAAAAAAGACAAAAAAAGTCGTTCTGCTGCATGTAACTTAATTTTTTTTTTTTCATTTGTGATAAATTTCTTTTAAAGAATAAAATAAATATTCAGTATATTTTAATGTATATACATCAAACCAGGTGATTGTTTAATTAGTGAGAAAAATTAAATTTAATATTTTCCGATAACTTATGCATCATTTGTTACATGAATGAAATACAAAAATATAATCTCTTTATATTATTGCCAAACCTAATAGTCTAATGGTAGTAGTAGTGTCCCTTGGAGCGTGTTTGACATGACACCCTTGGCAGCCATTGCAACTGAAGTATTGGCAGGAAAGAGTCACAGCTTTGCTTTATAAAAAATACTTAAACATATATCTAGTTTTACATTTTTACTTAAAATTGCATTTTGTCAACCTCTTTTCTACTTTTGATCTGCAGCATTTATTTCTGTTAAAGCAATTTTTATATAGTTTTAAAATTTCAATGACTGACGTGCCAGCTTAGCCGAGTGGTTAGCGTGCTAAGCTTCTGAACATGGTCATGGTTCGAATCCTACCACCGGCGACTCTCTTTTTAAATTAAATTTTTTTTTTTTAAATACAAAATACTTGTGAAGTTTTATAAAGATTATAAACAAACATATCTAATGATATTATACACTTTAACAAATAAAAGATTTTCAAAAAAGTTAAAAATTCTAAAAACATTAAAAAACGGGGGGATATTTGTTGTGTAAGTGTCATGATTGAGATACTTATGTTATTTTAGTTTTCAAGTTTTTTTTACAACTAAGTTAAGTTTGTGCAAGAAAAATGAGTATTCAACATGTTTATATATATAATATAAAATCTATTGAACTGTAAAGTTGTTTTGTTTTGCATTTTAAATAACAAAAATTAAAAAATAAAGCTAGCTGAAGATTTGAACTTGCCACATGGCGACCTTAATTTTTTAAAATAGTAAAGGGGTTTAAAAAAAGTGCCAGCATGGTCGATATGCAGTAGTGATGTAGTGGTAGAGCGCTTGCTTCATAAGCAAGAGGTTCTGAGTTCGATCCCCACCACGCCCCTGGTAATACTGCACTCAACTTGTTTCTCCGCATAGCAGCCTTGTTTGTCAAGGTTCAAGTTTCTGAATTATAGAGTTGAGAGAGAGTAATAACCACTATTAAGTAGCCTCCTCATCTGTATTGGCCTTCTAGGCCTTAAATTTTACACTTGAATTAAACTATTTTATTGAATTAATTACTTTTAAAAATAATTAAAAGTTAAAGTTATTTAATATCGATAAATTTAGAGTTTTACAGCTATTTTACTACGTCCCTGTTAAACATTCTAAGTCGAGTGTACAACAATGACAGAATTTTGGTAATCAAAATAGTATTATACTACATTATTTTTTGGCTTTATATACCTATCGGCTGATCCCTAATCTTAACTTTTAAATAAGGGATCGTCCATAAATTATGCAACGACAAATTTCACTAATGAACAAAACAAAAAAGATCAAAATTATTCCTCGCAGAGTCATATGTTAAATAAAAAATAAAAATAGCTCATTAAGTTTAATGAAAATCACCACCTAAAAGAACTGATGATCTCCTTCTTCTTTTTTAAAAATAAAATTTAGCATTGTGTAATTTATGAACGATCCCTTAACTTTTTATAGTCTATAGTTTTTAATGGCCTATGATCTTCTTAGTTCTGCTATTTGGATAGCAATGCAAACGTCTGTAAGTGTAAACGTCTTTAGCATATGTTGAGTTTGCAGGCAGTACATCGAACTATCGGGTAATAATAAATTCATTAAAATGAGAAAACTTTTAAATTTTATTGTAACAATTAGAAATCTTTTTTGCTATAAATATTGCTATTTTTATTATAGATATATACTATTATAAAATTGTTGCTAGAAATATTGCTAGAAATACAGCAAGATTGAAAAATTTCAATCTTGCTGTATTTGTCTTTAATCCTCCAAAACAACCCTGATAAGCTATTAATGATATGTGATACCACTGAGCTATCAATGATATGCAGTTAAGAGAAAAACAAATGCTGAAAGGGTGTACATGTTAGTTTTTTTGCTCTTAAAGCAATTTTTTAAAATGAGTTATTTTACGTAAAAATAATATAGTAAACAAATCAGCTAGTATAGATATTTAGATGATATAATAATAAATAATAAAATAACAATAGAAAATAAGTAAATAAAGTGTTTTTATTTAGTATTTTTATTATTTTTATTTTATAGGTGGTAGGATGGAGTGCATCTATATTGTAATTGTTATAATGTAGCTCTTTACTTGGATGTTAAGGTAGGGTTTTATCCATATGAATATTATTTTTCCATACAAGTATTATATTAAAGAAGACATTTATATTAATATGGAAAAACCCCTACTTAACACTCATGTAAGAAGCTACATTATAACAATAACAATATAAATGTACTCCATCAAGTCACCTATGAAATTAAAAAAAGAAGACCTTTTGAAAAAAACTTTACTTATTTTCTAATGTTATTTTGTTTCGAACCTTTACAATCTATATTATATTTCTATATATATTCCATATGAATATTATATTAATTAAAGAAGGCTTTTATATTTATATGGAAAAAACCCTACTTAATACTTATGTAAGGAGCTACGTTATAACAATAATAATATAATTGCAGGTTTGGCGATTTTATGTCATAATATGACCACGCAAATACTATTGGATTTTACTTAACTTGACCACAGCTGTTATATGTTTTGAAAATATGTATTAAAAAAGCGATAAAAAAATTATCTTAACTTAACTATAAAGACACTTAAAAAAAAATTATTGTAAAAGAAGCAAATAAATCTTTGTAAAAAAAGTAATGAAAAACAAAATAAAAATAACGTAATAAAACTAAAATAACAAAAATAGAATTAAAACATAACTAAAATAAATAATAAACTATAACAATAAGATTATCTAAATTACGTTTGGAATAAATAACTTTGAATCTTTACTAATGTTTTTATGATATAATAGTATGCGAAACCCTTTTTAAATATAGTAACAAATTACAACTGACGATAGTTTAATAAATGCTCACGTTTAAAAGTTTAAAACACGTTTAAAAGATTCTAAAGAATTCTTCGCACTTAATAAATCGTTTATTTAAAAAATTGATATAATTTTTTTTTTGAATTTAAAAACATTTATAATAAAAAATTGTATATTACTCATTAATGTTTTTATGAAAAATCATTAGCAGTGATTTGTTACTTTATTTAAATGCTTTTCAATAATATGAAAACGTAAGTAAAGATCAAAGTTACTTAATTCAAACAGATTTCAAATAAGTTTGTCTTTTTTTCTCTCCTCAACAAATAATTCTTATATAAAGTTTATTAAAGAAATCTTCGCTCTTTAAACTCAACGTTTATAAAAATTTTTTTTTTAATTTTTATCTTTTTTATTTTTACTTAAAAAAAACAAACTTATATAATTAAATAGTATAAATAAAAGTTGTACAACTTTCAATGATACTTTATTTAAAATCATTAGCTACTTTATTTAAAAGCCTTTTGCTAATATAAAAATGTTAGTAAAGATAAACCTGTCGAAGTTATTTATTTTTAATGTAATTAACCGTTTAATTCCCAGTGGTGCCATATGGCATCATTGACTTAACATAGCTAAAATAGGTAGTTTGCTAACCATGCGGAGGAAATAACTATGATTGTTTGCAAAGATTGTGTTAAAACACTACTTTACTCATAAACACAAAGGTTTTTCCCACATGGTTTGCATAATGCCTATTTTTTCTGTATGAAGTCAAAGATGCCATGTGACGTCACTTGAATATAAAGGGTTAAAAAGCAATTTTTTTAGCGCATTTGTTAAAAACCGTGGTTACATCGTCAAAAAAAAAAATTATTTGTGTGGTCATATAAAGTCTTGAAATCGCAGGCCTTCCTGGCTAAGCCTGATTTAATTGTACTCCATCATATCACCTATGAAATCAAAAAAAAAAAAAGAGACCTTATGAAAAAAACTTTAATTACTTATTTTCTATTGTTATTTTATTTTGCACCTTTACAATCTATATTGTATTTATATATTTAATTATCATGTATTAATAAAATTCTTTGTTAACCTTTTTACAGTCCCATTTTTTTTTAAAAAAACAGTTGCGATTAGTCCAGCTTTTTTTTTTGAAGTGGTCTCTAAATGTCCCGTATTTTTAAATTCATCGTGTTTTTTTACTAATAGAATAAAAAATGTTTTTACTATTTTTAACATTATTAAATACTACAATATTATTATTCAAGTTTAAGAATATATAAATCATACTACATAAACATAAAATTTTGAAAATGTATTCACTAATATTCATTTTTTGTCTGATAATTGTAAAAAGCATGTAGCTGCAAAAAGTCCAACATCACATTCTACACATTCATATCCTGAACCTTTTTGAATATTGTGTTTGTAACATACCGCACACCATCTTTGAGCATTTATCTTTTATTATCATTTTCAATAATCATTCATCAAATATATCTTTTCATTATTGATTCATCAAATGTATAAAGTTCTATCTTTTCGTGAGTAAATGTTTACTTTTTGATAATTATTTTTGCACTGAAAGAACTTCCTTATTTTTCATATTTAAAATTAAATTGAAGATTTTTAAAAAACAATTATTGAAACAAAAGCTCTGTAATTATCTAATAATAACTTTTGTGACAAGTAGATGTATAATTACTGATGAACAAGAAGGAAATATAAAAAGATGCACAAAACTGTAATATTACGGCATGGACATTTAGAAACCACTTTTAGTTTGCTTAATATTACAGCATGGACTGTTAACAGGTTAATAAACTATGCAAAAATTTAATTGTAACTAAACTTCTTATATATACAGGGTTATAAATCATTTTTTTACCTGATGATGTCTATAAATAATGATATAAATAATGTTGTACTAAAGTTTTCAAAAGATTCTACTTTTAATAAAAATGAAAAAAAAATCACTTAAAATTTTTTTTATAGTTATAAAACTTATCAATTGATAAATCTTTTATCACTTGAAAAAATATAAATGACATTTATGCCACTAAAGAAAATAAAACATATGTCACTAAAGAAAAATAAAACATATATGTCACTAAAGAAAATAAAACATTTATGCCACTAAAGAATTTAATGTAAATTACTATATGATGGTTATAATAAATAATATATAATATATAATTCTTATATAAAGTTTATTAAAGAAATCTTCGCTCTTTAAACTCAACGTTTATAAAAAATTTTTTTTTTAATTTTTATCTTTTTTATTTTTACTTAAAAAAAACAAACTTATATAATTAAATAGTATAAATAAAAGTTGTACAACTTTCAATGATACTTTATTTAAAATCATTAGCTACTTTATTTAAAAGCCTTTTGCTAATATAAAAATGTTAGTAAAGATAAACCTGTCGAAGTTATTTATTTTTAATGTAATTAACCGTTTAATTCCCAGTGGTGCCATATGGCATCATTGACTTAACATAGCTAAAATAGGTAGTTTGCTAACCATGCGGAGGAAATAACTATGATTGTTTGCAAAGATTGTGTTAAAACACTACTTTACTCATAAACACAAAGGTTTTTCCCACATGGTTTGCATAATGCCTATTTTTTCTGTATGAAGTCAAAGATGCCATGTGACGTCACTTGAATATAAAGGGTTAAAAAGCAATTTTTTTAGCGCATTTGTTAAAAACCGTGGTTACATCGTCAAAAAAAAAAATTATTTGTGTGGTCATATAAAGTCTTGAAATCGCAGGCCTTCCTGGCTAAGCCTGATTTAATTGTACTCCATCATATCACCTATGAAATCAAAAAAAAAAAAAGAGACCTTATGAAAAAAACTTTAATTACTTATTTTCTATTGTTATTTTATTTTGCACCTTTACAATCTATATTGTATTTATATATTTAATTATCATGTATTAATAAAATTCTTTGTTAACCTTTTTACAGTCCCATTTTTTTTTAAAAAAACAGTTGCGATTAGTCCAGCTTTTTTTTTTGAAGTGGTCTCTAAATGTCCCGTATTTTTAAATTCATCGTGTTTTTTTACTAATAGAATAAAAAATGTTTTTACTATTTTTAACATTATTAAATACTACAATATTATTATTCAAGTTTAAGAATATATAAATCATACTACATAAACATAAAATTTTGAAAATGTATTCACTAATATTCATTTTTTGTCTGATAATTGTAAAAAGCATGTAGCTGCAAAAAGTCCAACATCACATTCTACACATTCATATCCTGAACCTTTTTGAATATTGTGTTTGTAACATACCGCACACCATCTTTGAGCATTTATCTTTTATTATCATTTTCAATAATCATTCATCAAATATATCTTTTCATTATTGATTCATCAAATGTATAAAGTTCTATCTTTTCGTGAGTAAATGTTTACTTTTTGATAATTATTTTTGCACTGAAAGAACTTCCTTATTTTTCATATTTAAAATTAAATTGAAGATTTTTAAAAAACAATTATTGAAACAAAAGCTCTGTAATTATCTAATAATAACTTTTGTGACAAGTAGATGTATAATTACTGATGAACAAGAAGGAAATATAAAAAGATGCACAAAACTGTAATATTACGGCATGGACATTTAGAAACCACTTTTAGTTTGCTTAATATTACAGCATGGACTGTTAACAGGTTAATAAACTATGCAAAAATTTAATTGTAACTAAACTTCTTATATATACAGGGTTATAAATCATTTTTTTACCTGATGATGTCTATAAATAATGATATAAATAATGTTGTACTAAAGTTTTCAAAAGATTCTACTTTTAATAAAAATGAAAAAAAAATCACTTAAAATTTTTTTTATAGTTATAAAACTTATCAATTGATAAATCTTTTATCACTTGAAAAAATATAAATGACATTTATGCCACTAAAGAAAATAAAACATATGTCACTAAAGAAAAATAAAACATATATGTCACTAAAGAAAATAAAACATTTATGCCACTAAAGAATTTAATGTAAATTACTATATGATGGTTATAATAAATAATTGGTTGGTTTGTCATCATTTTATTATGTCAATGTTGATATATCTATTGATCTGTTGCTTTTTTTAAAGAGTTTTTTTCTTTTTGTTTCTTTTAATTATTACTTATTATGGTTTATTGTTTGATTTTTTAAAAAAGTTTCAGTTTTAAAATTTTTAAAGTTAAAATAATTTTAATTTTCTATTTCTATTCTGATTGATTTTGTTTAGAGTCATGTATTTGAAACAGTGATAACTTCCAGCAGAAAACAACATGTATTTGTGATTGAAAATGATGAGTTTAAAATGTTTTTTTCATGTAAGGTATACACAATATGTTAAAAATTGTTGTTCTGTTGCACTCTAAATTTTTTTTTACTTGTTGTTGGGCACATGGAAATATATCATACTTCATGATGTTGAATTGCAAGTTAAAAGATAATAGTTTTAATTGTTAATAATTGTTATTTGTATTATATATACCTAAAAATTCACTTATTTAAAATAAGTTTTTGTTTTAATTTTTGAAATTTAAATTACATTATAAAGGAAAATTAAAAAATTATTATTGTAGATAAAAAATCAATTTTGTGTTAACATCAAAAAAATCTTTTTATAAAAAAAGATTTTTTTTTCAGTTGTGCAGATCATTTTTTAGTTCATAAAATATTTCTTACTTAGAATAAAGTGGAACTAGATTTTTGGGTAAAAGGATGCGAAGGTATAAAATATTACTGGGAGAGAAAACGAGAGGCTCATGAGAGAAAACATTTTTTATCTAATCAAGTTAAGGTTTGAAATTGTTGCTGTTTTATTTTATTTTTACTATATTTAATATATAATAGTTTATTTAATCATTATAATTTATATAAAATATGTTAACTAAGTACCTAATTGCATTTATAAATGTTAACTGAACAGTCAAATACATAAAACTATTGACCAATTGGATAGCATTTTTTTGATCCATATACAAAATGGGTTGAAATAGTAAAAAAAATTAACTTTTGCAATATTTTTACATATCATTGCTAAACACATATCACTGGAACAACATTGGATTTGTATCAGAAAAAACAGCTAATGTTTGTAATCGTTTTACATACATAGGCCCACAGTAGATCATTTCAGTTCACTGTACTCTAGTTAGGTTTAAAATGTTTTTAAATTTCACACATTCTCCTTATAAACGTTCATTATAATAAAAAATACTTTTTTCATAATATATAAGGCCACTACAGTTGAGAAGGCTACTCCTAATTTTTTTTCAATATTATGTTTTTATCTCGCTCAACCCTATAAATTCAATGCACTTTGTGTTTGTCAGTTGTAGTGTTTTTGTTCTTGTGTTGTTTAAAGGGCATTTAAATTCTTGTGTTTTGTATTTGTAGGGTTGAGAAATAAAGCCATTACAGTTTTTAGGGTTGAAATTTAAGGCTGCTGCTCAGAATAGCAAGTTGTACATGGAACTACCGGGGAAGTGGCAGGGTTCAAATATACTTCACATATTTCAAAATTTTTTCGATGAGTTTTTTTTATTTTTGTAACCTTTTCATTGGTTCTATAATAAATTAGTTATAAATAAAAATAAAAAATAAAAATATAAAATTATTTTTAATGTTGTAATATAAAAGTCTTTTTTTCAAATCACAAAATTTCAAATGATCGCATAGAGGTGACCAGCAGAGCTGTTCAATCATGTAGACATAAGAGAGGTGATTCTAAGATTTTTATATCAGATTATAGAGCAGATTGTAGATTGTAGAGCAGATTGTAGATTGTAGAGCAGATTGTCGATTCTAAGAGCAGATTGTTGATTCTAAGAGCAGATTGTAGATTCTAAGAGCAGATTGTAGATTGTACATAGGAGAGGTGATTCTAAGAGCAGATTGTAGATTGTAGATTGTACATAGGAGAGGTGATTCTAAGAGCAGATTGTAGATGAGAATTGCATTAAGAATCCAAAAGTAAGTACTGAAATTTATTTTAAGTAAAAAAAAAAATCACTAATTTTTTCAATTGTGCGTGTGATACTCTATATGTCTACATTTATCTTATATATGATATATGTCTATGTTTATCTTATATATGATATATGCCTATGTTTATCTTATATATAATATATGTCTATGTTTACATATTTTATTTACATTGAGAAAGCTTATTTTTAATTTTATTCACATTTAGAAAACTTGTGTGTTGAATATTGATGAAGATTCATGCGAAGGGTTAGTTGTAATACTTTTAATAGTGAAAGTTTTTATTCTTCATCTGAGTCTTGGAGTCTCATTGTCTGCTTAATAACTGTTGATATTTTTATAATAAGTGATTAACTTCAATGTATATATCCAAATTTAAGCTTAGATATATATTTATTACATCAAAATTTTTTTTAGTGCCCTAATTATATCTTATAATTTAATTTAAAAAAAAGTTAAGAAATACTAAAAGAAAAAATAATTTGTTTAAAAGTTTCATTAATTTATTAAATAACAGTAATATTAAATTAATTTAAAAAATAAATGTTTTCTTATTTAGAATTAAAAATTTTTTGGATTCTGGACAAGGATAGTCCACAGTCCACACTCTTGACCATCCCATTAAAAAATATCTGGGTGCATTTATAACACCTGTTTTACTATTATCATTTGTAAAAAATGTACACATAAAACATATATAGAGTAAATTTAATAAAAAATGTTATTCGAAGCTCTTCTTAAATATGAACATCTTACTGTATTCAAGACCCCTCACTCTAGTGCTAAACAAGAAAGGCCTAGTTACAGTTGATGTATTGTAAAGTGCTATTTAAAAGCTGTTGAAAAAATTCAAGAGTTGTGTTTAACTAACTAACTGTAACTGGGTTTAACTCTAGTCATTATCATGGATCTCTTTTAAGTTTAAAAAAAAAAATTATAAACTATTCGCTGTTTTTTTAATTTAAATATTAAATATTTAAAAATTAAATAACACTATCATTTGTCATTCTACTTCAATGCGTTTAAATGTTTTGTTATGTTTTCTTTATATTTAATAAAAAAATTTTGACTTATATTTGATAAAAATTGGTAATATGAAGATGAAGTTGAATTTTTTAATTTAAGGTTATCTTCATTTTTATATTTTCTACTTCTTATTGGCTGTTTCAGCTGCACAATATATCATCCATACTATATATCATTTAAAATACACTTTATTACAATTTCAGTTACTACAGCAACTGGCTCCAAATATTCTATTGGATTTTTTCGGTTTAGGGATATAAAATCTCTAAAATTTAACTTTTTTTTTTCAATTTTTATTCCAAATTTTAATAAAAACTTTAAATTTAACAAGCTTTAAGTTTTTAAATCATACATTAACTTTTAATTTTATTTACAGTGTTACAATCCCATTCCATTTATCTAATGGAAGTGTTGTTAATGTTAAGATGAACAAAGATACATTGTATGAAGAATTTAGTAAATATTCAAATGAAAAATTGTTGTGTAATATAAATTCAAAAATATGCTATGTAGATAATGATGGCACAGGTAATTTGCTGACTTTTTTTATTTTGTATATTAAAAATATTGTAAATACTCATCATCACCATCATCTTTATCATCATCATCATTATTATCTTCATCTTCAACATCATACCAGATGAAAAGTCTATTGGATAACTTCTTAATATAATTACAATGAATAAAACTTTTTTGTTTAGTAAAGCTTGCAAACGAATCAAGTAAAATATGTCAGGAATTCATTAAGAGTTATTTTATTGTAGAGCCTGGGTACAAGGTAAAGTTTTTGTTTGTTTCATTATTATTAGCAAATACAATAAGATCTTGTTTTTTTTATTTTAAGTTTTGTTTAGAAAATCAGTTATAAAAAATATACTTGTATATCTATGCAGATAGTTTTTATGTTCTTTAAGCAGCTGTTCTTTAATTATTTTGTGTTTTGTGTTCTTTAACAGTATTAGCAGTATTTTTATTGTGTTCTTTAACATAATTATTGTGTTCTTTAATAGAGTTATTGTGTTCTTTAACAGTATTAAAAGTATTACTATTGTTTTTTTAACAGGATTAACATTATTATTATTGTGTTCTCTAACAATATAGCTCATTTTTCTTTCAAGTGATTTTGATTTGTTTGTCTATGAATCATCTTGTTTAGGATTTTTTTTTTTAGGTTATTTTTGTTGTATTTTTTTCAGGTAGTTGTTATGTACTTTGAAAATGATTCATTTGAGGAGTACGTTCTTAATAAAAAGATGTCTACAAAAGAAGTATGTTTAAATAGCTTACTACTTTTTTTATTTATTTTTTATTTTTCTCTGGTTTTACTAAATAAAAGCTACTTTATAAGGTTCTAGATTGTTCTCTAGTAAAAGATGCAGTAAGACTTCATGGAATAAATAATGCTGGCTTATTCTTTCGTAGAGCAAGTTCTGATAGTAAGTTGTAATAATTATAATTTATAATTATTGTAATAATAATTGAAAGTTTTATAAGTAAAGTATTGATTTCTGCTTCTCTTTCTTATTGGAGTACGTATCTTCAATGTAATTGAACTTTAATTGGATTTTAATGAGCGATGCGGAAGTAAAATGTTTTACATGTAAATGAAGTTTAACAATCGTTTACAATGTTAGTATACAATAATATGTTACCATAAGTGAACAATGTTTAACAATAGTTTTTTAAATAATAAAATACTACTACTACTACAATACAATTTCAAAAAATGAAGATTTATACAAAAAAAAAATTATGCTGAAGCCCTATATTGTCTGATGGACATCAAACAAATATATTGTTAAAATAGCATATGCTGAATTTACTTTAATTATAATATTATCTTGTTCCCGAATCTAGAGTCATCTAAAATGTTTAAATCATCTAAAATATCTCTCCTTCTTTTGCTCTCTCTTTTAATTTTTCTTTCGTTCTTAAAGCAGTATTTTATATTACTCATTGAAATATTTTGAAGGCTAGTGTTGGAATTTCTTTTTTTTTTTTCTTTTTGCATTTGTATTTCATATTTTTAATTGCTTTAATAAAAAAGTTATTTTAAATTTAGTTTAATATATGCTTCTTTCTCACAAATTGCTTCCTCTCTAAAAAAAATTTTCTTTTATCTTGATAACTTGTTAGACACCTTCAGAGATTAAGGTTGGTGCATGTGCGCCTCAATAAAGCTAAGATTGGTGTAAATAGCACAAAATAGTTTATGATATCCCTTTTACAAAAAAAAAAAAAAAAGTGAGAATAAATATATATTGTAAAAATATGGAATATTTTGAATTTTATAAATATATTATAGTTCAATAATCATGATTCTCTATGTAAAAATGCTATGAATGTGAAAATGAAAATACAAAAATATAGCTGGGGCTGGGTTTGTGACCGGGGCTGCATAAACATTGATACCTGCTGCCTTTTTTTTCCTTTTTTTCTTTTCCAGTAACTTTTGGAGTACTGCAAGGTTATATCCTTTAGGAGCAAGGTCTTCCTGTATTGTTTTTTATCTTCAATAACAATCTTCTTGACAATCTTACATCTATTCGATCTATTTCAAGTTGATCTATTTGCTGACCACTGAAGTTTATATTCTTTTCTTGAGAAAAAGTCTTCACTTTTTAATTGCTAAAAACAACCAGCCAATCTTTATTATAATTTCTCTTATAATATTATCTTGTAACAACTTGGGGCATGCAGTGGCTTTTTATTTATTTTTTTTATTTGGGGATTTTTATTTACTATCTCTACAACTATCACAATATCGTGGACATTCCTAAATAGGCAAATAAAAACCCTCTCACATTCAGACAAAGTCCCAAAGCACATTGTAAATGAGGTTGGACCTGCTTTATCTACCAAGCTTAAGCCACTATCCTATTGTTGGAAGGTTGCATTTTTTTTTTTTTCTACAAATAATATAATGGTTGCAGTCAAACAAGCTATCATCTCTAGTTCGATAAACCAAAACTCATTCTTCCTTGGCTTATCATCCAGCTAAGTCACATCTTTATATTGTATCTATCCTTCCATGCTATAGAAATTTTTATTTATCTAGTTTTTTTCCTTAGATATCAACTAAACCTCTTAACTTTTACCTGTCTTCATATTTTTAAGTCTTTAGTTAAACCTTTTAAATATTTAGTTAACCGTTTCCTTTCTCTTTAGTCTTATCCTTTTTTTTTCCACTAACTCATAACTTAATAATGGTTGTTTTCAATATATATATATATATATATATATATATATATATATATATATATATATATATATATATATATATATATATATATATATATATATATATATATATATATATATATATAAATATATATATATATATATATATATATATATATATATATATATATATATATATATATATATATATATATATTCATATACACTCTAAAATCCCCAAAAATGGCTTAAACTTAGTTAAAAAATATAACTTAAAAAAGATGCAGAGGATCAAGAGAGTAAAGAATTAATCAAAAACTTAATACTATTGAAACAGAAACAATTGGTACAATTTTTGTTGTTGAAATAACAATTAATATAATCATTTTAAATAGTTTTTTCATTTAAACTAAGCTTTGAAATAAAAGTAGATAATATGATACTCTTAGTATAAAATGTGTTTACAGGCCTTAAAAGCTGCCTGCTAAAAAATAATAAATTTCATTTTGAATGTGTTCTTTTATTTAAATATTAAAAGTTTTGTAAACAATGTATTTTAAAAAATTTATAATTGTTAAAAAATATACAGGAAATTGGTTTAAGTCAAAATTACCTATCTATAAAATAGTTATGTATATTATTATTTGTTTTGATCAGCTTATATACATTTATATTATATTAATATATTATTTATATTATATTGAATATACATTTCAATTATTAACTTAAAACCCTTCAAAAATTACAATTGTGGAATGATAGAAATGCAGTGCCAGATCAAGGTGGAAGGGGGCTATAGCCCCAGGCTCCACAAATTTAGGGGCCCCCAAAAATTTTAGAGAACTTTTTTTTTTTTGAAGTCATTTTTAGGCTCTGGCCCATAAAAAGGCCTCCAAAAACAAAAATAGCCCTGGGCCCCAACAGGTCTTAACCCGCCACTGTAGAAACAATAATTTAAAATTTTTTTAAAGATATCATTTTATTAAATTTTAGACTTTTTACTATGTGCAAATGACGACAAGCCAATTTTATTTTTATACTGTAAGTTAATTTAAATGATATTTTAGTTTTAATTTGATATATTACTTATTTCCTTTATCTATAAATTTACATTTTTCTTATTTTAGGCGAACCTGAAAGTTATTCTCCTAATGGTTAGTATTGTTTTGAGTCTAGGGCAGAAACTAATTAATAAATAATAATACTCTCAGAAGATATTTTTGCTATCATAAATAAAATAAAAATGTGTTAAACAAAGGTTAGATTTTAGAGCACTGTTCCATTTTGTATTTTTTTTTTAAATATATTTTTTTTTATAAAAATCTAGGAATAAATTTTTTTTTGAATATGTTACAGCTGGTTATTAGTTTGATAAATATTTTGTTTAACATTTTGCACCCTTACATTTTTTAACACTGGTGATCAGGTTTAAAATAAAAACCTTTTCAAATCTAAGGACTATATTAACTGATCATTTAGTTAAAAGCTGCAATTATCTCCTTCCAGAATGAACTCTGTAGTAGATTGGTTTATAAATATCAGAATAGGATTGTCAGAATGTGCAAACGGTACAATGTGAGTCTCAGAACAATCTTACGTTTATATGTCACAGCCAAACATAGACAAGCAGTCTGCAGTTTAATATTCAACACTATTTGTATGAATAGATACATCATTTAAAATTTATTCCACATTCATTCATTATTCTCAGTATTATTACACAAACCTTGTTAACCATAATAGTAAAAAATTAAAAATAAAAAGTATTTTTAGATCTTCTACATATGTTACATAAATTTATTGTTAAAATATACTATTTTAAACAAATGCAGTCTGTTAACATTCCAATATGATATTGACTAAAATAATTTATATTTAAAAAATATGCTATTTTCTTTGGAGATGCGTTATCCAGAAATTAATGGTCATTAAGTGTTTAGTTAACATTAAATCAAACAAGTTTTGAACATAATGTTACTAGAATCCTTTCAATCTGATTGGGAAAGGTACTCTAATCATTAAAATTAAAAAAAAAAAAAAAGAGATGATAGTAATTACGTAATAGTTATAGCTTTAGTAATAGTAAACATATTTGAATTTACTCATAATCACTATCATATCATCATAATCACTAATCATAAACATTTAAAAAAAAAGAGATCTGGACTATAGTAATAGTAAACATTTGAGTTTTCTCATAATCATATCATCATAATCACTAATCATAAACATTTAAAAAAAAGAGATCTGGGCTTTGTAATAGTTGATTGGTTGTATAAATTCTTTTTCACCAATTTTGAATTTCACAACTCTTACACATCCATCTTTACCTTCAAAGACCATCTTTACTTTCAAAGACTTCTACCAAGCGGCCAATGTCCTCTAGATGTATCTAGAGAAATTACTAACACAATGTCATCAGTTTTTATTTTGCGTTTTTCTTGATTTCATTTATATCTTTTAGATAAAGATGGAAGCCATTCTCGCATCTACCATTTCCAAAAATGACATAATAGTTCTTGCACTTGGTGCCAGCGCTTTTTAGGATGATAGCCTTTAGATTGAACTTAGTTAGGTGCGAATTGTCCACCAACTTGCCCAATCAAAAAATGATTGGAATTAATGGAATATCATCTTTTATATTGGCACTCTGATATGTTAGTGGGAGAGAATTCAATAAACTCTCAGCACCTGTAAATGCTGTACAGAGTTCTTCATTTGTAATATTGGCTTTTTTGAGTATCCCAGTCACTGCACATTTGACAGTCTTGACCATTATTTCAAATACACCGCCAAGATGAGGTCCTAGCAGAGCATTAAAGTGCCACTTGATTCCTTTATCAGCTCTAGAGTTAGTACTTTTATCCTTATCAAAGTCGTTGACAATTTAGCTTATTTCTCAACATCCTCCAACAAAATTTGTTCCATTGCCAGTTAAAACTTCTAATGGTAATTCTCTTTTGTTCACCATTCGATAAAAGGAATTGAGGAATGAATTTGTATCTAGATTATAAGCCATCTCAATATCTACTGCTCGAGATAGTAAACAGGTAAACAAGCACAAGTGTCTCTTTTGTCGTATCGTCCCTCTACCTTGCATAGTAAGAAATGGACCAGCAAAATCGATACCAATTCTAGCAAACGCACGTAGTGGTTCTTTAAAGCACATTGCTAGTAAAGGGGCTATCAGCTGTTGAGCAGGTTTACATCTTAATTTACATTTGTTGCATTTTGCTTCTGCATCTCGGATTTCTTCTCATTCTTGTATTACCCAATATTGTTCTAAAAGTTTTGTTAATAATTGATTTGTTCCCAACACATGAATAGCTTTATCATGGTAATGTTTAACAATCAATTTTGTTATTGTATGTCCTCTCAGCAAAATGAATGGATGCTTAACATCGTAGGGTAAGTAATGGGCATTTTGCAATCGACTACAAGATCGCAATAATCCGTCTTCGATAATTTGCGGATTTAAAGAAATGATTTTGCTTGATATTAATATCGGTTTTCCTTTTTCATTGTTGCTATATTCTTCTTTAAAGCTTTCTTTTTGAGCTTTATCTATGATTACTTTTTCGCTTTCATGATATTCATCAGCTGTTATATCACCCTTTTTATGAAACTCTGTTTCAAATCGACAATTTCCTATAAACCGATGGATCCACCTTTATCCTGACAAGTTTTTTTCCAACATGAGAACTTGTTTATATCAAGCAATTGCTTTGTTACTTCAGTAGATAATGCAAAATTCATTAATACTGGATTTTTCTTTACTTCAATTGAATCCTCTTGTGTGACTTCAATGTGATTCTGTGGCTATTTTTCTTCTAAAGAATTAAGGAAACTTGGTCTATGCCACCATACATTATTACTTTCTAATTCTTTAACTGTTGTTCGTCTTGTTAGTAAATCAGCTACATTAGTTTTTGTTGGTATGTATCTCCATTGTTTTAGTTCAGTCTTTGATTGAATGAATCCAACGCGGTTGGCAACAAATGGTTTCAACTTTCGACTATTACACCATATAGTTACGTCCTTTGTTTCCAGCTTCAATGCTTTGACAATCTTCTCTGCAAGCAGTAAACCGAGGACAGCTCCAAGTAACTCAAGCCTTGGTATACTTATAGATTGCAATGGGCTTACTCGGGCTTTTGACATTATGATCACACAGGTCACTTCTCCTGTATCATATAAACATTGTTGATAAGCAACAGCACCATAAGCTTTACAAGATGCATCCGTAAAAACATGGATTGACCTATTTGTAACTATTGAAGTTGTTTGTAAACATCTGGGAATGTTTATTTTTGGGAGATCGTTTAGTTCTTGAAACCATTGATCAATATTATTTACAATCCTATCCGGAATTGCATTATCCCACGCAATTCAATCAATCCACAATTTTCGCATAATTATTTTGATTCAAATAATATATGGTGCTAAAAAATCCAATGGATCGAACAACATTGCCATTTGTTTAAGCAAAATTGGTTTTGTATATACCTTATTTTCTTCGGTTGCAACAGAATGAAAACTAATTAATTCAGGTTTTGCTTTCCAGACAACTCCAAGTGTTTTCATTGCAGGCAATTCTCCAGAATCTAAATTTATATGTTCTGCACGATCATTTTCTGATGTTATTTTAAGAACTTCAATCGAGTTTGAAAGCCACTTTCGTGCAAACATTCTTGCTGAACCCCATAGTAGCGTGAGTTCCTTGTATAATTGAATTCCTACTTTTTCATCAATTACAGAAGTTATTGTGTCGTCCATGTAAGTTGCTTCGAGAACAGCTTCAGAAGCCAAAGGAAATTTTTGTGCATACTTTTTTGCATGTTCTTGCATTACAAATTGAGCCATAAAAGGCGCTGATTTGATTCTAAATACCAGTCAATTAAATTGAAATACCTCCGGCTTGGCAGTTAGATCTAGGTTTCTCCATAAAATTTGTTGGTACCTTTGGTCATCTTTATGTATTCCATTTTTAAAATACATTTCTGCTATATTACAAGCTAAAGCCACTGGGTAGTTTCGGAATCTCAGCAAAACAGTCACAAGCTTTTGTTGAAATTTTTGACCTTGATAAATAACATTATTAATTGGTTTACCATTATATTTTGCAGATCCATCAAACACAATTCTGACTTTTGTAGTTGATTTATCACGACGAAGAATTGGAAAATGTGATAAATATCAACCATCTCTAAGATCCCTTTTATTAATTTTCTCCAAGTATCCCTTTTCTTCATACTGCCTAATAATATAATTGTACTCTTCTCCGAGACTTTTATTTTTCATTAGGCGTTTTTCAGTGTTATGTAATCTGTTTTACGCCATTGTATAATTATTGTCCAAATGTCTATTACCTTTCCATGGTAATTTTAGCTCATATCTTCCATTCTCAGTTTTTAGCGAATTAGTTATTATATTAAGGGCGGTAGAGTCTTCTGGGCTTGTCATTGTTTTTCTGAATTGCATCTCTTCGTCGCCTTCAATTTCCCATATTTTTTTAATGGTGTTGTTTGCATCTTCTATTTCCTTTGTACTAGGTATTATTTTCGTAAAATGGGTTTGAAGGGAACCACCAACACATGTCCATCCAAGCGGCATGAGTCAAGTCACTGGTTTATTTAATCCTCCTTTTACTTCCTTAATTGCACAGTGCAGCTCAGTGTAAACCACACCGATTAGTTTTGGTCCAATATTTGGGAATTCAATTTTTCTTAGATGTTTCAAACTTTTTGTCAAATTTGCCCAATTAACTGCTTTTAAGTTTCCAGTTACATTATTAACTGTAAAAGCTTCTACCATAATTTTTGATTCTCGATTCAACAATTCCAACTGAAATTCTACCAGCATCTTTTCGAATGAATCATTTTTTCATTTATCATGTTTACAGTTACCTTTTCGGTTTTACAATGCAGTGACAACTCAGCCACTACATCAGAGTTCAAATATGTCTTGGTACTTCGATCGTCAAGCAATGTGTTTACCACAACTTTTTTTATATCCATTACGAAGAATAACTGGCACCGTTCCAAGAGATATGTAGTTCATTACGTGATTTAAATGAAATTGGATGTTCGACGTGTGAGAATTTTCTAATATCCTGTCTTTTTTTTTGAAGAAATTGTGTTTATTTTGATGTCTTTTTTTGTGAAGCAAACGATTATGGGTATCTGTACAGCCGTGAATCCCACAAATTCCTGTGTTCCTGCATTTTTTTAACGAATGGTTAGAACTCAAACATCTTTTCTTTTTTTGATCACTGTTACCAAAGTAAGAATTTCCTTCGTGCGCTTTGCTACCAATAGTTTTTTTTAAACCATGTAGAGCTTCCATTGCTGCAATTTGAAAATCTGCTCTTTAACAATAAACTTTTTTAGATTTTCAACATTTTCGTTTAATTTGTTTTCATACACCCATCGTTTGTATCTAATTAACATTATTTCAGGAACTTTTTTTTTGCAGTTGATGGTACAATGTCCCATCGCCAAGTTCTTCTGTTCGATTTGCTTCTTTTAAGTTTTTTACAGCCACATCTAACAAATCCAAAAACTTTTCAAAGTTTTTTGGATTATTTTCCCTAATAGCTTTAAAGATGTTCAATTCATCCAAATACATAAGGACTTTTCTCCTTGTTCCGCCATATTTTCTTTCAAGTCTTTCTTTCGCAGCTTCATAAGCAAATGGCGAGTGCCTAAGTCCTTCAATTGCTTTTAATGCGTCTCCACATAAATATTGACGTAACTGAATTAATTTATACTCAGTAGTCGCTGGGGCTTGATCAATACATCCGTAGAACGAAGCTTTCCAATTTTCGTAGTTTTTTTTATTGCCATTAAACATTGGTATAGAGACGCATTTTAGTTGTTTCCATAAATCATGTCCAATTTTTGCAGTCTTTTGATCCAAATCAATTATTTCATTTTTCATTTTACGCATCATATGTGTTGATTTGATTAGTTTAATTTCGCTACTGCCATTTTCTTCTTTATTATCTTCATACTGGTCTTTTTTTTTTTGAGTACTTAACCATTGATAACATTGCTTTTTTGTTTCCATTTTAGGTTCTTTTTGCCTCCTTTGATGTTTTAAACTTGATCTTATACTTCCGTTGTGCAATATCCATTCGTTTACATGTTCCATAATTTCCGCAAATTCGTGGTTTAGTTTTTCAATTTCTTTATTGAGTTTTACTACATTTTCTTTTGATTCCGAAGTTTGTATTTCTTTGATAATTCAACCATTATCTTGAGAGCTTCTTTTTGAGTCTTGGTTAATTAATTACTCAATTCGCGTAACTTGTTTTTACTAGTGGATTCATTGTCTCCAATTTGCTGAATAATTTGATGTTTAGTTTGCGTAAACGAAGACTTTAGAACTATTTTATTCATGTTAAATGCAGATACTTCATTTGGAACGGTTAACTGATCTTCCATTTGGTTATTTGATTTTTTTTTTACCATTCTTCCTTGTTGAAGAAACTACCCTCTGTTACCAATTATGATCCAATGGCGATCACAAATAATACCGAATATGTATTAGAACTTATATTTTTATGATCTTAACCGTTTTTACATTAACTACATCACTTATATTCTTTATATTTTTGTATCTGAAAAACAACAACAAAACTCTATTTATACAAAAATTTCGTTCAATAACAAAAAAACCTCATTTTAATTATTAGAGTATTAGTATTCACTGATTATTTAATAAATATTCAGTAAATGAAGCTTATACAAGTTGATCTCCTTGATTTGTAATCAGTCCTTTATAATATCAACTTGTTATCAACATTCATTCATTATATGTACAAAATAAAAAACAACTTATCAATTCAACATTCATTTATTATGTGTAAACAACTTATCAATTCAATTATTCATTTATTACAGTTTATGAAACTTTTTATAATTATAAGTTTATGAAACTTTTTAAATATTTTAATTTCTGTTATGTGAAAAACTAAATAATTAAATATGCTTCAGGGTTTCTTTACATTCTGAACAAAGAAAAAGTTTTTGGACAAAACTTAGAATCTAATACATGTATCAAACCAAGTACAGTAAGTTTTTTTTACTTTAAAAGCTAAATAAAATTGATCAAATAATTTTTTTTTGTTATTTTATTTTAATTGTTAATATTATTTTTGCTTGTTTATATTTATCTTACAATTGATTATTTTTTATTGACTACAAATGAACCTGTCATTTCGAAAAAGGGCACAAGTTTATTTATTAAAAATTTTCAAAATCAACAAAAACATTTTTATTAAAATAATGTCTACGCTGGTAAAGAAACTTAACATAGAAGTAGATAAATAAAGAACTTATCTAACTTATGTAACTTATATTTTTTATAAAAAAAACATAAATCACACAAAAATTTTTAATTTAAATTTATAAACTAAAAGTTTTCTACTTGTGTCCTTTTCGAAATGACAGGTTTAAATGTATAGTAGTATACATTTGATGTATGTAATGTATAGTAATATATATATATATATATATATATATATATATATATATATATATATATATATATATATATATATTTATATATATATATATATATATAGACCAGCTCAATATTTAACAGCAATTAACTTTTAATTAACTTTTAAAAAAAAGTTCTTTTAAAGTAAAAGTTTTAAAGTAAAAGTTTTTTTAAATCTCTCAAAAGAAGTGAAGTAATATATAAGTTTCAAAAATAGTAATTGTTTTATAAAAAGTATATTAAAAAAAATTTCTATAAAAACTTGTTAAAACTATAAATATTTATACTATTAGTTAAAAAGTTATAGCGTTTATGAAATTAAATCTAAAATTATTTAAAAGTATTATGAAATGATTTTTTTTAACTTTTATACAATAAAAATTTCAAAAAAAATAGTATTATTTAAAAAATTTTATTATTAATAAAGTTTAAAATAAATTTTTAAAAAATATTAGGGACCCATTAAAAAGTGAAGTGTTTAATTAATACTAATTAAAAATTAAACTGTCCACGGTTTGCATGGATCCTGATAATGCTATCTAGCTGACCCAAGCACACCACTTATATGAGGTGATAGATTACACACCACTTATATGAGGTGATAGATTACACACCACTTATATGAGGTGATAGATTACACACCACTTATATGAGGTGATAGATTACACACCACTTATATGAGGTGATAGATTACACACCACTTATATGAGGTGATAGATTACACACCATTTATATGAGGTGATAGATTACACACCACTTATATGAGGTGATAGATTACACACCACTTATATGAGGTGATAGATTACACACCACCTATATGAGGTGATAGATTACACACCACTTATATGAGGTGATAGATTACACATTAAGGTACCCTGTGATGCAGATTTTGAGATTTTTAAATTTTGTCCGCAGAAAATAATTTAATTTAAATGTTCAAATTAAGTGAAATTTTGACTTTATAGTGCGATAATAAAAACACCTGTAGAATGAGAAACACTGCATACAATTTGATAAAAATTGGTGCAAATGTAGCATATGGCCACATCTAACTTTGGATAAAATTTCAGTCGGTTTGGTTTACTGGTTAAGAATTTATGGCAGTTTTAATTTATATTTTGTTAGTTTTTTGCTACTTATACTTAAAAACGTTACTGTTTACTGTGATATTTGATCATTATTTTCTAAATAATGATCTAATATCACAGTACATGAGTGTTCTACTATGTAATATCTACAATTTTTGTTATAATTGTTTTTTGCTAAATGTACCATTTTCATTCTAAAGACAAAAATATTGATTTGCTATTTGAAGTATTTGGAATGGCTTATGCATTGTGTTAATATCTCAGTATTTCCTAAAGTATAAACTACTGCCAAAATGCAAAAAAAGTGCTATATAAAGTACAAAATCTGGCAAAAGGACTATCAGTTAGCAAGATAAAAAAAACTTTTATGTTAAAAGAATTTTTTGGCCCTTGAAATCTTCTAAAATTCATTGACAAAATGAAGTAAAAAAATAACCCTGTTGTTGTTAAAATGTTAACCTTGTTTTTTTACATTATATTAACATCAAATAATTTCTGATTAAATTGTAAAACATGGTCTTCTTGGGTCAGCTAGGTTGGCGTAATCAGGATCTGTGCTAATCGTGTCACTAAAACACATTGTTTTGTGTCACTAAAACACATTATTTTGTGTCATTAAAACACATTATTTAAGCTTGCAAGTTTTAAACAATTTTCCTGACCACAAACCACCTCAAAACAAAAGGTAACCTATATAAAAAATTTTTAGTATCATTATTTATTATAGGTTTTTGAACTTTTCTATATCTATACAATATATATATATATATATATATATATATATATATATATATATATATATATATATATATATATATATATATATATATATATATATATATATATATATATATATAAAATATATATATATATATATATATATAATATATATATATATATATATATATATATATATATATATATATATATATATATATATATATACATAAATAAATAAAAAATAAAAAATTGATTCTTTATTATAAATGAAGTTATTTATACAAATAAAATAAATTATCCATTACATCAAACATTTACTTTACTCTGCTGCAGTAAGTTTCTTTAAGAATAGTGTATTATAGTCTTTTTCAGATAATCAATAATTGCCTCCATTGATCACAAAAGAAGCATCTACTAAACAGATGTTTTCAGTTTGGCAGTTAATCTCCTCTGGAGTAAATGGTCAGCAAAAAATATTGTTTTCTTGCTCTCTATTCATTCAATTAATTCTGATCCCAAATAAAGATACCTAAAATTATTAGCAAGGCTTTTAAAAGAATATAATCTAAAATTTATGATTTGTTTTATTTTGTTCACATTCCCGGTAAAACTTGAAGTTTAATTTTTTTTTTTTTTCTACTTATGTGTACATTTTGTTTTTATTGCTTGTGTACTTTTTATTTTAGAGCATTGTGGATCTTCTTGACTCAATGCATGGGTTTTGCTTGTGTCTCTGTTTTTATGACTAGGCAACTCATTCTATTATCCTAATGAGGGTACAGCATTATGGTTCTGAGGCCGGCTGATCATGGTTTGATCTCTCTAAAACTTTTATCTCATTCTTCATTATCAGAATCCCCCTATCATCATACCTCTTACAACTACCTTAAAGCTGACTGGGACTCTTTCCATAATTTTTTCTTGTGGTGGTCTTTGGTTAGAAATCTTTTGACTTCCTGCTGACAAATATGCTTCTTATGAAACTTCTTGGATTCAGGCTGACATGGAATCTTTTGTTCTCTCCTGATGATTCCAACTCAAGTCTCACTCTTCTCCATTGTTTGCCTCTGATTTTGCTGCTGCAATTTCCAATCGTAACTATTACCTCAATATTTATATCCAAAAGAATTCTCCAGAAAACAGTTGTATGATTGCTAGAAACCATTGTAAAAAGGTTTTGTCTAGTGCCAAAGCCACTAACTCTAACTGCCTAATAATAAGGCCACCGTTGCTATTCTCCAGTCACAAATATATTTCATCTCAAAAATTAGGCTCCAGAGACTTCTGGAGAATCTTTAACAGTGTCTATAATAAGGGCAAATCTGTTTTTTCTTTTCTCTTGTATGGTTCCAATTTTGTTACCTCATGTAAAGACAAAGCTGAATTGTTTGCAGAAGTGTTCTTTGGAGTTGTCATCTATACTTTCAAAACTATTTAACAAGTAGTTGTCAGAGTCTTATTTTCCAGCTTGCTATTTGGCGTCTGTTATCCCTATTTTCAAAACTCTGGATAGCAATCTGACTTGTCTAACTACCTCCCATTAGTTTTCTTATTATTATAAGCAAGGTTTTTGAATCTTTAATTAAACTCTTAATCTCTCATCTTAAACCTTAATCTCTCTTTTTTTTTACTTTTTTTTTAATCTTTTCTCTTATTATCTGATCATCAATATGGATTTTGAACTTCTCGTTCTACTGCTGATTTGTTAACAGTAATAAGTGATAGGTTTTATTGTGCATTAGATAGATGTGGAGAGGTTAATGCTATTGCTCTCAACATTTCTAAAGCCTTTGATAAAGTTTAGCATGCTGGTAAGATCTTTTCGTATGGTGTATTAGGTAACATCTTTAAGACTATTGAATTCTTCCTTACCAATTGTAGTATAAAAGTTGTCCTCGATGGGCAGCGCTCTTCTTCATTTCCTATAACTTCAGTGTTTCCTCAAGGTTCTATCTTTGGCTCTATACTTTTTTTAATTTATGTCAGCGATATTTTAAGGAATTCTCACATCTGGTTGAGATACAAGGTGGCATTGAATGCTGATGATATTACCATTTATTATGACTTGACAAGAAACCAACACTCTCTGATTGCTTGGATTTCACTTCTGTTACAGCATGGTGCTTTTAGTGGCTGGTAAGCTTTAACTCAGATAAAATTTAAACTCAATATTTTTCAGCTAATTGTTATTCCAGCAATCTAGATCTTCCTATATTTATGAATGGTAATGGACTCGATAAGTCATCAACTCTTTATATTTTAGGATTGACTCTTGCTTGCAATCTTTCTTGTTAACCATATAACATAGTTGGATCTTTGCTTGCAGCCATCCTCCAACCATTATCACATCATGGTAGTGTTGCCTCTCTTTCTCTTACCTATAAATACTATACTGGGCACTGTTCTAAAGAGTTAGCATCTCTTATGCCGTCTACTAAAATTCACTCTTGTGTTACTCATCATTTACTTAAGACTGATCCTTTTACTGCGACTGTGCCTAAGTACTCCAACAATTTTCATTTGTTTCGTTTTTTTCCTCAAACATCAGTTCTTTGCAATTCGTTCCCTTTATCTTGTTTTCCTGATTTATATAATTTGCTATCTTTAAAGTTGTCTGTTAATCATTATCTTTCTTAAATAATTTCATCTGGGTAAGAACTATTTATTTCATCAACTTTTTTACAGTTGAGAAAGTTGATAAGTACTTCCTCTTGTCCAAGAGCCACAGCTTCAGCAAACTTTTTTTTTAATAATTTTTCTAAGTGAACATACTTGCATTATAGTTTATCTATTTTCCAGATATTTGAACTGTCTTTTTAATATATATTTTTATATAATATGCATTTAGAACTTCCATTACAATCTCACTGCTTCTTGGAAATTTGTCCAAACTTTCTTATGAAATATTAGTTTGATTAGGATCAAGTTGTTTCTCTGCAGTATCAATTGCCACATGTTTGCTTTTGTTGTATTTGTGTTTCTGTACATATATTGTAGTTGATGTATGGTGACATGTATTGGTGATGCCATTAAAACGGGAAATTTTTAATGTTTATGGTTAGAATGAAAACATGTTTTTGGAGGACTCCATGCATCACCAAAATTCTACTGGCGAAAAGCATATATTTGTTCATCTTTTTTAAGTCTATTTGATTAAAGTTCATTCTCTTTCCACACATTATTATTGTTGGATTGCATTACCTCAAAACAATTTTTTAAACAGGTGTGTTATTTAAGGCATTGTTTAATATGGTTTTTGCTATTTACAAAAATTGTTTTAAGGATATTGTTGTTATTATTAATATAGAGTATTGCATAAGTAGTAATAATTTGGTGATTTTTTTTTAATAGATTTTGCTCAAAGTTCTAATGCAGAGTAGTTAAAAAGTATTTAATCATAAAAATTCTGCGTTCATTTAAAAAATATTATTTTAAGGTTGATGAGGTGTTTCTTGACATCAACATCTTCAAGCTAATAAATATAGAACATATTGTTTATGACTTAATGGTTTTTAAAGGATCAACAATTACCTTTGCAAAATCAAAAATTGTTTTGTTCCATACTCAATTAAAAATAAGTTTTACTTACGCAGTCCCTCTTTTTCTCAATACATATAATAAAGTATCTACTCTAATTATGCAAATGTTCAAGATCGTTACAAATAAATTAGGAAATTTTGATGGTAAAATTATATGATTAAGAATAAATTAGAGTAGGTATATGTATTAAGAAAAAGAGGGACTGCATAAAAAAACTTGTAAATAAATTAGGAAATTTTGATGGTAAAGTTTTATGACAATTGCTTACTAACTGGTTTTTCCTTAATCGTGATATCGGAGATTCTTCATTGCGTTCAATTGGCACAAGTTATTTGCTTATTATGTAAATTTAATTAATTCTCTTCTTGTTGAATATTATATTTTAGTATTTTTTATTTCAATTCATGGTCAGAAATGTTTATAATAATTTTTCACAATATTTGAACATTTTGTACCTTCAATTGTAACTTAATATTTATAGCTCACATGAGTTTTTTTATTATTATTATGTAAGAACCATCTTGTACATTTTAACATGATTATATTTTTACAAAACTTGTTGCCACTCTCAGCTAATGTGTCATTTTGTAAAAAAACTATAATGTATTTTTTTAATATTGAGTCTTATTATGTATGGATACGCCTAGGTGTCACATAACTTTTTAAAATTTTTAGATACATTACTTATGTTACTTGCAAAAAAAATCTTGTACAACTCTGTACTATTAGAAATAACTCCCATTTAAAATTGACAAAACTATATGTTTTTGTACTTTTGAACTATGATAATTAGCCAACCACACAATTTTTCTCGATTCCTCCAAAAAAAATCTCAAACAAATAAAGTTAATTAAGATGGATACGGGTTTGATTATCTGAAGTTAACAGAGTTGACAGCAATGGTATTATCTAGTAATGAACAGTATAGATTAAGAAAGCCTGTATAATTTTTCTATAAATCACACAATGACTTGATAAGACTAAGTACTTTTCTTGTATCAAACAAATATGTGGAAAGTCAATTAAAATAAAAAAATATGTAAAGAACTTTTATTTAAATATATATATATAAATATATATATATATATATATATATATATATATATATATATATATATATATATATATATATATATATATATATATATATATATATATATATATATATATATATATATATATATATATATATATATATATATATATATATATATATATATATATATAAACATCTTTTTCAAACTTTAATTATACATGGTTTTCAAATTTTTAAACATATTAAGCATTTTACTAAACAGAGTACAAATATAATGCAAAAATGCTTAAAAAACGCATTTTTTGCTTAACATTGTATATATATTTTCTTCTACTAGATCATACAACAATAAAAAAAAAATTGCATATTAGAAACACTCCCCTATGTTCATTCGGAAAAAAGACAAAAAATGATATTTAGAGGGAAATCATGGCAGGTCCAATCATCAAAAAATATATTTTAATAGTAATATTAAGGTTCAGACACAATTTAGATAATTTTTACTCACTCTGGTTAATGTTTCATATTGGTTAATGTTTCATACAAAAAATTAAATTAAAATAAGATAGATTCAGGAAGACTTGCAACTTTCAAATTTTGAATGTTATAGTTTTAATTTCTTATTAAGGTATTCCCACTTGAAGCAATTGGTTTTTTTAAAAATATTGCAAATTGCTGGAGTCTAATATATATATATATATATATATATATATATATATATATATATATATATATATATATATATATATATATATATATATATATATATATATATATATATATATATATATATATATATATATTTATATATATATATATATATATATATATATATATATATATATATATTATATATATATATATATATATATATATATATATATATATATATATATATATATATATATATATATATATATATATATATATATATATATATATATATACATACAATATGTTTATGTATGTATTTTTTTATTTATTACAACAATAGTAATATAAATATATAGAATAATAGTGAATAAATTTATCTGTTTATGTTTCTGTTAGATTTTTATATGGTTTTATTTCAGTATATTTTCTATAAATGTATTTATTTATAATTATTGTATTAAGATAAAATGATTTTTGCTTAAATTGTTTTGTTTTTTAATATGCGTAAAGCTTTGCATAAGACTTATCTTAAGATTATCAGTTAATCACATTATCAATACTGCATTGTGTTTTGCAGTATTGATAAAGACCAACATAAAAACATGTTACAATTGTTAGAGAAAAGTGGTTATCATTATTTTTTCCAAACCTATTAAAGTATAAAGTTTCTTATGTAGTTTGTGTGATGTTGTCAATGCCAGAAAACAAAAAACAAAAAAAACAAACAAAATTTTGTATGCTGTTTGTGTGAGGTTGTCGGAGAAAGAGAACAACAACAAAAAAATTATCTATATATTTTGAATTACATCTAAAGTTCAATCAATCTTCAAAAACACAATGTTCAAAAAATTGGTATTGTTTCCATGGACAAATTTGTTAGATTTCTAATTTTTATTATACTGAAACAAAACGATGTAAAAATCCAACAAAATCTGATAAGTTTATTAGTTTTTTAAACAATTGCAAAAAAACAAAACAAACGCAGCAACATCTTTTTTATTTTGATTTTTGTTTAATTTTTTAATGTTGTTTTAATAAAATTGTTCAGTTTTTAAGTATACATTTATTGTATTAATTTTAACATATTTCTGTTAGATTAACACTGGTCATGTATCAAGTCCTTCTTTTACAACAAACCCAAATACCTCTGGTTATTTTCCTGGACATAATTTTTTGTCTAAAAAAAACTCAAGTGAATTTTTAATGGAAATCACTCCTGCACAAATTCAATCCCAGAGAAGATACAATTTAAAGCATGATAATTTTTTTGTAAATGAATTGAGCATTTTAAAATCAAGGAAAGTTTCCATACCACATGAAACTGGTGGTACCTTTTGTTCAAATGAAGTGGCGTCAATCAATGAATCAAAGAGAGTTTGTATTGTAGAAGATTTTAAAGACGGCTCACAAGAGGATCTTTTTTTGAATGAAAATGATGCAACAAATAATTTTACTTCTCTAAGAATATCTTCCACTACCTGCGAAACAAATCAGAAGACTGTAAACGAAAACTCTTCTAAGACTTCAAATAGTGAAGAACACTATTCAAATGTAGAATCTGCTAATTCATCTACAATAGTTTGCTCTTCATCCATAGATTGCGAAGTCAATACTCAGCATTTGGAGATTAACGCAATCAATGACACTCTAGTTTCTGAAATTGATGTAAAAAAAAAAGAAAATATCACTAGTTCCGAATCTGCACAAACCTTTGCTCAAGCATCAATCGAAATATGCTCCCTAACCCCATCATTAAAAAACTCTGCTGGCTGTCATAATAATAATAACATAGGTAATAGTTACTATAATTAGTAATGATAATAATACTAACAATAGGCAATAATTATTACCTATTGTCATGGCCTACTATATTCACAGCCATTTGGCCGTATACAATATTTTATACATGTAATATGTAATTGTTACGTGTAATATTGTATGTGTAATATCTTACATTTTTGAGGGGGATGTTAAGAAGCTGAATTTTACTGGAAAAAATGGCTTCAGTGAATATTTTAAATAATAAGTAAATTTTATTAAACTATATAAACAAATGCTGGCATATTAGCAATTTTGTTTTTATTTTTTTCTTTGCCTCTTTTTAAATGTTTTTAAGTCATTATTGGAAACCAAATCCTTCGATAGTTTTTGTTTGTTATTAAAAAATAAACTGACAAGAATTTCCCAACTTTCATCATTTTTACAAACAAATTTGAACTTTTTGGTGCATAATTATGTAACAGATATGTTGATGATTTAATGAATGGAATTGATAAGGTTGCAATTTCATTCTCAATTAAATCCAAAGTAGCAAATACACTACAAACAAATTCTGCGAGCTGTTTGGATGGAACAAATATTCCACCACATGATAAGAGAGATGGATAAGAATTATTTTCAAGATCAATGTCTCTAGCTTTTAAATATGCTTTTCAGTTTTTGCATGTAGACTTTTTTGACAATTTTATTGCAACAGCCTGCTATAGTTGTTGCAATTTCTTGACTTATAATCACTAGAATTTTACATAATTTCCTGATGTCGGTTATCAAACAATTCATCAAGTATTGTCAAGGAAGGATGACTAACTTGTAATAGATTTTCTTCTCAGTAGTTTATATGCTTCTTAATTAAAAAACAATGTGACAAAATTCTTTCTGAATGTAAAATTTCTCTTTGACCTACAAGAAGTGTTCCTCCGCTCATTTGCCTGTATTGAAAGAACTATCTCTCGATTTGGTCACTTTGTAAATGAGCTGTCATCACGTAATCATATTCATCATATTTTATTTTAGTTTCTAAAGTTTTTGACTAAATGCACACTATCATAAAACAAATATGTCTTCTTACCATGATTCTTTGGATGATTAATAAATTACTTTGATTTAGACTTGAAAATTGTAACTATTGATGAGAATGCATTAGGGTTAGTGAAATGATTGTCTGTCACTAAAGATGTATATTGTAGAAGTAATGCATATCAAATCATCTCTGAAGAATATGGTAGCTTGCCTTGTGGCTGATAAAGCTCTATATCTTTAATTTCATCTAAAATTATGTCATGATTTTCTTATGTGTAATTTCTCATATAAGAAGGGAAATTTTCTAGCATACTAGTTTTATCAAGTTTTGCAAAATGTCCATTATCAAACAACCTTGGTAATGGAAGTGGTGTTCCCTTGTACTGCAAACGCACATTTAGGTCTTCATTAACTGTTATTGATTCTAATGTTGTTAAAAAATATGTCTTTTCATTAAGTACAATATTATAAAATGCAACACTATTTTCAAATTGTTTAAATTAAAAGCCTGTTGCTACTGATTTATTTAAATTATGTACACTTGTACTTGTATCATTTTTCTTTTGTTGGAGTGTTTTGTTGGTGTGCTTTGTTGTACTGTTTTGTTGGAGTCCAATTTAAGCGATTAACAAATAGTATTTAAAGTTGATTTACATTTTGGTCTGTTGAAAAGATGAAATTTGTTTGTGTTTGTTCCTTAAATATTCCGATGTACATTTTGGTGCAACATATTTGATGACCATTTTAAATATAATTTCTTTAAAAATTAGTAAATTTATAAAGAAAAATGGTTTTAAAATAATATTTTAGTGGTTTTTATTTCAAAAACTTTTATAACCATAAATATAGTAGGCTACCATATATAGTTACTATGTAATGTGTGTATTATATATATATATATATATATATATATATATATATATATATATATATATATATATATATATATATATATATATATATATATATATATATATATATATATATATATATATATATATATATATATATATATATATGTATATATATATATATATATATATATATATATATATATATATATATATATATATATATATATCAGAGGCGGATCTAGCATTTTTTGAGCTAGCTAACTTCCAGACATTCAACAAATTCAAAACATTTTTATGTTTATACTTATTTCAAATAAGTATGCTTTGCAAAAAATCGTGATGATTAGAGCCTGGGAACAAAAAAGCCCTAAGCTCTTTGTCCACAACTGCCCCAAACATGAAAGCAACAAGTTGATAAAATATTCTATGTACTATTTTGTAATAAACTTATGTTCATCGATAAACAGCATGCAATAATCTCTTAGCGTTCAAAAATTATGACTATATAAAGTTTACACCCTCCTCAATTTGAAGAGGTTACAAATTTTATAAGGTCATATCTTTTGAACGCTAAAAGATTATTGTACAAAATTAACCTATGAATATAAATTTATTATAGAATAGTACATAAAATATTTCATCAAAGTGTTGCTTTCACGTTTGTGCCATTTGTGGCCATTGTTTAAGAGCTTTCCTAGGTTAGCTAACATCAAAAATTGCTGGATCCGCCCCTGTATGAGTATATATATATATATATATATATATATATATATATATATATATATATATATATATATATATATATATATATATATATATATATATATATATATATATATATATATATATATATATATATATATATATATATATATGTATATATATATATAAATATATATATATATATATATATATATATATATATATATATATATAGTATATATATATATATAATATATATATATATATATATATATATATATATATATATATATATATATTCATTCTTTGTTTCTTTGTTAGCTAATGAAATTAAAGAGGAAACACCACCTTTTATGGAAAAGAAATTCAATCTACAGACTTTTTCTCAGTGTAAACGGTGCAAGAGTTACTCCGTGCACCCGTTATGTGTGATGAATCCACAAAAAATGAAAGTAATTTTACGCGAAAATTCTCAATCTGACTACCCGCGCCATTCTTATCTGTGTTTATCAGGAACTCATTTGTACTATACAAAAGGACACTGGTTACCCTGTGATGGTTCATCGATTTCTCTAAGCAGTGAGAACATCGATCGTAAAAAGTTAAACTTTGAGTTAGGCAACGGAATAATATGTAAATGGGTTCAGGAAACACGAACTTCCTTTCAATGGAAAGTAGTTAAAGTGCCAGAAAATGATATAAATTCGAAATCAAAGGATCTTTACAAACATGATAAAAACTTTTTAAATGAATGTAACCCCTGCAACGTTTCAAAAAATATTGCTGATGAATCTACAACAACTGATGAGTCTACATTGACCAATACTGGTACTAATTATTCGCTGGAGAAATCTTTAGAAGAAGCTTTTCACTGTAGACAAATGGATATTAAACAAAAAAAATATAATTTTTTGGAATATCCAATAAACAGTATATTAATGAGCAACAAACATAGGTATTCACAACACCGAAGCCCTCGTCATTTTATTAAGTCAATAATTAAAGAAGTTTTAAGCATTTGTGAAGTGTTTGACCCTTTTTTAGCTTCTGAAAGGCGAATAATTGGGGATGATTCATTAACACCTCGAATAGGGTGGATGATACGGAATGAATTATGTACTGCTTTGAAATCTTTTTTGACAGCTGGTTTTAGTGTTAAAGGTCATTTTCTGAAAATCATGTTTTCTCAAAACAATCCATTGTTGTGGCGTTATATTTGCGAAATTTCAAAGGCCAATGACAAATTTAATTCCATTATTAAAAAAATTGAAGCAAATCCGAATTTTAAAGATAATGACGCTTGTTTTAGAGCATTTGTTTGTCAACTCCTTGTCCAAGAGTGTAACCAAACAAAAAACAAACTTTTGAATGTGTGGTTGGAGAAAATACCATTAATGGAAGCCGTTATTGAGAAGTATTTTGATTCAAGTTCATTTTGGCGCGATGTGGACTGCGATGAGTTCAAAGTCTCATTCAAAACATTGATTGAAACAACGAAAAAATTGAATGACTATCCATTCCAACTTAGTTTAGATTTTGAAACTAAAAACTCTCGATCGGTACGATCTGCAAGTTTTCCAAACAATTACTACGAAAAGAATCAAAGATCTTACCTAATTTCAATTGAATGATGTTTTTTTTTCTAGTACTTTTTAAAATACTTTTTTTATTCTAATATCAATTGAATGTGTCTTCTTTTCTAACACTTTTTAAAATATTTTTTTTTGTAAATATGTTTTTCAGTATTTATATTTTAGCATGGAAACTACCTTATTGTATATATATAAATATATATATATATATATATATATATATATATATATATATATATATATATATATATATATATATATAAAATAAATATATTTATATATTTTGTTATAATAGCTATTGTTTTTTTACTTCATATTTTTCTTCAGTTTTGTTTTTTTACTTCATTGTATGTATATATTTTTTGATATACTTTATACGCTTGTATATTGTTACACTCATATATATTAGGTATAGTTTCTAGTTTTGTAAAAAAAAAAAAAAGTTAAAAAAATTTTAATATGATAAAAGTATTTCTTTCGTAAACTTGGAAACTTAAAATTTAAATAGTTAAAAATAATTACGGAATACAGTGATCTAGAATATCTTAAAACATAAAACGTGTTCATAATAAAGCGTGTTTTATCATAAGTATGAACGGGGTTTTAGTATCAATTTATCAACCAATTGTTTTCTACACGTTATGTCTATCATAATGGCATTACTATATTACTATTATTGTTATTATTGCTATTAATATATATATATATATATATATATATATATATATATATATATATATATATATATATATATATATATATATATATATATATATATATATATATATACTGTTGAAAAGATCGAATGCTCATAATTGTTATAAAAATTGCTAATAAATGCAAAGTATTCGTAGTGGCAACACACTAAATAATCTTGCATTGCGTAGGTAATGATGGCGTATTTATCAAATAATAAGAAAATATATTATTATATACTCTATATAGATTAAAATGATGTTTAATTCAATCATTATCTTAGAATATAGCTACGACAACTAGTACAACTTTTAATAGAAGACGGCAAGTCTGAACAGTTTGCAGCATGTTTAAACAACCCAGCCAGCAATAGCAAACAGGCCCCGTACGATTTTTATCTGGGCTTCCGGGAACGGAATTTAGATGAGCGCAAGCTGGTTTCTAAATGGGTCCCATATAATTTGAAAATCACGCAAAACTTTGCATTTGGTAATGAAATGGGTTGGAAAATCTGACTTTGAAGGGTTCCCCGTTTGGGGTAAAACAAAACTTTAATAAAATGCGTTAAGTGGTCGCCATTTAAAATTCAAACTTTACGTAGAAAACTTGTTTAAACAATATAAAGCGTATAAATTATAGTTATAGTTAAAGAAAAGTTAATTTTTTCACTTTAAAAAGTTTTTCTTTTATTTAGTTTTATTTTATAAATAAGAATTATTATTTTTTTATAGAACTACCAATCAATAGCATTCACGTATATTAAGTTTTATGAAACGAGGAAACCCACTCAATAAAAAGTTCGAAATAAGCATTTAAAATTATGTAGTTTCTCTTTTATATTTTTAACAACTTTAAAGTAGTTTTGCAAGATTCGCAATAGTTCTGAGACGGGTAAACGCATCTGGGGCCCAGATGGAAACCGAAGGCCAAATACCGCCAGGATCCCGGAGGGCTTTTTATATGGGGTTCTTTACGGGGTAAGAATGTGGGATTTGTTTGAGACCCATACGATTAACACGGCGGACAAACCCATGTGGGCCCCGTATGAAACCCGCCACCAAAAACCCGCGAGATCCCGGAGGGCTATCCACACGAGGTCCAGTTGATGACCCGTACAAGTCTAACACGGTACCCGTATCACAATGCTAGCTGGGAAGACTAAGACAGCTGTTTATGATTTGATTCGGTGCATCAAGTCAGCAGATAACATCAATCCAGAAAAATCGTGTTGAAAACCATTATTACCGCTCTAAAAACCAACAACATGGTACGCCGTTCACTCTGAAGAATATACAGATTTCAAGCTAACAAATTCTTACTCATCTTTCTCCTAATGTGAACTTTAGTGCACGCACATGTTTTCAGATGAAACGTAAATTTGTAAATTGCAGCACATAATGTTTAACGATGTTTAACGGCGTACGTACTCGCTTTCTGTAACACTCCTGCCTCGTTTATACATATCTGTACCATTTACATCTCTAGTATGAATGTTTAACGGCTACCAAACTTGCGCTTTGTTTCTCGACACGTCGCACATTCTGTTAAGCAATGTCCAGCAATTATGAATTGGGTTGCAATCACTGCTTCCGATCCACTATGAGTCACTCATTGGAAATAGCATTTTACTTACATTTCTTAAGAGTTTTCCAATTTTAATTTTTTTAATTTTTTTTTTATGGAATTAGGTTATTAGTTCCTAATTACAACCAAACAATTTAAAAAATTTTCAATTTCTTTGTTTTAAAAGCTGGGGAAATTTAGGATTAAAATAACACGTTTTTAATAAATTTTTGAATTCCTCAGATAAAATCAAACTTCTACATTGAACTTATATATTTTCAACTTAATGATATATTAAATTGAAAACCAAAAAATTTAAATCAAAAAAAGCTTTTGCATAATAGTTTTTTGTTTAATTCAGTTTGTAATGATTAAGTGAATTTATCATGTTACTACGAAGGTAGTATTTTATTTAATACAGATTTTATGCAACTAATTGACCTTTTATCAGTAAAAAATATTCTGGCTACCTCTATAATAAGATACTCAATTCATTTTTACGGGTGTGAACTGTATAGAGAAACTCAGATTATTTTTTTATAAAAAACAAAATGATTTAAAAAATAAACATGCTTTAATGTAAGGTACTTTTATAAAGAACGTACGCAGGTATGAGGGGTGGGGTTATAAAATGTACGGAAGCATACAAGAAAGGCAGGGGTGTTAAAGAAAGCGATAACGTACGGCATTCGACTATTTATCTCGTTCTCTCTCTCTCTCTTGCAACTTGATTTCTTTTTTATTATTTTTTTTCTAATAGTGGTTCCTTGCAGCTTGTTAGAAGTGAAGATTTACCCATTTTTTTAATCCTACTGTAGTTGCATTTGTAGTTACATCAAGAAATCCGAGAAAAGATTAATTCATGTTGCAATTTTCAGAGTTTAAATCTACCCAACGTATGACTATGGAAATATGATCACGTCGTTTTGTTTCACGTTCACGTATTGTTTATTAGTTATGATTTTTTGTGATCAAATGATATTTTACTGCTTTAGACATATTGGAACTTCATTTTGATTTTTAGGGATGAGCTACTTTGTGGATCATAATGGTAAATGTTTGACCACTTGTAAAATTGGGTCATACTTTGCTAGCATAATAACCTAACCCAAAATATTTCCTCATTGACATTTACCCGCTGATATTATTTTGCGGTGTCCTTGAAAAAGCAAGCAAAGTTTTTTAAGGATTGATATAATATTAATGATTCGCTCAATAATTTTTCTTTAAAAACTAGACTGCTCTTTCATTCCATTTTCATGATCTTTGTCCAACGGTTTCCAGATTTCCATTAGATGAAATTAAAAGCAGATATATAGATACGTGATTTTTCATTCTGTCTTATTTTTTCGTTTAGATGGCAAGATAATTCAGTTACACCGCTTATTCACTGCCAATTGAGATTCAAATCACATTGATCAGAAAACAACCAGCAAGGCTCACAATAACGCCGGCCCACGCTTAAAGAAAAGCAAAACCAAGTTTCAAGTTTCCGGAAGTTTAAAATGAGTAAAATGATTCGCTAAATAATTAAACTCCTTTTCTACATGGTCCTACTAGCTACTAGCTTACATGGTCTATGCTGCAGAATAGTTTCTATCAAATTGGAACTATTCATTGTTTGAGGAAAAATACCACGATCAGTTGAAAATTGAGCTGACGAAACAAATGAATTCATTTGTAAATCTTTCTGATACACGTGTTCACATGTAGTTATAAAATAAATTTCTATTTATAGCATTAATTTTATTTGTCATTTGCGCAGGTATGATTGTACCAACATTTTTCCTTATAATAGGTTATTCAAAGTCAGGAAAAGAAACATTGTGTTTAGCAAATTTTCTTTCTTGAATGGGTGGATCTGGAGTTAGTGATAAGTCAAGTCGCTTTTTAAAAAAGGAACTTATGCAATTTTTTTAATTTAAATTAAATAAAATGAATTTGATATATTTTATTTAAATTAGGTTGTATTTCTTCCAAATTAAATGTAGTTTAAGTTTTTGCTTGAAGTCCATAAAATATATATATAAAAAAATAGTTTAACGGGAAACGGAAAATAAAATATACTACATCATAAACAAACGATAAGACTATGTATCGCAAAAAAATTTGCATTTTACCGGTTTGCAAGTAGGGGTAGAACTAGCATCAGAAGGTAACAAACTAAATTAAATTTATCTTTTTCTTTACAAATTTGTAAGAAATAGCTGTTGGTTAAAACCAAATCTGGATTTTTGAAAGATACAATACCTCCATTAATGTTCAGATATTAATGGAGAAGACAGCGTTGGATGCTAAAATTAAAAGTAAACTTAATTTAAGTGACAACAAAGAAAAATAAGGGATGGTTCATTACACTTTGGTTTCAATAAATAGAATTATTAAAATCAAAACAATTTGTGTTACAGTTTTCCTAATTTAAAATTTTGACTTACTTTCTTGACTTGTAGATGGAGCAAGCACTTTTTCGAGACTATAGTTAATGTCAACACCTAAAATAAGGGAACTAAAATAAGTATTACTAGAGTTCATAAGACTTTAACCAACAAATAAAAATAGGTAAATAAATGTAAAAAGAAATAAAGAATTTCTTACTCAATTTTATTTTCGTGAGCTTTAGTTCAATACTATTTTTAGGTTTTTGTTTTAAAAAAAAAATAGTTTAAATAAGGGCAACCTGTAGTTTAAATAGTGAAAATCAAACTTGTAACTTTCTTGCATAATGCAGAGTTTTTACCTGGGAAGAAGTAAAATATTTATTTTCATTTGATTAAAATTTTAAGAATTATACTTTCACTTTCAATTTAATTTTCATAATTTGACCAAAACAAACGGAAAAATCAAAACAAATAACGTCATAAAATACGCGAAGAAAAGCATATATATACACATAGTTTATATATGCAATTCCTTAGTACCAATTCTTTAGGCAAACTTAAATAAATACTTGTTTTAAATAGAGGAAAGGCTAAACTTGCCATTTCCACCTGGACGTTTTACAAAAACACGTATAAATCAACCTTGAAGTTTTTAAACGCTGAGAACTAAAATTTTTTGTAAAATTGTTAAAAAACGTCCAGATTTCATTAGATTCCTTGTCTTTTTCTTAATAAATATGAAAAGTTTAATAAAAAATAGCTGTGTTAAACTTCTAAGGTATCCATACCTTGAAAAGCTTCGTTTTAAAAAAACGTTCCCGCGGCAAGTTTTTTCATGAAAAGTAGCCTCAAGATATGGACAGTATATAAATGAAGCTATCAATACTTAGTAGTTTATATATGGTTAGCACTAACTGATATATGGTTAACACTAACTGATGCAAAAAATCTAAAGACGCTTGTTTAACCGTACTAAAAGATATAAGAGAACAAAGTTTATGCAAACTACGTGTTTTTTGTCAAACGTCAAATGTTTTTTGTAAAGCCGTGGAATCGCTAACCGAGTAGGAATATCAAATTTTTGTGTAGTTTTTGGAAGTCGTAACCAAGTATGATAATCACTACAAAGATTTTCTAAGACACCAAATTGAACATTATTATACAATAAACCATTTACTTTAAGATTAACCAAACAACAATCCACTAATTCAGACTCCATTGTTGTGAGGGTCATCGATATTTTCTTTTTACTGGGTAACGTTTTAATTTTTAAAGTCTCAATAATTTTCTTGCTTATAAAGTTATCTGAGCTACAAGAATCGATAAGTACAGTTAATGGTTCATTATTAATTCTGACAATAACAGATGCATGAGAGAGGCTCAACGGGCAACCACTTGAAACAGTACACAAACTTGGTTTATGTATTGCAGTTGAAACACTGTTAGTTGTATTCATTGACCTGCCAAGACAAACTTTGGAAAAATGACCTTTTTTTTTCCACATTTAAAACAGGTTACGTTTTGAGCTGGGCAATTTTTCCTAGCAGAGGTTTGATTGGTTTGGTTGTGAGATTGATTACCACAATAAATGCATTTTGTTTGTGGATTAATAGGCATAACATTGAGTGCTGCTGAGGGTTCTTCTGGTAATTTTATAGCGGCAACATTATTTGAATTGGAGTAAGATGAGGATATTTTCTGCATATAAGAATCTGAGTTTCTTGGTGCAATGTCAAGAGAACGAGCTTGGTTAAATGCTGATTGCAAATTCAATGTTGAATTTTCAAGAAATCGTTGACGAATGTAATTCAAATTTATTCTAGAAATAAAAGCATCTCTTATTTGTTCCTATCAATATTCCGCTGAAACATCTTTATAATTACAATTTTTGCTGAGTTTACGTAGTTCCTGAAGAAAGTCTTCTAAAGATGCACTCGATGTTTAATGTGTTATAAGTAATTAATGTCTTGCAAAAATTTTATTAGAAGTTTTTAAAAATTAGTTTTATAGGGTTTTAATAACACGTTCATAGGAATCACACTCTTGGATGTAATCATAAACATTTGATGAATTAAAATTAATGATGGAGCGAAATTTGACTGGAGCAATCTTCAATAAAGTTCTCAAATTTTCGATTCCAATGCTTCCATTCTTTTGAAGCAGTTGGTGCATTATGATCAAGATCAAGCTTCATCAGTTTTAAGATCTTTGACATTTCCCAATAATTTTACATGTTGTCAAACAAATTGTAATGAACTAATAAAAAGATTGACCTCTTGATTAAGGCTTTATTTAACAATAATTGTACAATCTAAAGGTACAAAAAAATAGACACTTATATAAAAAAAATAGTTCAATAACAACAATAGAAAAAACAACACATATATGTCTGCCAGATTAGGGAAATTAGCAAAAAGTCAGGGAATTCAGATATCTGCAAAAAAATTAGGGGATAATCAGGGAAATTAAGTTAAATTTTAGAAAAATCAGGGAGAAATCAGGGAAAATGGCTCTTCATCAAAATTGCATAACTTAAATAAGATGTATATGGTATACGTAATATAAAAGTTTATTTGGCAGATAATTTTATGAACTTCTCTTGATACATTTAATATGGGTTGTATTATTGTTTATAATTTTTGCAGTTGAATTTTTCTAAACGAATCTAGATCAATTTTTGTGAAGTTGAGTTTGGGTTACTTTAAATCATGGAAAACAAGTAAAAGATCAGGGTAATATCAGGGAATTGTCAAGGAGATCCACCTTAAAAATGTTGGCAGACACTTTGTATATATATATATATATATATATATATATATTAATATATATATATATATATATATATATATATATATATATATATATAATATATATATATATATATATATATATATATATATATATATATATATACATATATATATATATATATATATATATATATATATATATATATATATATATATATATATATCAGGGAATTGTCAAGGAGATCCACCTTAAAAATGTTGGCAGACACTTTGTATATATATATATATATATATATATATATATATATATATATATATATATTAATATATATATATATATATATATATATATATATATATATATATATATATATAAATATATATATATATATATATATATATATATATATATATATATATATATATATATATATATATAATATATATATATATATATATATATATATATATATATATATACATATATATACAACCCTCGGACCTAACTGCTGACCTAAAAGTGTTTGAGTTTGGCAAAAAATTGCCGTCCTTGATATATATATACATATATATATATATATATATATATATATATATATATATACATATATATATATATATATATATATATATATATATATATATATATATATACACATATATATATATATATATATATATATATATATATATATATATATATATATATATATATATATATATATATATATATATATATATATATATATATATATATATATATATATATTAGTGGTGCTTATATAAAACGATTATTATATAGAACTGAAAGTTTATAACAGTTTAAGTCTCATATAAGTTTTTCATAAATAAAACTAGTTTGTTTATCAAATCCACAAAGAGATTTTGCTTTTAATAAAGAACTTTATTTATAAAGAAGTAGGGTAAATAAGACATGTGTATGTTTTTATGATTTTAGTGGTAATAGCTGAACTTTTTTACTGGAACAAAATGTATTTATTTTTTATGTTGTTAACGTTGTTTTGTAAGCAGAATTAATTTAAATTGATGTAAGTTGTTAGTGCTCTATAGAGCACCTACTACACTCTCCCAGAAAGTGTGGACTTAAAATTCCACATTAAGTGTAGAGACCTTAACTTGCATAATTTTGTGGAGTTAATTTTTCAGAAAAAGTGAGTTAAGTGAAAATTATATAAAATTTAAATGCTTGCACATTTGTGTGGAGTAAAATAATGTGCCAGAAACGCGTGATATAATTTAAGACGTCATTTCGAGCATTTATAGAGTTACAAAATTTTTAATTGTTTGCTTTAAATAAGTTTTTATGTTATTTTTGCAATAAAGGTTATAATAATATTTATGAGTTAAGGGTTCATTTGCAACGACATAAAGACAACCAACAACTATTTATGCCAATATGCTGTTGTCAGGATAAATGCAAAAGTTCGTTCTCAGTTTTGTTTAATTTTATTAGACATTTAAATACTTATCACCAAATAAATACATAGAGCCAGTGAACCAGCAACATTTATAGAAAAAACCCCAGATAATTTGTTTTTAACAAGATTTATCTCCTAACCTCGATGTTAAAGCTGAAGGAACATCACTTGTGATATCAACTTCGTGCAAATAGCAGTATACTTTATGATACAATACCTACAATTGTCCAGTCATATAATAATTTGGATGGGTTACTATCATCTTAAATTAAAGAAGAATTTATTAAAAGGTTATTATTAGCTGGTATTGATTGCGTAGTTAGTGATCAAATTATAAAAGAGATGCAACCCAATTTAAAACTAAGGAACAATCCTCTCGATTTTTTGTCAACACGTTATCGCATTGACTCTTATTTTGCAGGGCAACTTCTTATGGTTCAACCTGAATGTATTTGTTATATGCCACAATTAGAGCCTCATAGTTGACATAGCAAATTTGTGTATGATCAATTCCAATGTTTCTATAAAAGAAACTTTATTTAATTTGAATGAGGCTTATGTAAAAGCATTTCTGGAGAAAAAGTGTAGACCTCGTGTATTAACCGACTTTTCAGATGGAAGTCGTTTCAAAGAGCATTAATTCTTTAGTGATGTCTCTAACATTTCCCTAATGATCCAATTGTTTTATGATAGTTTAGGTTTAACCAATCCGTTAAGAAGTCAAAGCTCTTATAACTTTGGTATTTTTTATTACACTATAAAAAATCTTCCAAACGCATTTAACTTTTGTTTTGACAATGTGCATTTGTTAGCCATGGGTTACACTCATGATATTGCAATTTATGGTCATGAGCCAATTATAGGCAAATTTGTTGATAAGATACAGGAGTTAAGCACTATTGGATTACAAGGAGTATTTCCAGTTTTAGGTAGTCTTACAACTTATGCAAGTCTTTGCCAAATTACTTGTGATAACTTAGCTCTCAATGGCTTGATTGAATTTGTCAAGTCTTTCTCTGGCAGTCATTTTTGTACAATACGCTAGGCAACAAAAAATGACATCTAAATTAAAATTGAGGATGAACTGTTTCAGATGCGTACTGTGCATAGCTACAAAATAGATCTGATCAATTTAGTAATAAATAGAGCTAGCTATATGAACAATTCAAACAAATTGAAAAATCACTACAGAGGTGTAAAGACTGAATACCCACTGAATAAAATAAAAGGTTATCATGTTACAGATAATTGGTGTTTAGATATTATGCACACTCTCTCAGAAGGAGTTGTGCTTATAGAGTTAGGGTGTATTCTTTATGGTTTGTGCTTATTAGATAAGTGCCTAATTTTATCAGATATAAATAAAGCTATTTCTTTATTATGGGAACAAATAACTGTAGGAAAGACTAATAAACCTGCAGAAATTTACAAAATACAAAAACCAGGGCATGTACTTACACCCTCTATACAATCAGTACAACGGTGGGCTCTGCTCAAGTATTTACCAAAGGCTGTAGGCAAAATAGTACCTCTAATAAATAAAAACTGGAAATTTCTTCTTCACTTTTTTCTTCATTTAATTGATTTGATTTTTGCACCATTTTTTGCATATGAAATGGTTGTTTATATGAAGCATGCTATTAGTGATCATTTATATATGTTTAGCAAGTTATACTGCACCAATCAAGTAAATGTCCAAAGCATCATTTTCTTGTGCATTTGCCCAATATTATAACTAAGTCTGGTCCACTTGTTGGTATGAGTTGTATGCCATACGAACTAAAAAATTCATTTTTTAATAGATGTGCAAATATTGTATGCAATTTTACCAATATTGGTCACACTCTAGCATATATACATCAGCAGCAGACTTTGAAATTACAACTGTCTAAAAAACACATTTGCAAAATTATCACTGTGGTAAAATATAGTCTTGAATCTACTTGTTTACTTCCTTTTTATAACGCTATGCAAAATGTACCGTGTTTTAAGTCATGTGAAGAAATTGCAATTGCAAAAACATTACACTCAAGAAGTGTTGAATACAAACAAGGACATTTCATTACAATTAATATAGATGTAGAGACTGGATTGCCAAACTTTGGAAAAATTGTATGTTTCATTTTAAGTTCAAATAATAATCAAATTAATATGAACAAAAGAGAGCAGTGGCATTTTGTTTTAGAAATTGTGAAGACAAACAATTTAGTTTTACTTATCATTTTCATTCTTATGAAGTTATATTTCTTTGTCAACCAGAGTATCAGATTTTCCAGTTTTCTAATTTTCTTGATTTTCATCCACTTTATTGTCATAGTTTACTTGCAACTACTGATAAGAAGAACTTTGTTCGATTGCCCTATCATGTTTTTTAATTTTCAATATCTCGTGTAAATGGTATAAATTTTAGTTGCTTTATATAGATCAATAGCACTGTGTTTTTTTTTAATTATTTAGTATTTTTAATAAGATAAAGGGTAAAGTATAATCTATAATATTTTCTTAAAAATTTTGCAGAAAAAAATATTCTCCAAAATTTTTAAGTTGTTCAAAAAACTAATTGTTTTTTAAAATGGTATTTATGACCCTAAAGCCTAGGTCACTTAAGGCGAGGAAGCTGCTCTTTTTTTGTTTAATTTAGGTCTTTACACGTCATCAGTTTATAATTGTTTGTAAATGTCTCTCACAATTGTAAATATACAGTTATTTTTAAAGTGGAAATATTTTGATTAGATTTATTTGATTATATTTAGTTTAAATATTTTAAACAATGAGTCTAAACAACACACTTGCCACTGTATTGGAGTTATCTATTCTATTATCTTATTCCTCAAAAAATCAAACATGCTTTACTTGGTAAGAGTTTCTATCTTTTAGAATGTATTTTTCTATTTTTTGTGTGTATAAGTAAAGATCTTTTTATTTATTATATTGTTTTATTTTAGAATCTGGTTTTTCGCTAAGGTCATTTGTGTTAGCCACAGAAGAGGACCTTGTCCAATTAGGATTTAAGATGGTAGAAAGGAGTTTACTGAAAAAATGGATTAAGGCTCAAACCGTTGTTAATATTCCAGTTGGTAATGAATATACTACCCCACAGTGTTTGATAAGTATTAGTGAGTGAGTTAATGCCTCACCAAGAATCAATAGCTGCACCACTACTAGTGTAATCAGTTTTAAAGTTAGTTTTCAAACAATTAACAGATGATTGCTGAAATGGCAAATGTGGAGTAAATAATAGAGACATATATATCACAGTAAAAAATAATCATAATAATGATAAAAGTAATAAAATCAGTTAATATATTTTGTATAGTAATTAAATGTTTAAATGAAATAATAGGAAATTATGTTTAATTACATGTTTCTATTAATTTTATCAAAATCTGTGAATTGATAGTATTACATCAGAGCAGAGGCAGCAGCAGACTCAGCAAAGGCAGAGCAGAGACAGCAGCATGGACCTATTCGTGGTCAGCAATTAACACAAAAGTTGATATTAGAAGAACCGATCGATAAAGCAAAAATGGTATTTCTAACAAAAGTTTGTGGGCGTTATCTGATGAACAATTGTGCTCAGTATAAATAAAATCAAAAATTTTATAGGATTTTAAATAGTTAGAATAATTTTTATACTTCTATATTTTAGAAAATATAAAAATATAATAGAAAATATAAAAATATAGGCCAAATGCAACTGAGAAGCAGGACTTATCAAAATCAATTATTAACTGTTTTCCAGTCTTACATGATGGAACAGCGAGTGGTTATGTGAGTAATATATTTATCAATTAATTACATTTTTAAACTATGTGTGATTTTTTTTTTGTTACTGTTAGGGATACTTCTTTGATAGAAAATCATTTAGTGGAAAGTTAGTTTATCAACAAAATTATTAACAAAGTTAGTAATATCAACAAAAAAAACACTTTGTAAGTAGCAGGTCTGCTACGAACAAAGTGTCCTGCCTACTAGTAATAACAAATAAACTTTTTCATTACATAAGGTATTATTTTTTTATAATGAATTTTTTTTTTAATTGTAATTAGCTCAGCTAATTGTGTGCCTAATAGTTGAAGCGTAATAATTAAGAGCCGTTTTTTCTAAGAATCAGGCAAATTCCTGAAACTGTGGAAGTGACCTCGTCCAAATTGCTTGATTTTTTTATTGATCAGAATATAGAGAAAACCTGTTAGGGAAAAAAAAAAATTTCAAAAATGTTTCGTTCACTCGGAATCTGGGCTTAAATTTTTGAGATTTTTTTAAAAATTTTTAGAAATTTAGTTTTTGCCACCTTTGAACCCATTTTTTTGGCAAGGCAAAAAGTTGCACATAGCTTTTGTAGTTAATATCAGACGTAACCCAAAAGCTCTCTCTAAAAAATATAAAAAAGTTGCGTGACACTGTGCGGTTGGCTAATTATCATAGTTCAAAAGTACAAAATCAATCAGTTTTGTCAATTTTTAATCGGAGTTAATTCTAGCGGCGAAGTGTTGCACACAATTTTTCTTTTAGGATTTGAAATTATCAAAGGTATTGAGTCTAAAAATGCAAAGAAAGTTATGTGATACCTAAGGCCTATTAATATATTAAGGCTTGAAATTGGAAAAAAATGTTTTAGTATAGTTACAAAATGAACCATTACGGCAGAGGCGCTTAGTTTTGTAAAAATGTAAACATATCCAACTGTCAATACAAAAAGGTCCTAACATAATAATAGAAAAAATTCGTGTGATTTTGTCACACGCATGATATAACATGAATTAAAAACTGAACAAAAATCTAACATCAAGATAACTATATTGCTAATTAAATAAAACATTAATCAAACATTTAAATGTTTTTTCATTTAAAAATTAGTTTTTCATTTATTAATAGAGTCATTTACACACATTATCCACCACATCACACATAATTTCTACTCTGCTGCAGTAAGTTTCTCTAAGAATAATGATATGACTGTATTATAGTCTTCTTCGGATAATGAATAATCGCCACAACCACTGATTAGAAAAGGAGCATTTACTAAACAGATAATTTTATCAGTTTGGTTATTTATCTCCTCGGTAGTAACTGGCCAGCGAAAAGTATTCTTCTCTTGCCCGTTAATTATACAATTAATTCTGATCCCAGTTATAGATACCTAAAAGTCTTAGCGCAACATTTAAAATAATATAATAAAGAGTTATGATTTGTTTAATTTTGCTTACATTCAATAAAACTTGTAAAGTCTTTTATAATGTCATTCTGAAATTATTTTTACATTTTATTTATATTCCTTTTATTTTAGAGCACTGTTTTGTAAAACAAAATAAAAACTTGAAACTAATATATACTTTGAATAATATTACCTCCACAATATATCCAATATTCCATTGTTTTTCATATGCAACAGCAACCCAATCATTCACTTTCCATACAAGACAAATTTCTTTTGCAAGATTGGCGATGTCTTCCTCATATTTATTATCATCTTCATTGTCTCCTGTCAGATTAAAGTCATCATTTTCGCCATAAACTTCTTTGTTATCGTTAACCTGACTATTTTCATTATTTTCTGTTGTCGGTTCTACCAGCTTACCTTTTCTTTTCAGGTTACTAAATCTATAACAATATCAATTGTACATATTTTTAAACATATGTAAACAAACACACAAAATTATAACTTTCACCTAAATTTTAATTTCATATTTGTAAAAGAACTATTTAACAGTCAGAAACATAATCTAATTTGCAAAAGTTTTGATAGCAACAATGCCTACCTTGAAAATAAAGATCTTATCTGTTGGCTAGTTACATATTGATCAGGCGGAAGTTCTCTCCTCAGCTGCATGTGAACCTGCTCAGGGCTCATTTTATTACCTGATTCTTCTCCACGAATAAAGTATTTCTTTCTTTCTGCTGAATCCACGAATAAAGTATTTAGTTCTTCTCCACGAATAAAGTATTTAGTTCTCTCCACGAATAAAGTATTTAGTTCTTTCTGCTGATTTGAAAATCTAAAAGAACTTTGAACTGGTAATGCCCAACCTTACAATAGAAAAATGTTCATGAAATGTGGTTTGTCTTTTACGGAAGCACTGTTAGAGGATGAAGAAATTGACATATTTAGTTGTGAAGTAATTTTCATCTTATGAACAAACGAGTTGCGAACTTTATCCAATGATGTTAATGATTTCGGAACTGTATGAAGACCAGATAGCATGTGTTCTTCTAACTCAGCATCGCTTTCAAATGATAAAGTACAATTCATTTCAGTGCAAAATCTTAATGAATATAATTGCCTGTCACTTCTTTTCTGTTTTTCCTTAAGTGACTTGTTACGCCTAATTGAATTATCTGTTTTGCTATATGGCAACAACAACTTAATCGAGGGTTGAATTTTAAGATTTCCATACTCTTGTTCAATTCCCTCACCGATATTGAAATAACGTCACATCTTCATACTTTTCTCACCAAACTCAAATGAGTGATAGTTGCAAATGTTCTTAATCTTTGGTCTAGTAACTACAGTTTTATCATTGCTAATTTGAGCAACTGCTACTTTTGCATCTTTAGCGCCAAAACTTTAATGCATAGCCTTGTGTATATCTTCAGCAGTCAAAAGATTATTACCAGAGTCAACGTAACTCCTTAAAATTGTCTTTACAACTGCACTCTCCCTGTCACATTGACCTTTTCCACAACAGGGTTCATTATAATCATATCTCAGCAACTTTATATCTCTCTCTTTGCATACATTGTAGATTGCTTCAGCTGAAAGATTTCCTTGATAGCAGCCGGCATTATCAGATTTGGTAAACATTTTCTTGATATGCGGTTGATCAATTCTGAATTGGTCTAAAACTGCAGTGGCTAACGAAACAACATCACCTATTCCCTGATCACACCTATACATTGAAGTAAAGTAAACACGTTTGAATAACTTTCCTGCTATTTTTATGAAGAATATATCCACATGTAAACTTATTCTTTTCTTGCCAAAATACTCTCTTTGGCCCTCTCTGTATCGAACCGGAAGAATTTTTGACAAAAATCTTTAAGTTAGAAAGCAGTTTCATCGTTTAATTGCTTAAAAGCATCGATTTTTGCCTTTTTCTGTTGAGAATCTCTCATCAGGTGTTTTATGTAGTTGAATACATCCTTTACAGCAATTTCCAAATCATAAATAGAATCAGCATCGTCAGAATTTTGAATTGTTAGTTCTTTAATCATCTCGATAGCTTTGCACAAATCATAGTAATCGGCACATACCACTTCTGATGTCTCTGTGTTGGATTGAAGATTTTTTTCAGATGGATCTGATAAGGCATGTTTTGAGCTATGAGAAGAAATGTTTGAGTCATTGACACTACAATTGGTTTGATAGCTTGTTTTCAAATACCTTTTTCCTTTTTCAAGGGCAGTTTCGAGAGATTTAGAACTAAATCTTTGTGCCAATTTTTGTAATGTTTGAAAACCATTCATGCCTGAAGCAGTAACATCATCCAATCCAGCTAAGCTTTTTCGACTTGAAGGTTTTATTGCATGCAATACTTTCCACAAACTTGAATCAGATAATGGTATATAATTGTTTTCACTACAACTTTTTCGATAGAACATGATAGCGTGGCTATATTTTGTCGTCAGTATTGCATGCACTATCTTTTGTTCTTCACCGCTGTCGTATTTTAATTTGGTTATTCCATAAGCAACATCATGCAAAATATCGCTTGTAAATATAAAGTCTAAGAAATGTTCACACTTTGTTTGATCAAGACTAGATCGGACGAATACTTTCTTCTCTGGAAATGCCAACCCTTTATAAGATGCATGCCATTTTCTTGCTGTTTCTATACGATGTTTGGTACACTCAAATGTGTTCATTATAAACTTTTTGGTATACTTGGTATGGTCTAATAATTAGAGGATAACTAACTTTCCCATTAATCACTTTGCTTATATACTTTCTGAGCACGAATAATTTCAATTGGGAGAGGGCTATTTATTTCATCAACATTTTTACTGTTAAGAAAATCTATAAGTATTTCCTCTTGTCCAGGAGCAACAGCTTCCGCAAATTTTTTCTTTAATAAGTTTTCTAGGCGAACATACTTGCGTTTTAACTTATCTTTAGTAGTATCTTCCAGATATTCGAACTTCCTTTTTAATCTAAATTTTATTGGACTTGCATTAAAAACCTCAGTTACACTCTCACGGCTTCTTAGAGATTCGTCCAAAATCTCCTGTGAAACATTAATTTTACCGGGATCAAATTCTTCATCTGGAGTAGCAGGTGTCATATATGTTTGTTCTTGTTGTGTTTGTGTTTCTGTACATAAATTGGTGTTTTCGTTGACTCTAGATAAATCAGTTTCTTTCTTTAAATGGGTAAAACACAACATTGCACTAACTGAAAATACTTCATTGTATTGCTTTGACATTGATATGACGACATGTATTGGTGACGCCCTTAAAGCGGGAGATTTTTTTCCTTTTATATTTAGATGGTGAGGATGAAAGCATGTTTTTGGAGGACTCCATGCAATACCAAACGTGTACCGGTGAAAAGCACATATTTGTTCATCTTTTTCAAGATTTCTTTTAAGTCTATTTGCAATAAGTCCATTTTTTTCCCAAATATTATTATCGTTTAATCGCATGACCTAAAAACAATTTTTTAAGCAATTATTAAGTGTGTCATTTAAAGCATTGTTTATAATCTGACTCTTCAAGAAAAATGTTTACAAGTTTGAAATACATTGTTGTTATTATTAAAATACAATATTGCAAGAGTGTGATTAATTTAGTGATTATTTATTAAAAGAGTGAGGAATTAATTATAAGAGCTATTTTTTTTGTTTAAAGAACTTTGTCTCAAAATCTTATTGCAGAGAAGTTATAAAGTATGTAATTATAAAAATTATATTACAGTCTGCGTAAATTTAAAATACATAATTACCTTTAAGTTGATGAGGTGTTTCTTAATATCAACATCTCCCAGCTGATGAATGTAGAACATTTTGTTTATAATTTTATGTTTTTTGAATGATCCACAATTTCCTTTTGAAAAACAACAACAGTTTTCATAAAAATATTTGTTTTGTTCCATACTCAACTAAAAACAAGTTCTATTTATGCAGTACCTATTTCTCAATAGCAATAATAAAATATCTACTCTATTTATGCAAATTTTAAAGATCGTTAAAATAAAGTTAAGACATTTTTATGGTAAAGTAAACAACCGCCCACTAACTTCTTTCTCCACAATCGTGATATCAGCGATTCTTCTTCCATTCGATCACCACAAGTTATTTGGTTATGACGTAAATTTAAATAATTCACTTCTGATCATGTATTGTTTTTTATTATTATTTATTTCAATTGTTATGATTTCTATATCATAGTCAGAAACGCTTAAATTTTTTCTTAACATTACGTGCAATGTTTTGTGTAATGCTAATTGCTAATTTTGGATGATAGAAATTTTATTGTGAGCGAAAACCTCATCTGTGTGTCCAAAAAAATATCTCTTCGTACTTAAAATTTTTTAACAATTTGTACCTTTATTTTTAACTTAATATCTAAAGATCACATGAGTTTTTTTTTAAACTATGTTAGAGTCATCTTATATTGACCATTTAACATGATTATATTTTTACAAAACTTAGCGCCTCTGCCGTAATAGCTCATTTTGTAAGTATACTATAACATTTTTTTTTAATTTCAAGCCTTAATATATTAATAGGCCTTAGGTATCACATAACTTTCTTTGCATTTTTAGACTCAATACCTTTGATAATTTCAAATCCTAAAAAAAAAATTGTGTGCAACACTTCGCCGCTAGAATTACCTCCGATTAAAAATTGACAAAACTGATTGATTTTGTACTTTTGAACTATGATAATTAGCCAACCGCACAGTGTCACGCAACTTTTTTATATTTTTTAGAGAGAGCTTTTGTGTTACGTCTGATATTAGCTACAAAAGCTATGTGCAACTTTTTGTCTTGCCAAAAAATGGGTTTGCCAAAAAAATGGGTAAAAAAGGTGGCAAAAACTAAATTTCTAAAAATTTTAAAAAAAATCTCAAAAATTTAAGCCCAGATTCCGAGTGAACGAAACATTTTTGAAATTTTTTTTTTCCCTAACAGGTTTTCTCTATATTCTGATCAATATATAAAAAATTCAAGCAATTTGGAGCAGGTCACTTCCATTGACTGCCTGATTCTTACAAAAAATGACTCTTAAATCATCGCTCTCAAGTAAGCTTTATATGATGTAATTCAATTGTAAAACATATTGAACTTGTACTTTTTAAATAAATAAGAGTAATAAATAAACTAGCAAATGTAGAATTAAACAGAAAGTCCGTCTAAATCTATATATTTATACGTTAAATGAAAAAAAGAAAAATGTTAGGCAAAGCCAGTTATTGTTATTGCGCGTATGATGTGAAGTTATTGTTATTGCGCGTAAGAGCTATCAAAATATTGTTTGCAGTGAATGTTAAGTCAACGTTTGCTATTTGTTATTTAAACGTTCGTATCAAAAGTTCAAGAACTGTAAACAGGCATTCACAGATGCCTGTGATTGGTTTACGTAATGTTTGCAGCGAACGTTTGTGAACCTAAACGAACGTTATGGCAATGTTTCTTGAACGTTAATAGTTAGCAATATAAATTCAATGCGGGATAAATCTTGACGATAGTCAATATGTCAAACTAAAGACAAGTTCTATTTTGCACGAGAGTAATAAAGTAAAAAAATAATTTTAAATTTAAAAAAAAAGTTAAATTCAAGTTTTTATTAAATTTTTTATTATGGAGTAAAATCTACAATAAAAAAATATTTAAAACTGCCAAAAATATCAGGCTATAATATATCATTTTGAAATGTTTAATAAAAACTAACTGTTTAGAATCATTTTTTGCAATTTATCTAAATGGTCAACCATTTAGTCTATTTTGAAAATTCATCAGGTATACATTGAATTATTAACATACCGTCATTAATAATTTTTGTAAAGATTTTAAATTTCTGCACACCAACTGGTAAGACATAGGCTCTCCTAATTTGATACAAACTATATCCGTATTCTGTTTTTAAATTTTTTTTTGCGGTAATAATAAGTTTGCCTTGGTGAAAAGAAACAAATACATCATTAAGAGAAAAACCTCGAACATCTAAGGCGATTGTAACCTTTTTATCGTTAATGTTGCAGTATATCTCTTTAAATATATGTTGACAAAAATTGGATTTGCGACACTTCTTTTCATCTGATCTTTGTTGGTTTAGTAAAGTTGAATTCTTTTCTACTTTTTGGTCACATTCTAATGCCGTGAACCGAGATGAAATTGGTCTATAAAAAATAAATATTATTTTGTTTTTGATAATTATTTAAAAGCCTAATATATAACCAATAACAAAAATCTAGTTTATCATAAAAACTAATTTTAAAGGATCTGGTAATTGTCTTAAAAAAATAAAATATGGTTGGCTGATTAAATTAAAATTTAGTAAACGTATGCAAAAAACTATTAGCAAACTTGGTATAACGTTTACAAAAATTTTATTATATTGAATAAAAATTTTTATTAGCTTAAAAAACAAATTGAGAAAATAATTCAATTTAGCATAAATAAATTTATTAATTAGTGCTTGTTAATATTTTTTGTATAACAAATTAAACACGTACATAAGTATATATATATATATATACTTAAGTATATATATATATATATATATATATATATATATATATATATATATATATATATATATATATATATATATATATATATATATATATATATATATATATATATATATATATATACATAAGGGAGAGGTCCAAAGATAGCAGAGGAAAAGATAGGGAGAGGTCCAAAATAGCAGAGGAAAAGCCCAAAAAAATATATGCTTTTCCCTAAAAGTTATAGTTTAATAATTGGAGAGGGGTCTAGACCACCCTGCCCCCCCCCCCCGCCGATGGTTAAGGCTCTGTATATATATACATTTATATATACAGTTGAATCCCGTTAACTCGGACCTTGGATAAGTCGGACTTTTACTAAATCGGACGGAAATTCAATTCCCCTTGAACATTCATTATCAACTTACTGTAAAATCATTCGCTTAAGTCGTACCCTGGTTAAGTCGGACGATTCGCTACATCTACTGTTTTTGAGGTCCCTTCGGAGATCTTTTGATTCAGTTAAACTTCGATTAAATTCTATTTGTTAGTAACTATTACATTAAAAACTCAAAAATATCAATTACAATTCAAAACTTAGAAAGGTTCGAAAATTACTTTTGTATCAAGCATAATTTAACGAACTAATCATTTTCACAAGTATCTTTGATTCGGTTATACTTTAATCAAATTTTATTTACTAAAATTGACGAAAGTTGCTCAAAGTAAGCTAGCAAGTAGAACTATAACCGAAAAATACAAAATACTAAAAGAACTCGATAAAAGAGAACCATCTGTAACTATATCAAAGAAATATGGCATTCTATAGCAAACATTGTCTCAATGGTCAAATAAAAAAACACAATATATTCAGATGTTGAAAAAATAAAAAAACTTATTCGAAAAGAGTCCGGATACGTGTCTCCCTAAAGAAGGATTTGGATAAAGCATGAAAAATAAATTTGGATAAAGCATGAAACGTCGGATGAAACGGTGACAAAGCCAACGACTGAAGAAGTTCGTAATGCAATTGATAGTGGTGAAATTAAAACATATGGCCTGAATGCTTCAAAGCTGTTTGAAAAAGATTGGTGCGAGTCACTGAAACAAACATCAATTTTGGACTTTTTTTGTTTATAGTATATATTATATATACAAAAATATAATATATATTTCACATAAGAATATTTCACATAAGCAACCGTGGCGCAGTGGTTAGAGTGGTTAGAGTGAACTTCCTGTTGAATGCTCTCCCGCGGTGCTCTATGACAAGACCGTAAGGACTTCTGGGAGAACTTAAATATATACAAATATATATATATATATATATATATATATATATATATATATATATATATATATATATATACATATATTGTTCTATATATATGTATCTCATAATATTATATATTTAAGTCTCGAAATCTCAATAAGTCGGACATTTTCAAAAAGTCCGACTTAACGAGAGCTTTGCTTAATTCGGACATTCGCTAAGTCGGATAATAAATATATAATCCTTCGGAGTCCGAGTTAACGGGATTCTACTGTAGTTTATTTATTTCTTATTGTTTATATACTTTTATTGTTTATAAATAAATTAAGTCACACAGTGCTATATCCGTCGGTAAGTAGTTTATTAATCTAGTTAAACAGGCACATACCAATTTTTAAATAAGATTTTTAATTGTAGTTTTAGAAAACCAAATGTATTTTGTAATTGTAAATGTAATTTGTATTTATTGTAACTTGACATATATTGAAAAGTTCAAGTAAAAGAAAAAATTCGAAAGAAAATTTCTTGTTTGGAAACAAAGCCTTTTACAGATTTTTTTTTTGTTGTCCTCAAGGCCGAGAAGGCCACTACAGACGAGGAGGCTACTTTATAGTGGTTATAACCCTCTCTCAACTCTATAACCCCGAAACACGAACCTTGACAAACAAGGCCGCTGCGCGGAGAAACAAGTTGAGTGCGGTACTACTAGGGACGTGGTGGGGATCGAACTCGGAACCTCTTGCTTATGAAGCGAGTATTTTACCACTACACCACTACCGCGTTGATCTAAATTAAAACTGATATATTCATGTATATAATATAAGAAATTGTCTCTTTGAAAATCAATGAATGTACAACTTCTCTTTTGAAAAAGAACGGGAAAGGAAAGGGAAAATAATCATGTGGGCTTGCGTTGTATAAGTTTTAATTTGTTCGAATGAAAACTACGCATTCTCACATGACTATTTTTCCCTTCCATATCCCGTTCCAGTTGAAAAACGGATGAGTGTAATTTCACCTTTAATTATGCAAAATTAAAGTACAAAATAAAATTACATATACAATAACAACAAAACTAATGAAAATATATAAATATATATATCTATTACAAACTTATTAACCTTGATATTTTTTGAACATGTTGATTTGTATGTATAAGGTGCTGAACCATTCCATTTTGTTTAAATTGCTTGGCTTCTCTATTTATTTGGTTTGACCACGTTGCAGCTTTATTAGATTTATTTTCAACATTTTTACTTTTTGATAGAACGGCTTTGATTATATGTTTTGTTTTCTTTGTTTGCTCAGTACCATCTGCAAAAGGTTTTAAAACCAAGTTTACATCACTAAATCTAACTCTTTTAGTGTTAAAAGAATTCTTCTTTTGAGAAGTATTTTTGACTTTAAGTTGATCTGTATTGACAATGGGATTTTTACCACATTTCTGAAGGTTTAAAAAAGTCGCGTTAGTAGGAGGATTCGAGTTCTTTTTCATATGTTTAACCAATGCGGTTCGACGTCGAACTTTTCTACTCGTGATACGTTGTTTCATTTTCGCTTTAGAATTGGATAATGTATTGTTCTTGCTTGTAGTCATAAAAACAGCTTCATTGTTATAAACAATATTTAAATACTTTTCGTCAGATTCTGTATTACCGAATAGTTTATTGTCTTTAGACACATCTTTAAACTTTTTTTTAAACAACGCCATATTTAAATCTAATAAAACAAAATCATGTATCAGTAATAAATATTTTGGTAGTATATTATGTATTATTATAAACAATTTCAATTAGATGACGTTTCAATTTTAAAACAACTACAAGTCTAGACTTAATCGTTTCCTAAAAAACTTTGTTTAATTAATTAATAACTAAATATTTTATATTCCTAAAAAAGCGCTGTTTTATTCGTAATTTGTGCAAAGCTGTACATATAATACAAATTATATGAGTTTCTATAAAAAAAAACATAAAGCTAATAATGCGTAAATTTTGGGATTTTTGTATTTGCAAAGTGGATAAAATATTACTATATATTGAAGTACCTTAATTATATTTGATTGGGTTGGCTAAAAAAACAAAATTTGTCACGTTGTAGGGTAGAGCGAAGCTTGTTGAACAGTTTTTACTAAATCTAACAAATCTCATTAAAAAGGTGCGTCCAATTTAGATTTTTATTTCTTTACTGAAGAGATAATTTAACCTGCTAAAAATTGGTTAAGAAAAAAGTATGTATTTTTTTATTTGTTTCAGAAGATATTGCCTAAAGTTTACAAAGCTGCTCAACCTGCTCCAACCGGGTAAGTTGAGCAACTATGTTGGGTAAGGGTAAGTTGAGCAATCAGCGAATACATTTTGACTCATGTAATTTGAATCTTTAAGTTCTCAAAATATGTTCGAATTACAAAAGCTTTTGAATTATAGGAATTTAAATCTAAATGTTAAATACTAAACGAAGAGTTAAAGATTTAAATATCCTTTCTAAACACTTAAGGGACCGAAGAACTTGTTTGATTGAAATGACCTTTCTAAACACTACAGGGACCGAAGAATTTGTTCGATTTAAATGACCTTTCTAAACACTAAAGGGACCGAAGAACTTGTTCGATTTAAATGACCTTTCTAAACACTACAGGGACCGAAGAAATTGTTCGATTTAAATGGCCTTTCTAAACACTAAAGGGACCGAAGAACTTGTTCAATTTAAATGACCTTTTTAAACATTAGTGGAACCGAGGAAATTGTTCGATTTAATTGGCCTTTCTAAACACTAAAGGGACCAAAGAATTTGTTCGATTGAAATGACCTTTATAAACACTATAGGGAATAAAGAATTTGTTCGATTGAAATGACCTTTGCAATTATAGGAATTCAAATACAAGAGTTCAACTAGATGAATATGCCTTATATGAAACTTAGATAAATCATCAATAAAACAACTTTAACAAAAGTTTGCCTATAATTTATAAAATTTTTATTTTATACACTTTAATAACATAACTTTAATAACATAATTTTAAAAATTTTATAGTAAAAAAGTGTCATTAAATATAAAAACATCAATTTATACAAATATTTTGATCTTTACAGTCAAGTTTGAAAACTATAAATTTTAAAAATATTCAGAGGAAACAAAGCTAAATAGTACCTCTTTAGGGTAAGTTAAAAAATAAATAAATGTATGAAAAAGTTTATTTTTAGGCTCATGATTTTAAGATTGACCCTTCCCCCTCACTATTTATCTATAGAACGTTTCTTTTTTTTTTTTTCTTTAAGAAATTTTTAGATATAGAGGACGATTTTTTCGAAATTGACTATTGTGCCCCTCCACTTTGAAACCCGTGTCGTTGGCCCTGTAAACACCATCTTTTTAAGCAAGTAACGCTTTTTTTTGTGAGTGCAAAATGCAACAAAGCAAAAAGAAAAAAAATTAGTTAATAATACCATTTTTAAAATGAAAAGACAAATAGACTTAGCTAGGTCTAGATAGACTTTGCTAGATCTAGATAGGGGTAGGTAGGCTTTTAAAAACAAGATTTATAATAGGTTTTAAAATAATCTAGGTTAAAATGCCGCGAAATTTAATTGATTTTAATTTTAAGCCAATGCTTAAATAAAAAATGTGAACAAAATTAAAATAAAACAGCCCTACGGGCATTTGTTTTTCAAAGTTACGTGCTAAATGTCTTTTAAACGTTTTTAAAACAACTTTTAAACGTTCCTTACGTAAGAATATTTAGAAGACGTTTAAAAATCATTTAAAATATATTTAGAACGTAACTTTCAGAAACAAATGCCCGCTGGGAGGCATAACAATTAAACTATGGTACTAAAAAGTACAATAAGTCCACAAGTACTATTTTGTTTAGTACCACAAGTACTATTTTCCCCACCACCATAGTAACGAATTACCCGACTTTGACTAAAAATAGTTCTTTAGTGCATTAATCGGCAAAATTAACCGTTTTATTAATTATTACACACATCTTATCTACTGGCTTTTATTTTATTGTATTTCCGCCAATTTTAACTAATCAGAAAAAAAGTACAATAAAAATGGTACGAATGGAACAACTCAGGGTACAGCTGTGCAATTCTATAAGTGCAATTCTATAACACAACTCAGGGTACAGCTGTGCAATTCTATAATGTACAGCAAAAGTGTTTCATATTAACGTTGTTTTTTTGTGCCATATATTTTTTTCAAAGCTTTTCAACTTACCTTGACTTGACGAGGTGACGCATTAGTTACTTTTTAAAGAGAATTGTAAGACTTAGGAAAAAACGAGTTATAATCCGATAAATTGGTAAAGTATGAACCCGTAAATGATGGCAAATGAAAAAATGTCTAAGCATCTAAAAGAAAAATAACTTTAAATAATTTTTTGCTTTTTTAATATAAAATAGAAAAGTACTCGTGCATCTTAATTGACTGCCTTCCAATATTTTTTTGTTGCGTATTATGTTACAATTCTAGTTCCCTAATTTTCGTTTACCCTTTTAAACTATTCACTTAAGCTTAAACCTAATTTCAGCAAAAAGTATTTAAAGCGGAATGACGTAAAAACAGATCATAATAAAAACTAAAAAAAATGTCATATTTTGTTTAATTCAATCAAAAATTAATAAAAAAATAATTAATAACCTATGAGACTATTTCCTCAACTACTCAGGTCTTTAATTAATTAAATGATTATCTACGGACTTACATCCTCTGTAAATTTCTATTTCTATAAATAAACACCATTTCTTTGTATTATCATAGTAAAACTAATCTCATCTCTTGTAAGCTAACATAGTAATTTTAAAACTTTTAGTATCAAACAAAATGGCAAACCGACTAAAGCAAACAAGATATTGAAACTGAGAATTTGTTGATTCATTTAGTTTAATGCTTTAGTGATTGAAATTGTGATTTTACACGAGCCGATATAATTTCATTGTTTAAAACTATTTGAAAAACATAAAACAAGAGCATTTAAGCAAAAACCTTGACCACAATATTGGCATGATTTTAAAAGGAGATCGAAACATGAACTAGCATTACGCAAAGTGGACATTGCATCAAACATATTGCAATTCAGATTTCAATTGAAAACTATTTTTTGAAAAATAGTCAATTAAAAATACAGCAGCTTGAAAATAACTGATATAATTTGACAAATTAATCCATGTTCACTTAATATCTTTTCTTTTTTATTCAGTTTCAAAAGAGTTAGGGTTCACCTGAATCGAGTTAAAAAGAAACATTAAAATGAAGATGCATATTAAAAAAAAACTCGTAAAATAATCTGTACATCAAAAAACGCAAAAATCTTAGATGAAATAACTCTTGTTGAAGGTTTTTCAATCATTTACCCGTTAGAGCAAAAAGTTATCATTTAGCTTTATTGAGATTTTTTGTTAATCTCTAAAATATCAATGGAGTTATACTTGGCAGTCCACTGCTTTAAAATAAATAACCTTGATAAATAAATTTTTCTTATAAATTCACAGGTTCACTTTTAATTCAATTCAGGGATATTAAAACCTTTCCCTAAGTTTTCTAAATTCACTACACTTTTTTTTAAACCTTATATTACTTGTTCTTATTGTGGATTGATGAACGTTTCAATAGCCATTGCATACTGTGACATGCATATAGAAACATTTAGATTTTTTATGACCGATATATAATTTATACTAGCCATTTTATGTTACGATGATATATTATGCAGTGACGTATCCAGGATTTTTTGGTGTTTTGAGTTAATTTCCAGAAATGGAGCAAACTCAAAAAGTTGCGATGATTGGAGGCTGGGAACAAAAAAACCCATAAATTTCATCACCCTTTCTTACCACCCCAAACGCGAGGGGCAAAAAGTTGATAAAATATTTTATGTACTGTTCTTAACTAGACTTATATTTATTGATAAATTTTAAGTCTAATAGTATTATCTCTCAGCGTTCAAAAATTATGACGATTTAAATTTGCATCCCCCTCAATTTGAGGAGGGTTTAAACTCGCCAAAAAATGCTGGATCCATCAATGCTGTTATAAGATTATATGTGTTACATATTTTATTCAATTAATGATATTTTTAAGCTTTTTTTTATGTTTTAATTATATATTTGTGCTTTTTTATGCTCATAATATTCTGTGCTATGTTTCTTTTTGCGTGAGCCAAATTATACATGTAATGTGTATTTATCGTATGCTTTATATAAATATAATATAAATGATAGAGCAAAAAAAAAAATTATTATGAAAATACTTATAAATTTGATGAGAACAATGCTCCACCACCAAAGTTTTTAAATGTATATTTATAAACTCCATATAAATATTTATAAATTCTATTCTATACTTTAATTTTATACTTTTTAAATGGTTACTAAATTTTTTATCAAAATCATTAAACCATTATTTTAAATTGTAAAACGTTAATATGTACGAATGTTTTAATTTAAAAATAAATACTTACACTTTTTAAAGTTGTCCATTTTTGCTTTAAATGTAAAATAAATACTTTTTTAACTGTTTATAATTGAACTCTAATCAAGATTTTTTTAGACCTAAACCTTTCAAACTTAATTGAAACCTCTTGGCCAATAATTAAAAAATGGATTAACTCTGAAATAAAAAAATATTTAAATAAATTTGTATAAAAAAACAAAGTTTCGGTTTTCGCTAACTCTCGCTCAAATATCAGTTTTGGTTAAAAATAAAAAGTAATTTCATCTTAGTTCCGGCTAAAAATTTATTTTAGTTTTTTAATCACATAAAACGCGTTTAGAAAAACGAAACTTTTTTGAAACTACCCAACACTTTTTTTAAACTACCCAGCACTTTTTTGAAACTACCCAACACTTTTTTGAAACTACCCAACACTTTTTTGAAACTACCCAACACTGAGCCAAATTTTTTTTTTTAAGTTTTGATACTTTAGTCTCACATCAACATTTTTTTTTCTGAGAAATAAATGAAAAATAAAATAATAATAATAAAAGCTTTTTTAGATGTTACTTTAATGTATCTTAATTATGCAATCAACAATCAGATGCCTAAAACTCTAAATCTAAAAATACTTTTGCAAATTTTAGTACTTTTTCTTTCAGTATGATGATGGCCATCCCAATAAGATCTCTCAGGAGGGTGGGAGTTTAATGTGGTTTGTGTTTTTTGCCAACTAGAAACACACACGCACTCACAAAAAAAGATCTCGATATTTGACATTTGCTATCTATACCTCAAAACTTATCAGCTCAAATGCTTAATGTAAAAATGTGCCAACTCAAATGCATATATAACAGTTTTGAGGGTGGTGGGGTTAGGGTGAGGGTAAGACACCCCTACACCCCCGTTCGGGACAGCCTTGAGTATGTTAGCATCGCTTGGTACATGTTGAACCTATTTTGAAAACAACCACATTAATATGGCCATGTCTATACATACAAAACAAAGATTTTCTGTGTAGTTTATCTGCTATTTTTTCAGCAAGGTCTTAAACCAAGTTGGTATTGCATTCTTTGGGAAACCTTACTTACGGACTGCTTCTTTGTTTGACACCCGCTAAGAGATATCCCTTAGGTGTTTAAACGATTTGCATTTTTAATTATAGGTTCATTTATATATTTTTGTTTCAAAGGTGTTTGAGAGAAGAAGTTCTTTTATTCAAAGAAGTATTTTTAAATTCAAAAAATAGAAAAAAAAAAAATTATCAAAACATTTATTAAAAAAAACTGTTGTAAAAAAAACAACATAACGAAGAAAATTAGTTTGAATTAACAAAAAAATAACAACTGAAAATGCGGGGACCGAATATGTAAGATATTAAGTATTGTATTTTAACTAATATATGTTATATATTTTATATTGTTGTCTCTAACAATCTCGAATACTTTGTAGCTAGTACCGCCAAAGGAACTGTATACCTTAATCCTTGGGCAATACGAGAGAGACAACTATAATAGTTGACTCTAAATATGTGAATCTGAAAGTTAAATACTGTTCCAGGTATTGGAATCGAGTTAGAAAACTTGTCAATCTTAAATAATCATTAATGAATGTGCTGAACAGTGGGGTGCGACTCGGCAAAATTTGCATTAAACTCTTGTAATTGCTGACGCAAAGGCTTCTGGGATGTGTAGTACAGCCAGATTGTAAACATAAACAACGAAATACAAATTAAAAAATACAATATATACTTTTCTATCGCATGATACAGCTGATTTTTATATACTTTTTCTTTCAATTATTTTAAGTTGACAAACTATAGTATAGAATACTAAACCATGTCTGCTGGATTTTGCGCAGCTCCTAATTGTCATCATAAACGAGGAAAAAATGTTGATAAAAGTGTGTCGTTTTTTCGCTTTCCAAAAGATTAAAATAGGTTAGTATCTATTTTATTTTTAATATATATATATATATATATATATATATATATATATATATATATATATATATATATATATATATATATATATATATATATATATGTATATATATATATATATATATATATACATATATATATGTATATATATATATATATATATATATATATATATATATATATATATGTATACATATATACATATATATATGTATATATATGTATATATATATATATATATAATATATATATATATATATATATATATATATATATATATATATATATATATATATATATATAATTTTTATTTCAGATGTAAGCAGTGGGTTATCAATTGCCGTCGCAAAGATCTCGACAAGAAAACTTCATTAGAACTAAATAAATCATACGCTCTATGCAGTAAACATTTTGAGCCAACAAAGTATTATCCAACAAATATTGGAGGCAAAAGAGCAATTTTAACAGCCATTCCGACCCTTTTTGATGTACCAAATCCTCCTCACAAAATTTCTATTAAAAGAAAAGCACCTTCAGAAAGATTTCTTCCTCATTCACACAAAAAAAGTAAATCAATTTCTAATGAACAGTCTGTAAAGTTAGCAGTTGTTTCTAGTACAGACACTACCAACTCAGAAGATTTAAATATAAATGATAAAGCTAAAAAACAGATGTTAAATTTTCAAAAAGTAATTAACTTAAATCGTGTTAAAAATTATCGTTTAAACAAAAAACTATTGTTTTTAAAAACACAAAATAAAAAATGCAATGGATCTATTGAACATATTTGGGATCTTGCAAAGAAATACCTTTCTGAAAACCAGATTAAATTTTTTGAGAGTCAACTTAGAATGAACAAGCGAACAAAACATGGAAAAAGGTGGACAATACATGACAAACTAGTTTCTCTACGCATCTTGTATCATAGTCCACAGGCATTTCGTATTTTGAGGCAAATTTTTACTTTGCCAAGTAAGACAACTCTTCTTATTTTTTTGTCAAAAGCATTTGGAAACCTACAGCCTGGATTTTCTGCAAAAGTTTTTGCTTTACTCAAAATGCGAGTCAATTATATGAATGTCAATAAACGCAACTGTTGCCTTGTATTTGACGAGATGTCTCTCAAACAGCATGTAGACTATGAAAAGTTACTAGGGTTCCTTAACACAAGACCATACATATCACCTTCCTCAATTCAAACAAATGTATACATAATATTTGACCCTCCACACTTGATAAAAAGTCTTCGAAATAATTTAATTAGACATGATATATCTACAAATGGAAAAACTGTATCATGGAAATACTTGCAGTCTTTTTACAATATAGACAAGCAAAATCCAGTTCGACTTGCTCCAAAGTTGACAGACAGCCACCTTGAACCTGGATCTTTACTATCTATGAGAGTAAAATTGGCAACACAAGTTTTTAGTCACCAAGTTTCAGCAGCTATGTCCTTATGTATAATCGCAAAGCTTTTACCACCTGATGCTTTGGCAACATGTAAATTCATTAAAAAAGTTGACACTCTTTTTGATATAATGAACTCTAGAAAATTAAAAGCAGACAAACCAGCTAGGTGTGCATTAACTGAAGGAGAGACTATGAAAACCTTGGAAGATATTAAGAATTGGATTTCTACATGGCATTATGAAAATGCTAGAAGTCAGACTAGTATTTCCAGTCACTGGGGACTTATAACAACAATAAACAATATTATGACATTGTCCAGAGAGTTGCTTGGTGAAGGTTTTCATTTTGTTTGCACATCACATTTCAATCAGGACTGTATAGAGAATTTTTTTTCGATTATAAGAAGTAAAGGTGGTTGGAATGACAGGCCAACAGCCAAACAATTTAAGTCTGCATACCAAAATGCTTTACTACTTACTTCTGTTGAACAAACTAAGTCTAATACAAATTGTGTTTCAGAATCTGATTTTACTGCAGCAATATCGTTAGACTTATGCCTTAATTTAGTAAATGAACAAAGTAATGTAGCAAATAACTCATTATTCAATGAACAAAACTCAACTCACATAGGTAATGTAAACTCTTTATGTCAATTATGCACAAATATTTTATCTCAACCATCTGCTGAAATCTGTGGTAATTTTGATGAATTTGTTTATACTAAGAAATATGAAACAAAAAATCATTCAATAGAACCAAGTTCTTGTTTACGCGAAGTTGTAAGAGTAATGGAAGCCATTTTCACTAACAACATTAATAAAATAATTGTATGCAAAAATATAGCAGGAACTATCATTAAAGCTATCAAGAAAGACTGCAATTTCGTTTTTTTATACAACCTCCACCCAAAACATGAATCGCATTTGGAGAGAAAACTGATACACTATTTTGTTGATATTCGAATTTATTATTTCATCAAATTTTACAATCGTGACATAGCTCCACGTTATAAAAAATGCCTTAAAAAATGGCTCGTATTACTCATAAATAGTAAAAGATTATATTTAGTTAAAAAATGTGTATTTATTTATAATGTACTAAATTGAAATTATAAATTCTAATATCCTTTAATTTTTTTATATTATATATAAGATTAGGATAATAAAAATAGCAAAAACATATATAAAAGTATAAAAAAACAATATTGAAAAAATATCAAAACTAGAAGGAACGTTTGAGTTGTTTTATACTAACAGAGCTCAATAAACAATTCATACAGCAGTTGTATAATTTTAGGCTACTAAATAAAATGTCTAAATATTGAAACATTTACAAAACTATAATATAGCCTTATTGTAGGGTTGTTAAAAATTTTTCTTATGTTTAGTTGAAACCCTGATTGCTGTCTACCATACAGTTATATTATAAACCTTCTAGCATACTGCAGAGGGTAGTTAAGAATTGAAACGTACATATATTGAAAAAAAAAACAAGTTTATATAACTAATACGTTTACTTCGTTAGACAATGTAACATTTGTAACAATGTTACATTGTTCAAATGATTGTTACAATAATTTTTACATTGTTAGTAAACAGTGTAGCAATATACAATTTTAAAAAAGCTGTAATATATAAGTTTAAAATAGTATGACATTTAATTTATGGCATTTAATGTTTGTATTTTTGTTATATTTTGAACATTAAAAATAAAATTGAATGTTATTTTTTATTGTTCAAAATATAACAAAAATACAAGCTTTAAATGCTATAAAAAGTTTTATACTAACATATTCCTGCGTTTTCAAAATAAACCATTTAGTTTACAAGTAAAAAAAGATTGATGCTACATCTTATTAAAACATTATTGTTTAAAAATAAGTTAAACCATCTTTACAAAAGCATTATTCTGTCAAAACGTATTTACATACGTATTGTTGTTTACAAATCTGGCTGTACTAGACATCCCAGAATCCCCGTTCGCCGAATTACAAGAAATCGAGCGAGTCGTACACCACTGGTGCTGAATAACATATTCATAGACTTGACGTAATATCCGCAAAAATATGGCACAAATGCGCCAGTATTTGGCCTACAATAGAAACAAAAAACGACGTAAATAGATATTGCCGCCTTATTATGATGTTATAAGATTCTTATGGTACATTTTAAAGGATTAATGTTAATCAAAAATCTAATGCATAAAATATAAATTACCATAATCTTATCAAGATTTATTAGGCAAAAAAAAAAACATAGCCCTTGCTGTAAATAAATTTAAAAATATGGGCCTTACAAGTTGGTTTATTAAAATTTTTCACGCTAACATTAGTTTCTTAGTTTAATCAAGTTACCTTATTAATTAATTATTTTTTTTTTTACTTATGTGTTTTTTTTTTCTTTTTTTTTTAGTTGTTTACTTAAATTAATAAACACCAATAAAAGTTTTTTTTATTCAAGTCTGATTTTCCGAAAAATTAATATAAGTTTAAACCATTTTCAAAATTGTTTTTAGAAAAAAGAATGTCAACACTTAAAATAACTTCTCAAATAACCATTAAAGTATAACATTTAATAAAAAGTTATATGAAAAAATGTTTTTAAATATGTAGAATTTTCAAAAGTTTCAGCTAATTTACGTTATCCAATATGAACATTCACCTGAATTCAAAGTTTGTTCTCCTTAATCCAAAGCTAGTTTTTGAAGTTTATAAGTATATATATATATATATATATATATATATATATATATATATATATATATATATATATATATATATATATATATATATATTTATATATAAATATATATATATATATAAATATATATATATATATTTATGTTGTTTATGTATATATATATATTTATGTTGTTTATGTATATATTTATGTATATATATATAATATATATATATATATATATATATATATATATATATATATATATATATATATATATATATATATATATATATATATATATATATATATATATATATGTATATATATATATGTATATATATATATATATATACATAAATGTATATATATATATATATATATATATATATATATATATATATATATATATATATATATATATATATATATATATATATATATATATATATATATATATATTTATGTATATATAACACATTTATACATACATAGATATGTAGATAGATACATACAAACATACATACATGCACAGTATGTATGTATATTATACATACATACAGTGTATCTATGTGTATTTGTATATATATATATATACATATATATATATATATATATATATATATATATATATATATATATATATATATATATATATATATATATAAATATAAATATATATATATATATATATATATATATATATATATATATATATATATATATATATATATATATATATATATATATATATATATATATATATATATATATATATATATATATATATATATATATATAATGTTTTATTTATAAAACATTATAAAATAAATGCAATATAAAAATTATTATTTTTAATTATGTGTATATAAGTCTGAATTATTTGTGTCAACTTTAAAAAAAGTTTTTTTTTTTGCGAACTAGATGCAAGAATCAAATAGATAGCTAATGTTATATTTTACATAAACTTTCTCAAGAATGCAAGGTTCAACCATTGGGCCTGGCTTGTCAATAAAAGTTCATTTGAGTTTGACAATATTTTTCACTGTGCTTTATGGATTGGTATTTTTTTTAATTATTACCCAGTTATTGCAGATACTATATTATAAGCATCGTCGCTTATCTTACCAGACGTTTTTTTTGTTTACTTGTTTAATCTGGGCTGGTTTGCGCACAACTTTATTTTCATTCTACTTTGAAGATTTTGTCCAATCAAATACACTAAGCCCACTTTTTGAATGGTTGTTGTTTGCACTGCCTATTTACCTACAGTATAACATGTTAAGCATTTTAGTTTTCTATTTTTTACTGGTGAGTTAATATATAATTTTTAATATGATAATTAAAATTTTTGATAAAATTATTATATTGTTATATAAAAATGACTACTTGAATGTATATTATATTATAATAAATTTTCAATATAACATATATACCTGGCTATCTGGATTGTTAGACATTATTGACTTCTTAATTTTTTCTAAATTGATTACTATAAATGTTAATAATAAAAAGATTTTCAAAATAGTTTTTTTTTTAATTTTCAAATGGAATAAATCAAAAACAATGAATTTAGTTACAGTTTAATCTTTTGTTAAGTAACTTTATTTGGTTATACTTCTACATTTTTTTTTCTCAAACTCTAGTCTGTACTCCTCGTTCTCCATACAGTTAATGCTTTATGCTTTAATTTTGTTTTTAAATCTGGTTTTGTTGATCGTTGAATCATTCATTATAGGCATATTTCTTAACAATGATAAATTTCTTATAATCTTTTGCTCAAAATTTATTGATTTTCTAAGGATACAGTAGATCATGTTAAAATAGCTTTATATACAAATAAAAAATTTTGGTACAACTTACCTTGGTACAACTTACCTTTGGTACAACTTACCTTGGTACAAATTTTGGTACACATTACCTTAGGAGTTGTCCATAAATTATGTCATTCAAACTTTAACAGTTTTGGACCTCTCCTCTTTTTAGTAATAATTTGTCAAACTTTAAGAAACTTTCTCTTAATTCTTTATCGCTTTCCTACTTCTTAAAACTGTTCTCTTTTAGATGTATTCTGATCAAATTGACCATGCCCTTTCTCTTTACCCTCTGTCATTATTATTGTTGTTATTGGTGACTTTAATGCACATCACATGGTTTGGCTCTAGCACCACTAAATGACTTGGTTCTAGCACCACTGACTTTGCTGGTACTTAAACCCATAACTTCTGCATTCTACAATATCTTATTCAGATAGTTAACTTTGTGACACATTTTCTAGACAACCCTAGTCACATACCTACCTTACTTAAAATGGTTATAGCTAATATATAGGGTAACACACATTATATTAAACAAAAAAGTCACAATTCTTATACTTTTTTTTAAAAGTTTTTAAAAAAAAGTTTTTTTTTTTTAAAAACTTTTAAAAAAGGAGTTGGAGGGGTCACAATTCTAATTCTGACCCCTCCAACTCCAATTATCAAATTTTTTTTCTATCTGTTATGAGCAAAGTGTTTGAGTCTTAGATCAACAGATTTCTAACATGCCATCTTGAGTCAAATAATTTACTGTCAAACGATCAATATGGTTTTCATTTCTCTTGCTCTATGGCTGATTTGCTTACTGCTGTGACTAAAATATTTTATTGTGCATTAAATGGAGGTAGTGAGGCTAAGCCTATTGCTCTTGACATATCTAAAGCTTTTGACAAAGTTTGCCATGCTGGTCTTCTCTAAAAGCTTACTTAATATGGTATATCTGGAAAAGTTTTTGAGATTATCAAATCATTTCTTTCTAACCATTAAAATCATCTTCAAAGACTCAAAAAACTCTTCTTCTTTTCCAGTAACTTCTGGGGTACCTCAATGTTCTATCCTTAGTCCTGTTTTGTCTCTTATCTCAGGCCTTGTTAAGAAACGTTTTGCTGCTTGCATTTTATGTGCAAAAAGACAATATGCCTACATGTTCAGCAGTTTTACGTTATGCGAAAACTTATGTCTTTTCAAATATTTAAATTATCTTTTGATGTCGTTTATGTAATGTTTTATTCAGAAGATATTTGTTCGTAAAAAAAGCATTTAACCGCAATTGTGAACTAATTTATTTTTAGTTAGAAAAAAAAAGTTTGTTAAATAATTTTTTTTTTAATTAAAAGTGAGTTCAAGAAAATAAAGTGTTTTAAGTTTAAACTTTTTATTTAATCAAAAAGATACTTATGAAAAACTTGAATTATTTAATTTAATCATAAGTACTTTTTTGGTTAAAGTTTTGCTTGATAATCGATTGGCATAACCCAGGGCCAAATTTACAGGTAGTATGAGAAGGGGGTTGTCACCCTTCCCGCAACCCCCTATCCTCCTTAAGAAGAGGGAAGAATTAACATTAGACTTTACAAATTATGAAATAAATTACTTTTTACTTTCAAAGTTGCTTTTTCTAAGTTTTTCCATTATCAATAATTTTTTTAGATTGATCATAGAAGGAATGTTGATTAGAAATGTTGAACAAGTTTATGAGTAGTAGACAAATATTTTACCAAAGTCAAGTTCTTTAAAAAAAAATTGTTGATAATTTTTTTGCTTTGCTTAAAGTGATCCCCAACTGCCGAGGCAAGTTGTGTTCATATTAAAGAAAATGTTTAAAAAAAACATTAGGGCCAAATTTTTTTGATTAAAACTAAATAATGAATGTATACCAACAAATTAAAACTATTGTTTTAGTCGAAGCTCGTCTTCTCCATTTTTTTTTTTGGTTCTCGGGGTCTGTATAATGTTAGCCGCAATCTGCAGACTTTCATGCGTGTTAATTTATAACAGTTTCGGTAAATGACATCATTACAATATCTTTTTAAGATTTCAGAAAACCAAATACTTGTATAATTTTTTACTAAATCACAAAAAATATTTGTGATTTAATAAGAAATTATACAAATATATATATATATATATATATATATATATATATATATATATATATATATATATATATATATATATATATATATATATATATATATATATATATATTTATAATTTTTTTACTTGTTTTATTGTTACTTTGTTGTAGAAGCCAGCCAAAATCATGACACAATTATACATATTTTGTGATTATTAGAGTTTTTAGGCAGAGAAAAAGTAAAGGCAGTATGATGCGTTTTTTTTTGTTTTATATTTAGTTCATATGGTTCAATAGAGTTGTTCGTTTTATGTTTAATTTACATTTAGTTATGGTTTAATTCTTTCACTACTGCAAGCCACTGGTAGCGGCTTTTGAGTATGCTTTACAATTTATTTTGTTTTGTACATAAATTTTCATTGTAGACACATGAAATTTGTTTGTTCTGAAGGTTTAATTAATTCTCTACATAATCAAGAAAAAATAAGAGCTATATTGTGTAATTATAAAAAAGTTATCACAAAGTTAAAGAATCTTGAATAATCCTTCATAAAAAACTTTAAATTTAGTTATAAAATAAAACAGGGTTAACACTGTAAAACTTAACTTGTAGAAGTGTTAAGTATTTAGTTAAGTAATTGCCAAAGTATTTTGAAGAAAAATTATTATTTTTATTCATTAAATGAGGTTTGTTTTGGACTTAATGTTTTAGTTACTACTTACAAAAACAATAGTTTTAAGCACTTTGCATTTTTTATTGTTTAATGATGCGTGTTAAAAACGCCATTATTATCAAAAATTTTATTAATTGTCTATTCAAATGTTATTCAAAAAAATATGCATTTGCTATAAAAAGATTTTTGTTTAGCTGGTAGCGATTTAAGGTAGTAATTTAATGTGATTCTTTGTTTTTATATTTATTTTATAATTATTTCTTGTATATTTTAGTACAAATATTTGCTTTAATTTAGTTTGATTTGAATGGTTATTACTAAAAAAAGTCGTTTAATATTTATTTTCTACTTAGTTCAGTTTATATGTTTTATTTAAGTCACTCGTTTTTTTTTCAGTTTATACTTTAAATTAATTTATACGCTTTTGTAAAATTATTCTTATAGTATCTAGTTTATATTTAGTTTAAACTACTATGTTTACTGTAAATATTCGTTATATATTGAATTTTTGTTTTTATAAATTTTATAAATTTAATTTTTAATTGCATCATAAACTTTTATTTGGGATTTAGTAAAAAGTTATACAATTAACATGATTTGGTGATTTTGGCAAAAAAATAATACAACATCTTGAAAGAAAAAGTTTATACAATGATGACAATAAAAATTTATACAAAAAGTAAAAAATGATATTATTTAGCATAATTAAGTTTTTCTTGTTTCTCAAAATGTTTTCCCTGTAATCACGATGATTTTATGGATCTTTCTTTGGTAACAGGAACTGTCACATTGCTCACAACTTAAATGTTACTTATTTAATAACTATTGAATAAAAAAATTTTATGCGGGCCTCATTTGGAAAAAAATTAAAGACACATGTGGCTACAATAATTATAATTTAAAGTAAAATAATTATACACTTAGTAAGTTTGGCTATCATTTAATGCGTCTTAAATTTGTTTCTAGACTAGAATTGTTTAAAAAAAAAGATAACGGCAACTTGTTTTTAATAAAGCGAAATAAACTTCTAGCTTATGATAGTTATTTGTTATTTACTTATGACATTTTCTTTATAAGGGGTTTTATGTTTACTATGGCTTTAAATAAATCAAATATTCAATCTTTCTATACTTTTTTTAAATTTATTAAATTATCATTATTTATCAAATGGATAACATTTTGAATAAAAACAGAATCACTTTGAAAACTTTTAAAAATAGAATTTTTCAGAAATTTTTTGTACGCAAACTACTAGAGAGAATGGAATTACGTATGTTGTAAAAATCTTCTATAATGTATCAAGATAATATTTTGGCCAATACCATAGGAGCAATAAGAACATCTGCATTACTTTATATAAATGGGACACGCGACATTAAAAAAGATGTCATTTCTCAGCATTTACAAAGTACTGTCCACAGAAATGAGATCCAATTTTCAAATGACCTAAAGGAAAATAAAGAAGCAAAAGCAAATGACAAAGACCAACAAGTTAATAGTCAGCATAAAATAACCAATTCTAAACTGTAATAAAGCAAATGATAGATTTCTAAAACGTTTTAAGAAAAAAAAAAAAATCTATTTCAAATATGAGTTTAGACTTTATTTGTAACTTTTGTTTTAGTTAAACTGTAAAAGTTAAATAATAGAAAGAAAAAATTGTTTTAATAATTTTTAACACGGTTTAAAAATAAGAATGCAGTACTTAAAATTACTCTAGTGATGCAATTTAACTTTTAACGATATAAATATGTAAGATAAGTTGAGTTACTTTAAAATGCAGTAAGCCTTTTCGTTACGCAGGGAAATCTCATAACAAGGCCTGTTATCTACATAAATGATCTTCCTGACAACCATACATCTAAAGTAGCTCTATTTGCTGATGACTTAACTTTATGCTCATGTTTTGGCGAAAGTCTTCTCTTTTCAATTGCTTAGAACAGGCAGCTGTTCTTGAATCTGATCTCACTTCTGTAACAGAATGGGGCTCACAGTAGCATGGTTAGCCCCCCAGTTTTTTGTTAGAATTAAAATTCATAGTGTGAATTTTAACTCCAACAAAACTAAGCTATTTACTGCAAACAACTATTTTAATACTGTCGACATTCCTATATTTTTCAAAATTGACAAGGTTCAAAAACACATTGTTTTTGTCCAACGTAGTTGGACCTGCTCTATCTGCCAAACTTAAGCTTCTCTCCCATTGTCGCAATTTTGCATCTCTGTTTCTTTTCTACATATGCCATCATGGTTGCTGCTTGAAGGAGCTATCATCTCTAGTTCCATCAATCGAAACTTCTTCTTGCTTGACTCCTCATTCAGCAAGTTCTCATTCTTTTACTGTATCTGTTTCTGCATGCTCTAAACTTTTCTAAAACTTTTAATTGTCTAGTTTTTTTCTTTGTACTTCAACCCTTTGGAACTCTTTTCCGCCATCATGTTTTCCTAAATCATTGAATCTGCAACTTTTAAAGTATTCTGTCAACCATTTTTTGCTCTTTAACTCTATTCTTTGTTTTCTAGAAATTCCCAACTTATTATTAGTTGCTTGCAGCCTTGTTGGGAGTGAATTAGAATACTCTTCCCACTTCCTCCCACTACCATCACCTTGAATATACCTAAGAATATTGTACTACTGCCTTCCCTTAAATTTTTTTTTGTGTGGTTTTAAATTCGTTATTGTTTTAAATTTTCACAGCTGCTTCTAGTTTATTAATTAATAAACTTTAATACATATAAACTTTAATACTTATAATTTATTATTAAAATTGACATTTAAATTACATTTTATATACATTATTTATTGCACTTCTATACTTCCATATTAAATTGGATTGTCCATAAATTATGCAATGCTTAAATCAATCATCAAAACAAATAAGATTATAAATTTTTTTAAAAATTAAACCAAAAATTAAAATTGCTCTTAACCCATGAAAATTTCTACGCTAAAAAGCAAATGATCTTCTATTTCTTTTTTTTTTTTTAATAATCTTTACCTAGTTTATGAACAGTCCCTAAATTAAGAGTGACTAAGTAGGCAAATGACCTCTGGGTAATTCTATGTCAAATGACCCAGAAATGTTTAAAAATATCATCTTATATCTTAGATTTTACTGATTTTTATACAGTTAAGAGTACTTATTAAAATAAAAATTCCTTAAAAATCCTTGCCTCTGGCTTCAAGAAGAAATATGGCCATTTGACTTTTAGCAGATACTGGCCAGGCCCCTCTTGTCCTCTTGGAATTGCAACATTTATTTAAAGGTGCTAAGTCACATAACTTTAAAAGTATTTGATATTTTTCCTTAAAAATTTGTTCAGGGGTGGCGAATCCAATGAAATAATCAGAAATATAAAAAATTATTTTTAATTACCTGTATTTATCAATTTAAATAAATTTAGGCAATTTTTTATATACCAGGTTTTGATGCTCAAGAAACCCATGTGGCCTCGATGATATCAAAAAAATATATATTACACATCATTCTATGTTCATTGATTTTTCAAAAAATATAAAGATTTTGATCTGCAAATATATGTATTTCTATATATGGATAATAGGGCAAGGTCCCACTTTTTTGTAGCGGAATATTGCAATTGACTTTTCACCAACACTAACAGACTAGTCAGAGCTCTAAATTTTTTGGTGTTTCTGTAGTGCCAATGAACATGCATGTTAAAATTGTTTTCAGGACCCAAGACACCGGGGGAGGGGACTGGGTCTTAAGGCCACTTTTTTGAAGCGGAACCTTGTTATAGATTTTTCACTACTTTCCAGACAAACTGGAGCTCTGAAACTTTCAGCATTGTATTCCTGATAAATGTGTGAAAATTAAAATTGTTTCCAGGCTAGATGACCAGAGAGTTTATAAGGCTGAGGCACTAAGGGTCATGCCCTACTTTTGTCAAAATTTTTTTTTTTTGATTTAGTATTTGTATTTAGTATTTGTAGCCTTTTATAAAAAAAGCATACTTAATTTGTTGATTATTTTATTAGCTTATATTACAAATTCTAATTTACAATTTCTCGACTTTGCAAATTGATCAATCACGTTTTCAACATTTACTGGCCCTTCCCTGTGCACATTAAGTAAGGCCGACTAGTCATTTTTGTTCTCAGCCAGTTATTGATTTTTTGCAAGGTTGACAAGCTAGGTTCAGCACTGACAACTCTTACAGGACATGACTTGATAATTTGAAACGACTTGTGAGTGATTGGATATTGCACCTGGTCACGCAAATCAAAAACAACAGAAAGATCAGTAGGTAGTGATGTGGTTCCTCCCCAGGGATAGATTTATCAATAGGCTGACTAGGCTGCATCCTAGGGCCCCACAATTATAGGGGCCCCAATATGTCAAAATATTTCAGTATATTTTACTATTTTTATATATAAAAACGGCCCCAAAACATGACTTATCCTAAGGCCCCCAGAAGTGTAAATCCTGTCCTGTTCCTTCCTCATCTTTCATCTTATACATTTTCACTGCCATTGTTCAACTTCTGAGACCACTGAGATGGTGTCATTTCATAGTTACACTGGTTAAAGTTTAGAATTAGATATGAATTTAAATTTGAAAAGATATAAATTTAATGTAATCCATGTAAAATAAATGATTTTAACAGAATTTTACATTGTATAATTTAAAACTTTTTGAATCAAAAAGAAAACAGATATTGATCTGTCAGACAACAACAATTAAAGAATTCAAATTGATGTTATCAGAGGCAATAAACAAGTTAACAGTTCATTCCTACATTGCAAAATGTAAAGCAAGATACCTAAGGCAAAATTTTGGAGTTATCATCATTTTAACTCAGAATCTATAGATACTATTAGTTTGAAACAAACAAGTGAAGAATTTAATATAACAGGCATGTTTTCTTTTTCTGATATTCAAAGTATTTAACCTAATCAACATCAACACATTGAAAATTAACATTAATGCATTGAAATTTGGTGAATTCGTTCTATGTAAATATGATACGTTTGATTGGATCGCTATGTGCAAGATGTTTTGGTAATATTATGCATCTGCATGGTCCTTTTAACAATCTTTTCTGACCATCTAGAGCAGATGAGTGTTGGGTTCCAATTACCAACATAATTTGTACCATTGATGCACCTGTAACAGCAACTGGATGTATGTATACTTTGACCATTGATGCATCTAAGCAAATTTTAACACAATCTTGAGACTTTATATTTTTGTATTTTATTTTGTAAATGTTTAAATAAAACAAAAAAAAAAAATTTTTTTAAAACAATATCATCTTTACTTTATTATTACAAAATCCCACTACAAAAAAGTAGGGCACTTGCCCTAGTTCCCCCTAATGTCTTGGGGCCCTGAAAACAAATTTAACATGCACATTCATTGGCACTACAAAAAAATCCAATATTTTCAGAGTTCCAGCTAGTCTGGAAGTTAGTGAAAAGCCAATTGCAATATTCTGCTATAAAAAAGTGGGAACTGTGCCCCGCTAACCATATATGGAAATCCATATACTTACAGATCAAAATCTTTATAAAATTGTTATTAAGTACCTGATCTGCAATATCAGATACTTAATAAATTTTTTTTTACACTTCTGATCGTTCCATTGCATTTGTCACCCCCAAAAATAGCCAATTACAAATTTTCAAGTTAAAAAACCAAATATTTTTAAGGCTATGTGACTTAAAACCTTTAAATGTCACAGTTCTAAGGGGACTAGAGAGGCCTGGCCAGTATCTGCTAAAAGTAAAATGGTAATATTTTGGGATCTTCTTGGAGCCAGAGGCTAAAAATTTCAAAGAATTCTTATTTTAATAAGCACTCTCAACTGTATAAAAACCAACAAAATCTGAGATGTATGGTGTCATAACCTGGGTCATTTAACATGGAATTACCCCTCTGAGAATATTAGGTAATGATAAATATATAATTTTAATATTACCAGAATCAATAACTTAGTGTATTGTTGTGGGCAACACTTGATTTGAATAATTGAAGATGCGGGAATTGGGAAGTGGTTTTTCTTATTCTTTTATATTTTATGTTTCATTTTAAAGTTTATGCTTTATACATAATAACAATTATTGTTTAATAGTAATTATTTTATTAAGGATTTTCATTTAATAACTCATTATTTATGTTATTATTAACTAATTTTTTTTATCAATGATATAACTATAGACTATAGCTATATTATTGATTGATATAAAAGTACTATGGCCCGTAGTTGCAGTAAAGTCTATATTAATACATTGCTTTTGGGTATATTTTGCAGTGAATTCGCAAGGTTAAATAAAAGGTTAATTTTAAGTTTAAACTGATTTTTTTAAACACTAAAATACAAATGAAATACATAAAAAACAAACCATGTCATTACATTATTCCCTATCACTATAAGACAAGAGGTCAAGTAAAAACCTTCAGAAAATGTACTAGTATGTGTCCTGCGCTCAAGCATCAATCATCAGAAAGCCTACTAGTACATGTCCCACATGCAATCTGTTAATTAACTAATATAAATAGCCACATAGTGTACATTCATCAACATAGAGTTTATGTTTGGCTCGGAGCTCTTTTAATCAACAGAGAGGTTTCTCAAGATTTAAAGCTAAAAAAAAATCTGCTGTATCACAAAATTGGATACTCCCTCCTTCCTGTAACAAATCATCACAAAATCACTAAAAAATTCTCTTTCCTGTAACAAATCATCACAAAATCATTGATTGTTTTGGTTTTGCTAAATAAGATAAAAAGTATTTCTAAAGATTCCAAAGTTGCAAACTAAATCTGTAAGCTGTAATTGTTAATTCAAACTTTTCATATAGAGTTAATTCATATATTCTAGTTTTTAATTATAATACGGTTTTTATAGCTCTTGGCAATAAATTTGCCATTTTTTAGTTGACCTTTAACCAAAGTCCAGTAAAACTACTATACAGTCAATTGTTCTGATGCATTGCTAATATTGTTTTCTTTGAATTATATGAATTGTTATAAAAATTGTTATATGAATTGCTTTATAGTTTAAACTAATAAAATTAAACAGATATTTTAGAAAACAGATATAAACCTTGATTTATCTGTTCTAAGAATTTAACAGCATCTTCTGATGAAATTCAATTACTATTTTATTAACTCCAAAATTCAATTACTATTTTATTAATGGCTTGGTTCATTCTTTTAACAGTTTTTTATAAGTTAAGTTTTAATTGAATTTTAATTGGCTAATTGAATTTTATTAAATAATTACTCAATTTACAATAGGAAAGGATCATGGAAGATATCATTTCTTCAGTAAAAAAGATGCTTAAAGCAGCCATTTTTAAACATACAGATAAAAACAATTAATTTCTATTGGTAACAGCTTAAAGCATTTACTCTTTAGCAGAAAGCTAAATTGCTTATGATTATATTTATGAACAAAAGCAGAACTTTATTCATGTATTTTAGAGCAATTGCTTTTGTCGTGAGCATTTTCTTTTTAGCTTTTATTGTCGTGAGCATTTTCTTTTTAGCTTTTATTGTCGTGAGCATTTTCTTTTTAGCTTTTATTGTCGTGAGCATTTTCTTTTTAGCTTTTATTGTCGTGAGCAATTGATTGTGAGCAATTGCTTTTTTTTTATTCACTCGATCTGAATAAAATTATTTGCTTCAAATATCTGTGTGTTTCATTTGATTTTATTTTTTTATTTCATTTGTTCAATAAAATAGTCAATGTAATTTGATTGCTCAAAAAATTGAGTTTTAGTGATTTTAGGCAAAAGGTTTAGGGGAAAAATTGGGTTTTAGTGATTTGACTATGCCATATAAAGAAGTATAGATTTGGTTGGTATGGAACAGACCATAACCTGTATTTTATGGGTCCAGCTAGTCGTTAATATTGATTTGAGGCTTTGTTAAGAAGCATTATGCTGCTTGCATTTTATGTAAGTATGAAATGGTGATCTGTGTATTCCTTATGTTAAGTTTTTGTCTTTTGGATTATTTAAATTATCTTTTAATATCAATTATGTAACATTTGTTTAGAAAATATCAAGTAAAAAAAAAGTAGAAAAAAGCATTTAAAAGCATATAATTGTAAAGTATTTTGTTAAAGAAACAGATTTTTTAAAGTATTTTTAAAATTAAATTACCTTAAATTAAATATGATTTGGAAAAATAAAAATTTAAACTTAGTTTTGAATGAATGTATAAAAGTTAGTAAAATGTAAAGTTTAGTTTCAAACGAATATAAAATAACCTTGCAATTTTTTTTTAAAAAAGAAATTTTTTTCTTATTATCCGCTAACTAATTTATTATGTAAAACATAAGTCTCTCCATCATATATGTCTCTCCATCAAAGATGTGCGAAAACAATTAAAATAATTTTTTTTGAAGATGGGAGAAATGTTTTTGTTTAAGAAAATTCTTTTCACAAATAAATTTAAAATTTTTTGTTTCTTATTAATTCAATATCCTGTAAAGTTCTCCTGACCTGTCTAGTTTCTGTTTGAAAAAACTTATTTAAAACTTTCAAGTTTTAACCCAACTGTATTTCAACTGGATGAAATATTTACAAGTAAAGAACATTCAAAATGTAAATAGGTAATGTTAAAATGTATTTATAATGATAAAATAAATATTAATATTTCAAATAAATGATAATATTTCAAATATATTCACTCAATTTAATTTTGAGTACTTCATTTTTTTGTTTCTGTTTTTACTTGTAAAGATATATAAGGTTTTGAGAGAGTTTTGAATAAAATTAGAAAAAAATAGTGTCTTTGAATCTAGTTGGACTCAGTGAGTCAGTCAGCCTTTAGACTCAATAGCCTTGGTGAGATATAATTAAAATAATAGTAAACATGTATAAAAATTTAAATTTTTTAAAAATTATAAATATTTTAAATTGAAATTAAATGTTTAATCTTTTCTTGATATATTATTTTAAAAATTGGTATTAGTTTACAGTGCACTGCAGTTCAGACGAGAGGGTTAGAACTCAGTCTATAATATCAATAGTATTATTCATAGTATACTGTTATAAAGACTCTTTATTTATTATTATTTTGTGGTTTAACTACAATATATTCTTTTTATAGTTATAATGTATTTTTTTTATTCTCTAATACTTTAGACACTATGCTGAGGCTGGTTAGTTTAAAAGTATATATTAAAAGAAGAAATTTAAATGAAAAATGATAATAATAATAAAGAAATATTACATTCAAAAAAAAAACTTATATTTTGTTTTAGGTTGTTGTTAAAGTTATGAGTCCATCAAAGCTTATTTTACTTCGGTATAATTCTTCTAAAAATTTTTTTGTTTTATTTTGTTTTAAATTAATGCTGTTTAAAAGTGCTATGTTTAAAAAGACATATTATAAGGGTCATAAAACTTTTTGTATATTTTTATAACTTTTAATTATATTTTAATAATACTATTTTGGCATTCAGATTTTCTGTTTAAAAACATAAAAAAAAAAAAATTAATATTGCTTTTAGAAAGGATTAGATTTTTGTTTTATGTCTGGAAATTTGATAAACTACTATTTTTTTTTGTTCAAATTTTTAAAGAAAATTTGAACAAAAAAAAAATAAAATCATAGAAAACTACATGGGTAGGGGCATTAATTATATATATATATATGTATATATATATATATATATATATATATATATATATATATATATATATATATATATATATATATATATATATATATATATATATATAATTATATAATTAAAATCATAGAAAACTACATGGGTAGGGGCATTAATTATATATATATATATATATATATATATATATATATATATATATATATATATATATATATATATATATATATATATATATATATATATATATATATATATATATGTATATATATATATATATATATATATATATATATATATATAATTATATATATATATATATATAATTATATATATATATATATATAATTATATATATATATATATATATATATATATATATATATATATATATATATATATATATATGCATATGCAGGGCCTATTCTAGGAAAATAATTTAGGCGGCGGTACCCTAGTTTTAGCAGAAAATCAGTGTTTTTTTTGCAAAAAAAACAATATTTGCTGTAAAAATGTATAAAAAAAAAGGTCCTCAAATTTTAATGAAAAATGATAATAATAATAAAGAAATATTACATTCAAAAAAAAAACTTATATTTTGTTTTAGGTTGAGCAAAAGCCTATTCAAATATCTTACTTATGTAAACTTCAAATTTTGTAACATTAAAAGTTATACAAAGTTTTACAATTTTACTTAAAAATTGTATTGCAGCAATGTCTCATTAATTTAGATTCACAGCATTTAACTGCCATTTTAAAAAGTCTTTTGTTTATAAATTAGTGTTAAAAATTGTCAGATTAGTGTCCAAAGTGGTTAACTCGTTGTGCTTCCGAAGTACAATGCAACGGTTCAAATCCTGTCGCTTGCATATTTGTTACTAATTTTTTTAAAAGTTTTTATTATGGTATTTAAAAACTTAACGTCTATAAAAAAAAATAAAGATAATTTTATGACTTCAAATGTCGCATTCAGTCTTCTCTATTTAAAATTTACCGCCAGCGCACTAAAAAGCGCTGGCCGAACAATAATTATTTTTTTTGCATGCGCAGTTTTAAAAAATATTTGTTTTTTGTACCTCTTTATTTAGAATTTGATTAAGAAAAAAGATGTTGCAATTTAAAAACACGCTTGAAATTTTTTGGCAAGTGCTTAAAAAAGTGCCAGCCGTAGTATTGGAGGGCATTTGGTTGAGCGCAAAATTTGTAGACAGTCTTAACTCAACTGAATGCGAAAGTTGTTTTAAATAATTGGGCGGGTGGTTTAAATCAGCGTGAATATAATTTAAAGAATTTCCGAGTTTAGAATATGGAATGAAAAGTATGGTCATTGAGATTTAATGTGACCAAGATAATTTATAACTTTCATGTTGCATTGAATTGATATAGTGAGACTGTTTCTTTTAAATATCTTAACATGTTTTTTGATTTTTTTCATTTTGAGACCATTGATGTTTTTAAAAATTGCTAAACCATCATTGCGGTATAATCTGAAATCATTTTTATTATAAAATTATGCAATTTGAAACAATAGGTAAATTCCAGCAAGTCCACATACTGTGGCAGTATCAAATGCTCTCATTAAAACATCAAATAAACTGCTTGATTTTTAATCTAAACTTTTTTAATAATTGTTAAATAATGAGATAAATAATTAGATGCTGCGCTTTAGAAAACTTTGCAAACAATCCAACTGTCCATTTATTAAACTAAAAAAGAAATCAGCAGAACTAGTAAAGTTATACTTTCCACTATAAACTCTGAACTAGTAAACATACTTCATCTCAAACACAAGATACCACAAATTGGTTCAATTCCATTAGTGATAAACGTTTTTATAAATTCCTTATTTTTGATATTGTTGATTTTTACCCTTTGATAACAGAAAAACTTCTTGATCAACAACAAAAAATGAAATCCTTCAAGTTCACGTAAAAACTGAACATGGTAAAGAAGTGTCAACAGCTTACTTTTTATTCTTTACTGGAACAGCTTACTTTTTATTCTAGAGCTTTTTTATAAGTTAAAAATTAAAAAAAAAGCCCTAATTGACATAAATTCAACTATTAACTTTACGGAATGTGAATTAGGATTGAAATTGTCAACAGTTTCCATGTTGCTACTAGTGAAATTGGCTGTAGCTTTATTTCAGAGAGATGTATATCTTCTATCAGCTGATACTACCTTTTATATACTACCCAGCATTTATGCAGCATTTATATACTACCCAGCATTTATACTTTTATACTACCCAGCATTTATGCTGCAAAACTTAGGCAAAAGATCATTAAGTAACTATATAATGAACTCCTTAATTAAAAGAATAAAAGAGAGATGCACAAATTTATCTACCTCATGCAATATCTTTATAAAAGTGATCAAACCCAAGATAATTTTGGTTCAGATTTCATATTTGATCAGCTAATTTAATTGTGCATCTTATCCAATGGCTCTCATCTGTCCAAGCTTACTACTGACCTTTCATGGAAACCATATATAATCGATTGCTAAATTAGCTTCTTCTAAAGTTGCTTCTCTTTATCGTGCTCGCCATTTCTTTACTTCTGATTCCATTCTCTACCTCTACAAATCTCTTATTCGTCCCTGTATGGAATACTGTTGTCATATTTAGGCTGGTTCTTCTAACGATTCACTTTCTCTTCTTGACAAGGTCCAAAAACGCATTGTAAATGTTGTTGGACCTGGACTATCTGCTAAGCTTGAGCCTCTTTCCCATCGTCGTAAAGTTGCATTTCTTTCTCTTTTCTACAAATACTATCATGGTCACTGCTCAAAGGAGTTATCATCTCTAGTTCCATCAACTAAAATTCATTCTCGTTTTACTCGTCAATCAGCTAAGTCTCATTCGTTTACTGTATCTGTCCCTGCATGCTCTAAAAACTTTTATTCATCTAGTTTTTTTCCCCGCACTTCAATCATTTGGAACTCTCTTCCATCTTCATGTTTTCCTGACTCATACAACCTTCAACTTTTCAAGTCTTCTGTCAACCGTTTCCTTACTCTATAACTCTGTTCTTTTTTTTCCTAGTAACTCCCAACTTAATAATGGTTGCTTGCAGCCTTGTTGGGAGTGAATACAAATAAAAAAAAAAAAAGCTAAAACTACAGCATTGCCATCCGAAACAGACAAGGATGAAGATAGCATAATGTGGGAAGACGAACCTTTAAGCTTGACATTACAGGAGCTGCTGGACATGGCCATAAATAATAAGATAAAAATGAAAACCAAAAACAAATTAAAATATTAAAATATTTGACTAAAATTATAAGAAAAAAAAAATTCTATAATTGAGGAAGACGGTACACATGGTACCAACTTGAAGTTGGTATACTATTATATTTTAATTATTCTCCCAATTAGCGTAGAAGCTGAACGGGCTTTCTTTTTATCTGGAATGTTATGAACAAGAATTTGATCAACTTTAAATGACGAAATTTTGAATATTTTATGTTTTTTGCGAGCCTATTTCAATAATAAATAATTTTTAAAATTTTTTTTTATTTTTTTTGTTAAATTAATTAATTTCATATATTAGTTTACCTTAAGTAATAAAGTTTTGAAACTGTTTGTTATTTTGGGTTTTAATTAAAGATTTTTTGAGTATTTGTAAATACTGGCATTAATACTGGTATATCGGTTTTTACTAAATCTAATACCAAAAAAACGATATTTAATTTTTGGTCCGGTATTAGAAGCTTTATATGAAATAAACAAGAGACTTTGTATATTAACTTGATACAAAAGAACAATTATATATGTTCGTAAAGAACAGAGCAATAATAATTTAGTAAAAACACTTATCTAATTTTTGTGCTCTTCAACAGCATGTTTCACCATCAGTAGGTTCATCAGGAAGCTTCCTGATGAACCTTTTGATGGTGAAACATGCACTAAAATTAGATAAGTGTTTTTACTAAATTATATATATATATATATATATATATATATATATATATATATATATATATATATATATATATATATATATATATATATATATATATATATATATATATATATATATATATATATATATATGGGCATTTCCATTTCTCTGCGTGATTTTTTATTTTTCTTTGTTTTAGCAATTAAAAGCTAGGGCTTAATGAAATATGCATTCTATTTTAATTTTCTTAAAGAACAATTATAACGAAAATATTTTTATCATATTTTAGGCTATTAGAATAAATTAAATATACACATTTTTACAATTTTATTTTTTTGAGTAAAAGTATCGCAACATTTTGAAAAATATACAATAATTTTCAAAAAACCATACTCTAGCTAGAAATAATTGATGACTGCTATTTCTCATCAAAAATCTATTAAATATGAGTCTAAAAATCTAGTGTACACCACTGTATATATGTATATGTGTATATATATATATATATATATATATATATATTTATATATATATATATATATATTTATATATATATATATATATATATATATATATTTATATATATTTATATAAATATATATATATATATATATATATATATAAAAATATATATTTATATAAATATATATATATATATATATGTATATATATATATATATATATATATATATATATATATATATATATATGTATATATATATATATATATATATATATATGTATGTATATATATATATATATATGTATATATATATATGTATATATATATATATATATATATATATATATATATATATATATATATATATATATATATATATATATATATATATATTAGGGTGGATCGATTTTCATAGCAAAAAAAAAAAAGTTTCAAAATCAATATTCCTGAGACACAAATCGATGTCTATTAATTATAAGATGAAAGTAAAAAAATATTTTTTGATTTTGATGAGATCTTGAGGTTCCTCTTTGGATTCCAAATTCTTGACGGATCCTAACATTTTTGAATTTTTTTTTTCTAAACAATATCAACCTTGGACTCAAAAAAAGCAGAAAAAAATGCTTGTTTTATCAATAATAATTTTATAAAAAAAAAAATTTTAGTGAAAAAAATATTTGCAAAAATATATCTTAAAACCCCCGTTTTGATGAAGACAGGGGGTTTTAAGGTATATTTTTGCAAATATTTTTTTCACTAAAATTTTTTAATATAAAATATTAATAAATTTTTTAAAAATATTGTTTTTAAATATTTTTAAAAATATTAATAATTAAAATATTATCAAAATATTAATATTAAAAAATATTAGTATTAAAAAATATTAATATAAAAAAATATTAATATTAAAAAATATTATAAATTAAAATATTTATATTAAAAAATATTTTTAAAAATATTAATAAATTTTTTTAATAAAAAATTTTAATAAAAAAACAACATTATTTTTTCTATTTAGTTTTGAATTAAAACAAATATTATATTCAAAATAAGCGTATTTTTCTGCTTCTTTTGAGTACTAGGTTGATATAGTTTAGAAGAAAAAAAATTTCAACAATATTAGGATCCGTCATAAATTTAGAATCCAAAGAGGAACCTCTAAAACTTATTTTAATTAAAAAAAAAAAAAGTAAGGTTCTTTTTTCACCAAAAGACATCGATTCGCAGCTCAGGCAAATCAAATTTCAAAAATTTTTAAAATCGATCCACCCTAATATATATATATATATATATATATATATATATATATATATATATATATATATATATATATATATATATATATATATATATATATATATATATATATATATATATATATATATATATATATATATATATGTATATATATATATATATATATACAGTGGTGTACACTAGATTTTTAGATTTTTGAGTTTTGACACTTACAGGCATTGTGCAAACTCCAAACTTTTGTATGTTCCTGCTTATGTCAAATGAGAATGTTTTGCAAAGAGTTGTGGTGATTGAAGCTTGGGGACAAAAAAAAACCTAATTTTTGTGCCCATCCAGCTATTAATGTGGGTGCAACAAGTTTGTAAAATAATTTCTTTTGTATTTTTATCTAAGTTTATATTCATAAACAAATTTCAAATTTCATGCAATAACCTTTTAGTGTTTAATTTTATTTAATTTTTATTTAATTAATACAAAGTTTACAGCCCCCTCAAATTGAGGGGGTTAAAACTTTATATGGTCATAATTTTCGAAAAATAAGAGATTACTACATGAAATTTGAATTTTGTTGATAAATATAAACCTAGATAAAAATACTAAAGAAATTATTTTATCAACTTGTTGCTCCCGCGTTTAAGGCTAGCTGGGCCTGAAAATTGGGTTTTTTTTTGTCTCCAAGCTCTAATCACCACAACTCTTTGTAAAACATTCTCATTTGACATAAGCATTACAAAAGTTTAGAGTTTGCACAATGTCTGTAAGTGTTAAAACTCAAACATCTAAAAATCCAGTGTACACTACTGATATATATATATATATATATATATATATATATATATATATATATATATATATATATATATATATATATATATATATATATATATATATATATATATATATATATATATATATATATATATATATATATATGTATATATATATATATATATATATATATATATATATATATATATTAAAGTTTAAAGCAGGCTTTAATTGGTAGTTACCATGTTATTTAAGCAGAAATTCAGGAGAAATCCAAGAAGGTTTATAAAGGTGGTTATTCGAAGTGAGTTTGTTACACTAGTCTAATAATTTTATTGGCTATGCTCTTAAGCATGTCTTTCCATGCAATGATTATAAGTACTTAAAGGAATACTTGCATTTTATATGAATGTCAATTCAACTTTTATATGAATGTCAATTCAAAATTTGAAAAGTTTAGTTTGAACCAACCAAGAGGCAACTCTGATTAAGCTTTGTGTGCGAAAGCGCCTGGGACTTTTGGGCATTACATCTTCAGTTACCAATCTCCTTGAGTGATAATTAGAAGACTGCAGTTTTAACTTTTTTTAACAAAAAAGTTGGAATAAAAATTCAGCTAAAAAATTTGTTGGTTGATTTTTCTAGATTTTTTTCTTTTTATATCCAAATTGTTTTTTATTAAAAATTCATTTCCAACAAAGGTGAGATGAAATAGAGATGCAAGCAAAAATAGAAAGGAAAAAATAGAGATGTAAGCAATTCCTATCATTAGCAAAGTGTCACTAAGACTAAGAAGATTATTTCATTAAAGGTTAATAATCTTATATTAAAAATTGAAGTTTGTATTTGTTTATTTTTTAGGAAAAGAATTGTTTTTGGTGTAGTTCTGTCAAATATCATATTTTTAGCTACAAATATCTCATGTTCGGTTGTATATAGTTACAATCCGTATGCTCATTATCAGCAAAAAATAACATTATTGCGTGTCTCTGTTGATTATTGTATTTTTCTATTTGCTGCTTTAGTGCTGTGTTACTGCATTATGAAGGTAAGGTCTTTAGGTACAGTTTGACTGTTTCTTTATTTAATTTTTGTTGTTATTGATTTTAAAATTTTGTTTGCCTTCTCTTTGTTTTAGTTAACACGTCAAAGTTCTGCTAGAATGTTGCTTGAAGGCCAGGTGCAAAATATTTAGGCTTATATGTTATTTACATGTTAATATATTTAAATATTTATATGTTAAGCTTATAAGTGCAAAATATTTAAACTTATATGTTAATAACAATACAACAAAACTAGGCTAAAAATAGTGCTTTAGTCCAATAGCATATTGAAACTTCTCAACCTCCTAAAGGAGGCTTGAGGAGCTCTAGAATCTATCATTTTTAAACCAAGGGTGTTGAAATCTAAATTCCCTATAAATAATTTTACATAAGAACTTTAGGTTCCTTTTTTCATAAAAAACTTGAAACTTTAAAAAAACCCAGATAATAATGCTAAAACACCAGTATCCTCATAAATAATTTTTGTAAACATTTAATCATTCAAAATTTTTTTACAGCTTTGCTACATTTTAAAAGTTATTTAATCTTAATGTTTCTGAAAAAAAATGTTTATACTAACAAGTTAAGGTTTGTCATATTTTAAACGCAACTTAGAGTTGTTTTATAAACAGGACATTAAGTTTTGTTGTGGAGTTTCACACTTTGTATAGTTAAAAAAAAATTATTATGTAATTGTTTACATTACTTAAAAACTGGGCAACAAAAAAATGTGAACAACTTTAAAATTTTTTGAGAGAGTTTAGTATGGACTCTAATACACTAATACCAAACTATGTATTATTCCACAACAACAGAGAAGAAATCACAGGTTTTGGCATTGCAATCTATAATAAAAATACTGTAAAGGCTTTAAGTTCCAAAATATGAAAATCTGAACTGAAAACAGATTTGGGTTTAACTATCTATTGGAAAAGAATGAATCCTTATTGATTGTATTTACTTGGTTTTAACACCTTTGCTTGGAATTCAAAACCTTTACTCATAAAAATCAAACTCCAATCAAAATATAAAAATATAGGCGAGATTTTATTCAAAAAATTAAGGCAATTAATTATATTTAGATACTAAACGAACATACTTGCCTCAAAAAATAATTCAAAACAGCTGCCAGAGGTTTTGAAAAGGATCTCGCTAATCCAAGATATGGATCTTGTTAATCCAAAAAATTTTTTTCATACTTACATTCTAAAAATGAAAAAAAAGTAATGAAAAAATTAAATCAAATCTAAAATCTAATCAATAAAATCTAATCTGGCGAGGTGACTTTTAATCAAGCTCAAATTACAAATTATCTAAACTTTTTCCTCAATTTTTAAAGAAAATTTGGTAAATATCTAATGTTTACTTTTGATTTTTCATTCAATAATACCTAAAAGCTAATTATTTACTTCCTGTTTTACCTTGACTATATTCTATGTACAACTACTGGTGGTGATAGTATTCACCCTCATTCACTATTTAAGTATCACTTCTGAGACTTTTTTGTGCTTGTGAATCTTTGTGAATTTTTTGTGAGCTTGCTTGTGTATTCAGAGGTCTAAAGTTTGATTTCTGATATGGCCATATTTCTAGAAATGGAAAGGAAATGTTCATAAATTCAATATCAACATCAATAGCATCTTGTTCAACTTTAGTTATCCCCTCTTTCTTAGTGGCAATGTCCTTTACAACTGAGTTCTTATAAAATTTCATTGACAAATTCAGTTCCAGGAATTATGCCAAGTAACAATTTCATATGTTTGTTATGAAGCTTTTTATCGACAATTAAACACTGCAAAATACAATAACAATATATATATATATATATATATATATATATATATATATATATATATATATATATATATATATATATATATATATATATATATATATATATATATATATATCTATGTATGTATGTATGTATGTATGTATGTATGTATGTATGTATGTATGTATGTATGTATGTATGTATGTATGTATGTATTGTATGTATGTATGTATGCATGTATTTATGTGTGTGTGTCTGTATGTATGTATGCATGCATGTGTGTATGTGTGTGTGTCTGTATGTATGTATGTATGTATGTATGTATGTATGTATGTATGTATGTATGTACAGGCTTGGTCGGGAAGCTGGAGCGATCGCTCTCATTTGCTGACCATCGAAATAATATTTAGTTGCTAAAAGCTGGCCAGATATTTTAGTTGTTTTGAAAACATTTCAAAAAGCAAAAAAAAATTAATTGGACTGATGAGAGACAATAACATTAAAAAAAAAAAAAAAAAAAATATCTTTTAACGCAAAAAAACTTAAAGTAAAATAAATTACATTTAAAACAAATATTTTCGAAACATCGCTCTTTTATAATTTTTTTATAAAATTAAGCGAAGTTTTTTTATATAAAGTAACATCTTACGATTGTTTAAAAAGGAAACAAATGTTCTTTATTTAACAAAAAGTGTAATATAATATTTATTTATATACTCGTGTCTTATTTCCAGTGCTAGATTAAGGATGGTTGGGTTTAGAGGGGGATATAGTCCTGGGCCCCGCAACGTTAGGGCCCCAAAAAAGTCAAGAAGACCTTTTTGTTTAATCATTTTTATGCTGTAGCACATACAAATGCATCCAAAATAAAAATAGCCCCCGGCCCTTAAAAGTCTAACAGGATTCTTATGGAAAAAAATGCAAGTTTTATCTAAGCTAAATTATTTTATAAATAAAAAAGTTAATTTTTTTAATACCTATTTTATGCTTCGCTTAGTTTGAAAAGTTTAACATATTTAAAATAATTCTTCTTAGTAAGATAAACAAATGAAATAATTAAATCATTGAATTACTACAGAAATTAAATTAAAAGGATAGAAATCAACTAAAAGGGTTAAAAATAGTTACATTCAACTAAATAGGTTAAAAATACTTACGCAGGTTAAAAATACCTACGCAGGTTAAAAATACTTACTTAAAAAGCTTAAAAATACGAGGAAGCGAGACTGCCTCACAATATCACTTGATATTTAGTGAGTGGGCTTTTTAATTTTAATTATTATTTAAAGCAGAAAAAGGTATAACAAGTTTTTAAGAATGGGAACTTAAGTAAAAATAATTAGAGTTAGTAAACTAATATCTAGAAACTTTTTTTTATATCTAATAACTTGTTATATATATGTGACCTCAAGCGCGGTGCTTGTCCATACGCGAGTTACTTTGAATGCATTGTTTGTGTTTAGTAACCAGAAACTTCTTATATGTTTGTTACATAATTAGTTTTATTAACTTTAATGATTATTAATAACTTTATTGAAAACGTAATTATTTTTGTAAGTCTTTGTCAACAATTGTAAATCATAAAAATTGCTTTAAAAATTTCCAAAACATTTTAACAGAATACTCTAGAACTTTATTTCACTACGTTAGCGTATTTTTTAAACCAATAGAATTAGTTTGTTCGTTAATTTGGCGGGTTTTTAGTTTTCGCGAATATTCTTTTTATTCTTCCACACCAAGATGTTTTGAGAACATTCAAGTTTATTATGTTTCCATGTATGTCTGTAAAACAAAATTTTTTTGTTCCGCTCATAAACTTATATGTTCTCAAAACAACTAAAAAACCTGGCCAGTTTTTTGCAACTAAATATTATTTGTGTGGTCAGTATTAGAGAACGATCGCTCCCGCTTCCGGACCAAGCCTGTATGTGTGTATGTATGTATGAATTTATGTATGTATGTATGTATTTATGTATGTATGTATGTATGTATGTATGTATGTATGTATGTATGTATGTATGTATGTAACAGCATTTTTTTGAAATTTAAAGCGTTGAAAAGTATAATCATTATTATGTAAAAGTGGTTTTCAGTGAAAATTTTAAATATTTAAGTCAGCTCTAAAGTAAAGGTGTTTTTAGGCAATCTCTAAATAATTAAATTTTTTTGTTTTTTGTTTTTAGTTTTTTTATAATGAGATCTGGGAACTTAAAACAGGAACAAAACACTGACTCAGATTACATTAATTATATCCTATAGAAAAAAAAAGAAACATATTTTAAATCGCAGTTTTATTATAGAAAAATTAACATTTATGCACTGGTTTGATACACCGATTTGTTGTCTGTTATTCTGGACAATCTAGAATATAAAAAATTTATTAAAAGAAGCAAGAGAGTTATAGAATCTAAACTCTAAAAATTCAAGACACAACTACAAGCTTGGAAATAGATATCGATAGTAGCTTAAATCCTATTGCTGAGAACCTTCATTACAACATAAGCTAAAAAAGTTTTTAAAAGCTTAAAAGGTCTTAGGTCATCAGAGTCACTCATAAACCTGGGCTCATGGTAAGCTTGAAGGAGAAATTAAGTATATATGTGCCCAAATTAAGTATATATGTTCCCAGGAGATTAAGTGTATATTTGTCCAGGAGGTAAATCAGTAGCGGATACAAATGATTGTGTTTTTTTATAGTAAATGTCTCCCTGAAGTGCTATGGTACAGAATTTTTTAGTTTTTACTGCTAGGTGAAAATCAGTGTCTAGCCTGAAAACATCTTGACACCATTCAAATATAACTATTCTTTTTAAGTTTATTAACTTCTCAATATGTTTGTGACCACATCTGCTTGAGTGAAATATAAAGGTGTTTGCTCAAACTTTTTGTTAAGCAAAGAGCAAGTTTCATTGCACAAGACACACACACCTCTGATATATGTCTGCACATAAGCCAGAGAACAGGCCTTCCCAAAGCATTATCAACAAAATTCTTTATGGTTCTTTTATTCTTGTCTGTGTTATTGGCTGTAGTGCTAGGACACACCCCAATGATCTGAGCTAAAAGCTTATAGTATTCAAGATACCTTTGAATGGCAATAGCCTGTTCCCTTACCTTGGTGCTTTTAATCTTCAAGATACCAAGCAAAAAGTTTTAAACGTCAGTTAAGACAAAGAAACACTTACATCAACCTTTTAGTGATCCTTATTTAAATACTAACTTGTACTTTTCCCCAAATCTTCTTGATCTTTGTCAGAGGCATAAAAGTGATTATCAGAATCTAGCAGCTTGTTGTTATCTGTTTACAAGGAAACTTCAAACACTTAGTTTTCTAGTTTTTCATTTTTTCTCTTATTTTTTTCCTTCTGATTCCTTAAATTTTTATCTTGTGCCTTCATTTTTGTGATCCTTAGTTTCTGTTGTATTCTGGCATTTTCTCCTGAATCCATTTTTAAAGTTAAAGCGTACATTTGTTTATTTTGTTACACTGAGCTCTATTAATAATGTTAAGGTGCACTGCAATATCTAAACCTCATACATTATGTTTTCTTTTTATAATTATCTGTTCCATTCTAAGCAAATTAATTGAATATATATATATTTTTTATTATAACAATCTGTTTTATTCTGAACAAATTAATTGAATATTATGTTTTTTTATTTTATTTATCTGTTCCTTTCTGAATAAATTAGTTGAATATAATTAATATTATTTTATATAATTATTTGTTTCATTCTGAACAAATTAGCTAAAAAAAGTTAAAAAAAATAAATAGAAAAGTTAACTAATTTAATAAAAATAAAACTTATCATTTGAAACTGTTATACCGCCATTCCACATTGTCACAGTGTGACAATGTGGAATGGCGGTATAAAAATACCGCCATTCATGAAAATTAAAAAAATAATTAATAATTATTTTTTTAATGAATAGTTTCATGAAAAATAAAAAAAAATTTTTTAAATTTGAAGATGCCACATCAATGTATCGTTTCATTTTAATTTTATCATTAACCTGTGTTGCAACCTTCATGAAAACGTTTACTTAACTTGTATCTCTGACGGCTTTATAAAATGCTGTTGCATCATTAATAAGAGCTTTTCTTCGAACAATTTTTTGTGTTGCTAATCTTTTTATGGTTGCTCCTATACCATCACATTATCCTTTTCCGTAGCAAAGTAATTCTTGAAAATTTTTACATTGTGTTTGCTTTCAAGTCATGAAATTGAAGCTACTATGTAACAATTTTTTAATTGGCTGCTAGGACCATCAGATCAAACATGTAACAATTTTTTAATTGGCTGCTAGGACCATCAGATCAAACATGTAACAATTTTTTAATTGGTTGCTAGGACCATCAGATCAAACATGTAAGTATTTTACATCTTTTCTAATGAGGTTAGTTATTAACAAGTCAAAACAAAAACTCTGAATTTCTTGAATGGTTCAAATTGTCAGAAATAATAACGCCAGATTATAAAAAGTAGCTATGCCAGCTAACAGCAGTAATTGCTACTTTTTTTTTGTTCTAATTTGCTGACTGAATTTAATTCAAAGTTATGTTACAAGTCAGCTTGTAACATAACTTAATCAAGATTGCTTTTCTAATCATTTTTTTGATTGTTGTAAATCTAATCATTTTTTTGATTGTTGTAAATATTTATTTACCTGGGTAAATATTTATTTACCTGGGTAAATATTTATTTACCTGGGTAAATATTTGTCTACCTGGGTAAATATTTATTTACCTGGGTAAATATTTATTTACCTGGGTAAATATTTATTTACCTGGGTAAATATTTGTTTACCTGGGTAAATAAATTTCCTGTTGAGGGAGTTGATAAAACTGCAACATTTTTAGAGAAATATTCATGTTTCTCTAATGTGACAGTAAGATTTTTTATATTTTTCATTTGTGATTTCATATTTTTATTAGATAAAATGTCTTCTAATGGGTTATTCTATAAATTTCTCTGCTTTTTAAAATTGTAACTTTTTTTTTTATTATTATTATTCAAATTCTGTCAAGCCTGATAAACTTAAAGAAGATCAAATAGAAATTTATTAATGGAAGACAACTAAATTAGTATAATACTTTTGCAGTTTGAAAAGGAAGATCTCGATCTATATTTTGCATGAGACAAATAAATATATGTGGAAATTTTAAAAAATTAAAAAAAAAAAAATTTTTCTAAAAAAATTTCGTCTAAAAATTTTTTGGTAAAGTTTACGCATTAATTCCTGAATTTCTTTGGGAACCAGTTATACATGTGACATATTTTTAGAAACTACAAACTTTTAACTTTTAACCAATATATCTTTATTTTCTCGGATTTAAAAATTCTGTTAAACGTTTTGTACAATGCAGAATGTCCGAATGGAGTATATTGAAAATGCATGGTAAAAAATTCATAAAACATATGAAAGAACATTTCAGCACCCTAAGCTTTCCTACATCAATGCAGTCATGTGGTTTCTCAACATCATTTATATATTACTTTTGTAATATTTATAAAAGATATCATTAAAATATCAGTAAAATCAAGTCTAAAATCTAATATCATCTCGACCCCCACATTCTAAAACAGGACACTATGCTGGGCCCATCTGCGGGCCTTTTTTTTTGCAGTAAAAATTTTTTTCTTGCAAAAATAATTTTTTGGAAAAATATTTTTCTTTGACAGATAAAATAAGTTATTAACTCCTGTAATTGTTACATATAATACTATACAGCTTTTTTAAAATTAAACACTTAAGTGCTATCTTTAGTTGCTTAAGAAACTAAACCACCACACTAATTGTATAAGCACATAAAATTGCTTTTTGTAAAATCACGAAATAAAAACTTTTCAATTTGAAAATGCTATAGTATAAATTTTTGATTTTTGAAATGAAAAATTTTTTTTATTTAAGAATTGCCTAAAAACACCTTCTTTACTATTTTACTTTACTGTTGAAAACTATATCCAAAATATATACATATTGATGATATCATAAAAAAGGAAGTTGCGGGGCAGTATATACATTGACTATCTTATAGCCATGTTGCCGCAAAGGAGTGCTGCTACTTTAAATGAGGGTTTGGCATGGGGCAGCATTCTTTTCTTTCATTATTTTTTGTTTTTTTTTCTTTTTTTCTGAAAAATTAAAGCGGAGATTTTTAAATTAGGAGCACAAAAATGATATTAGGAATATATATATATATATATATATATATATATATATATATATATATATATATATATATATATATATATATATATATATATATATATATATATATATCTGTGTGTGTGTGTGTATACACACCATTTACAATTGTTTTTTCTGATTAAGATATGAATAAACATGTTTTTTTATTTTATTAGGGCATCTCTTTTTGTCAAGCAATATCTGTTTGTATTATAATTGCATTGCTTTATATGTCAAGAGCTGTTTTCAATATACTTGCTATATTACCTGTAAGCTCATCAATCCCAGACTTTAACTATGGATGGATAAATGTTTCTGATCAGGTTCGTTAAATTTCTATTTGGATATATATATATATATATATATATATATATATATATATATATATATATATATATATATATATACATATATATATATATATATATATATATATATATATATATATATATATATATATATATATATATATTTATTAATTTTTTATTTATTTTTTATTTATTTGAGTTTTTCATGCTATATTTTTCTGTGTTTTTATATCCGAAGTTGTACAATGTTTTTATATCTGAAGATATTGTTGGCTTAGGATAGGAACAGCCACAAATAGTCATCAAGACTAATCCAAAGTAGCGTCCTTTATTGGCCAACATTTTTGCGTACCGAAGTACTACTCAAGCGCTGAGTTGGCGGTGGCGGGATTTGAACTCGTATCGATCAAATGTCCGGGTTTTAACTTTTCCTTTAACGCTCTAACCATCTGAGCTATCCTGCCACAAAACATATATATATATATATATATATATATATATATATATATATATATATATATATATATATATATATATATATATATATGTATATATATATATATATATATATATATATATATATATATATATATATATATACACATATATATATATATATATATATATACATACAGGGCTCAGTTTAATTTTTTATAAAGTCCCAGACAAAATGTCTGATAAAAACTTCTTTAGGTCGGACAGTGTCTGATCAAATTTTAAAAATATAATCTTTACAGTTGTACAGAACCGAGTTATGCAATCAAAATTTGGGTCATGCTAGTCAGTTCATTTAACGTTTTTTTTACAGTTCATTTAACGAAATTTGGGTCATGTTTTTCCGTTCATTTAACGTTAGTCTAGTGAATTTTCTTTTCTTTATTATAGAAAATATTTCATTGTAGAATTTTTTTTTTTAGTAAAATAATCTCAAATCAAATGTATATTTTAGTGATTCTTTTTTTCTACAATTTGAGGACGGCTGTTTTGATGTTTTAACAATTTAAATGCAATACGAAAAATTGTTACCTTACAAATAGCTTTTAATTGTTCTTTTTTAAAGTTTTTATTTTATGCGAAGGCTTGAAATAAAATCAAAAGTTAATTATAATGATCGTTTAAAACAAACACATGTGTAAATTAAATGTTATATTTAAATCATTTTTTAGTAGGTATGTATTTTTATGATAATTTTAATCATTTGCAACTATTATTCCATATCTTTCTAAAAATCTTTCAAAAGATTACTTTTAAAAGATTAAATTAAATCTTCCCATGATTTATATTTTTATTTTTTTTATTTTCTATTTTTCTAAAGAATTGTTTAAAAGTTGTTGTTTTTTTTAAACTTGACTTACTAATAGTAAGCATGAAATGATTAAAAATTACTGTTTTAAAAAGACTACATTATTTTTTAAAACAATTTTTTTGTGCAACTTTAAAAAAAAAAATGCTTATACAACTTTTTTCTTTTCAATAATTTAATTTTACTTTTCAATAATTTAATTTTACTTTTCAATAATTTAAATAACTTTACAATAACAATAATTTTGCATAACTTTAATAAAACTTTCAAAAGATAAGTTTTATTGTAATAATTATAAAATTAAAAGTGTAACAATGTAAATTAATAACGTAATTTTCACTTCAAGTTTTTTAAGTTTTATTACTATTTCAAAGCTATTTTATTTTCTTTTGCGTAAGGAATTGTTTTGTTTATTCTTTAGTTACTTCAACAACTAAAGAATAATTAAACAACAAAAAATATAATTTTTTTAATTGCAAAAATTCCAAAAATCAGAAAAATCCAGATTTTTTTTAAAAAAAAAACTTTGATTTACTGCAATCTTTCTGTTAAGCGCTCTTAACAGATTTTTCTTTTTTTTAAATAAACAAAAAGTTAAGTGCTTGCTTGATAAAATTTTTTCAGGGAGAAGTTGGGTATGATGGTTCAGTTTTACACAATACAAGTAGCTATGCTTTCATGTCATTTGGGGTTGTTTTAATTTTCTGGGAATTGTTGCCAACATTTGTGACTGTTTGGTTTTTTAGAGTTAGGAAGCCTGATGGTGTAGCGGTAATTTTTATATATTATGTTTGAATAAAAAGTTTATGCAATTATTTTTATTCAGGATTTAAATTTTTGTTAAAATTAATTTGGAAGGGAATCTTTTCTAACTTGATTTTTATAAAAGCTACAGTTATTTAGTTATTTTTATGTCTTAATTATAATAATAGCCATTGTCAAGTAATTTATTATTATAAGTTATTATAATTTATTTATAATTTATTGTTATTACTTAGCAATTGTAAAATAAATTTAAGGTAAATTTTTATAATATAATTTTATGTAATGTTTATGTATACTAATGTGAATATTTTTTTAGCCTCCCTCTGCTACAATATCTGAAAGTTATCACCATGCTAAATCTTATTTTTTTGATAACCCTAATCGTTATGATTCTGATGATGAACTTTCTATTGCATATACACCCCCTCGATCAGGAATGCCTGGAAGGTTTCTATTATATTTTTTGTAATTTAAAATTTTATAAATATCATGTTGATTCCATGTATAACACACATATGACACCATATTGACCCATAAATGATACCATCTACATCATCAACAGTAGCATACAGTACAGCCCTTAAAGTTCAATCAGTATTTAGCAAGCCAATTTAAAAAACAGCCATACAAGTGCTCACAAATTTTTACAGATCATGGATAGTATTGTGTTGTTGCAAGTTGCAAGGATTTTGACAAAGCCAACCTGAAATAACTCTCAGTGCTGCAAAATTTTGTCGTTCTGCAATCAACTCAGTACATTACTTTTTATGCTGTATATGTTCAAGATAATCTAAAATTTGAAATTTTTTAATTGATAAATAATTTGTTAATTAAACTGGTAAGTTTTAACTTATCAATGATACCATGTTATCGTGGTAATTTGATTGAGTATAGAATTTCCTAAAAATTTTAAAATTTATCATTCAATGATAAATTTTTAATCAAAATTTATGGTTTTATTTTCTGTTAAGTTTTGAGGTCCAAGTTTACAAGTAAATTTACATTACTAGTATAAAACACCTGATAACTCTAAAAAATATTACATAATTATTGAGTTATTATTTTATTTATTTAAGTTATTAGGGTTTTATTATAATCTCATTTGTTAACTAAAAAAAAAAAACTATTTTTTGTTGAATTTTGTCATAGAAAAAAACTTAGAATTAAATAATCTATTAAAATGATTTTTTAGTTTGCCAGATATTCCCAACTTTGGCAGTTCATCGCATCTGGTTCGAAATGCAAATGATAAGCTGCTTCCACGGAAAGGTATCCACTCCTATGGGTCTGTTCCAGCATATGATAACTACACTGTTTCACGTGAAAATGCATCTAGTCCCAGTGTACACAGTCCAATGAACCCAACGGTTGACAGTAAAAATTTTCATGGAAGCAAATTGAAAAACTCTGTTAAAAGTTTTGGAAATGTATCACAAAATGCTAGTTCTTTGGAGCATATGGGAAACGTTATTGAAGATTGAATTTTCAGACAATCATAAATTCAGTGTGAATTGTTTTTATAAGTTTATTTTTTTTTTTTTAATTTTAAGTTGTCTGCGTGTTGATGTCTACGTGTTCTTTTTATACCATGTAAGTGTAATTATTATTAATCAACGATTAATTATATAATGATTGTTAATCAATGTGTAAAATGATTCAGAATTGTTTTAAATATCTTAAGTAAAAAAAATTATAAAAAAATGTTTACAATATTTTGTTGTTGTCCTAAATTATGCTAATTTATTCTAATTTATTGACTTAAATTTAAAGTACTTAAATTTTATTATTGAGAGTAAACAGATTATGGTTGACTTTTTTTTACAATGTTTTTTTTTTTATTTTCTCTTGGTAACATTGATAGTTATGAAATATGAAAATATTTGTTAACTTATATAAATGTTTAACAATATATATAAGTGCTTACTTCTGTGAAGTAGATTAACTTTTATTATCAGCGTTTTACTTGAGGTTGTGGAATTTTAGTTTCTGTATTTAATCAAAATAATTTTTTAGACCTAATTGATATAATAAACAGTTTTTTCTGATTTTCTTGAGTTGTCTAATCATTTTTAGAATCTCAACCTTATTTTTTATACATTTCCGTATTAGTAAATGTTTGTATTACTTTTGTAGAACTATTTTATATTTACAAAACTTTGTTTAATCACAAAGAGTTCTTCCTTTAATATTATAAAAATCTCTATATCGGATTTTTATAATATTGAGTTTTGTTTCCATATTTTATATGATTCTATAATGATTTTTTTCTAATAAATTGACATGAACTATAGATTGTATATCTATGTGTTTAGAAAATGTATCAAGTTTTAAAATGGCGCAATCAGCTGCTTTTTATTTAATGTGCTTGACTCTTTGTTTTCATATAATTTATTGTTTACATTTGACAGCATTGCAATTATGTTTAAAAGGTCTTGTTCACAAAGGTTTTTGTTTTCTTCAACTTTTTTTTTTTTTTGAATATAACCAGTTGTTAGTGAATTATTATGTTTTAAGAAGTTTTTTTGTTTTTGAGCTTCTTTATATTTTAAATTGTTAATGATGATGAATTATAAAAAAAAAACTTTGTTTAGTTTGCTATGAAGATGTTGTTGTTATTCTCTCTCTATAAAAGTTTATAAATATATATATATATATATATATATATATATATATATATATATATATATATATATATATATATTTATATAGGTCGGCAGTTAGGTTTATATATTGACCCTTTTTCCGAGGGCTGTGTATATATATATGTGAGTGAGTGTGTGTGTGTGTGTGTGTGTGTGTGTGTGTGTGTGTGTGTGTATGTGTGTGTGTGTGTGTGTAAATCTACTATAGCGTTTATATGTTTATTTAATAAAATGTATACATATAATAAAATAGTTATTTTTCTTATGTTTATATTTATTTATTTAATTATATTTTTAAAGTTTCTAATTTTAAAAACTGTAAGGGCAAAAGTAAATAAAAAAGTGTTTTTGGAGTATTAAATTGAATATTTTTACACTTTTGAAACAATTTTTTATCATTAAATAACTTAAACTAATAGTCATTGAATTAACATACAGTTATTGATTTGCTGCTGCAAACCAAATGAAAATATACACACAAAAATATATGCAAAATAATTGGTTTGAGTAACAGACAAGGAACTTCTATAGGCATAGGGTGGTTTGAAACTTCGAATCTTTTGATTGTGAGCCTAGTTTGTTTCTACCACCGGTTTATTACCTCATTTTAATATGAATTTTATTTGAATATACTTATATATACTTTATATTTTATATATTTTATTTTATATATGTATACTTCATACTTTATGTAAAATTTACTTTATACTTTATGCGAATATACTTTATAAAAATACCATATTGATGGTTGAAATTCAGTCATAAATACCATTTTTTTTACGCACATTTCTAATCAACAAATATAAGTGATGTAAGTAATTGTTGTTTGCAAACTCATCTTTTGTTGTTAAATAAATCTTTGTACTCTCAAGACTTCTTGTATTGAAAGCTATGTTGTGTTTTGGTTGTACCGAAAGCTATACTGTGTTTTGGTTGTTTGAAAACTATGCTGTGTTTTGGTTGTTTCAAAGCTATGCATTGTTTTTGTTGTTTGAAAGCTATGCTTTGTTTGTTTAAGAATGATTTAATAAAGTAAGAAATAAATAATTAAAAACTATTTTTACTAAGAAACAATTGTTGCTATTAATCTTTAATTTACAATTTATAAATATATATATATATATATATATATATATATATATATATATATATATATATATATATATATATATATATATATATATATATATATATATATATATATAATATATATATATATATATATATATATATATATATATATATATATATATATATATATATATATATATATATATATATATATATATATATATATATATGTATATATATATATGTGTGTGTGTGTGTGTATATGCACATATGTATATATATATATATATATATATATATATATATATATATATTTATATGTATATATATGTATATATATATATATATATATATATATATATATATATATATATATATATATATATATATATATATATATATATATATATATATATATATATATATATATACACACACACAATGATTAAGCAATAAAAAAATAGTAAATTGAAATATAAAAACAAGACAAAGAAGAGTGGGAATGAATGAATGACACAAAAGTGAATGACTAAAATAACACAAGAATTATCGAGATATGATAAAAAGTTTGAGTGAATGAAAATAATATAAATAAACATAATATCATAAATAAACAATATATGTACTTGCATGTGCAACATACAAGATGTGTGCAAAATAAATCCAAACCTCTACACACATAAAATACATAGATATTTACTTTTACATTCAATATTAGAATCACAGATCAAATATACATCAGAAAATATTAATAATACAAAAAAATTAAACCCTTTCTTTTCTTTCATAATCTTTTGCTAGTAGAAAAATCCACAGGGAAGTGGATTATGTTAAATCATATAGATTAACATAAAGAAATTAAGTATAATAAAAAAAATCACATATTAAATATACAATAGAAAACAAGATACATAAGTCTTCATTTTTTCTTACCAATTGAAACAGTTTTTTGCATGAATCTTTTTTGGAAATTTATTTGTAAAATAATAAAAATATTGTTTATTTTGAATCTTTTTTTCTTCTATTTATTGTAAATATTTGAGTAAAATAATAAAAATACTTTAAAGTATATTTAATTGAATTAATTTTTAAATTTAAATTAAATTGAAATAATAATGAACTTTTTTAGTATTCTTTATTTTTTTGATTGTAAATATAGTTAAATAGTTTAATAATACTTATTTACAAAAATATTTATGAGTAGTTATTATTACAAAATATTTATGAATAGTTATTATTACAAAATATTTATGAATAGTTATTATTACAAAATATTTATGAATAGTTATTATTACAAAATAATTATGAATAGTTATTATTATTTTATTACCAGCTTAAATAATAATAAATTACTTTATTAAGTAAATTTCAAATATTTTCAATATTTTTTAGATGGTTATTGGCATTTCTTTAGCTAGTGATATACTGCAAGAACTTGACTATCTACTAGAACCTTCTATTGGACCTTGTGGTAAAGAGGTGTTATTAAAATCAAATACAGGGACACTCTTTTCAACAAGTAATGGCTGTTCAATACTTAGACATCTTAATTTTTCTCATCCTGTGGGAACGATGATCAAAAGTTCTGCAGATAAGTTTATTTTAAAATATGGAGATTCTTCAAAAAGTTTTATCATTTTTTTATCTGGCTTAATCAGATCTTTTTGTAAGTTACTTCAAAATTGTTTAAAAAAAGTAGAAATGCTATCTGATGTATCTCAATTTTTGCTAAAAATGAGAGAATTATATTCCTTTGAGATTATGCGCACTTCTTCGTATAATGAAGGACTATTACTAGTTTTACCTGCTAATGATCTTCCATCAAACTTTTTACGCGGCATCTTTGATTCATTTATGTCAGGTAAATTTAATTGTGAAACCAAAGAATTTTTATTTGGTATTTGTCAAGGTATTATCGATTCTTTTCAATTTTCAAGAACAAGTTTAAGATTTTTAGTAGACAATTTTGATAATATTTGCATACCCCTGTGCGGTATATCTTTTACCCAGTCACAATGTCTTGAGGGTGTGATAGTACAAAAAGAAAGTTTTCCAAAGCAAGTGAACATAAGCGAATGTTTTTTTATTTTAATATCTGGAAAACTGAAACGCAGTAAATTAAATAGCTTTGAAACATGTTTAAATGAAAAATTCACAGTTGAAATGCGTGAGGCTGAAAAGTATACCTTTTTCCAGCAGTTAGTGTCTACATTAAAGGAAAACAACATTAGGCTTATATTTTTTGAAGAGCAAGTTCCAAAATCATTTCAAATGTTGTTAGAATTATCAGATATTGTTTATGTACCATACACTCAATCCTGTGACCTAAAGCGGTTGGCAATGTTATATAAAATTTCTGTTATATCTGGTTTATATGATATTTTCAATATTGATAACAAAACATGTATAGGTAAAGCAAATTGGTTTCGTTCGTGTATTTTAGGACGCTATACTTGTTGTCATCTTGGGCCATCTGCTGATAGCAATAAATATTTACAAGTGCTTCTATGTAACATATCAGAAGGTGTTTGTTATGAGTATGCTTCAGCTCTGAAAAACTTTTTTCTATCACTTCTTTCAACATTCTTTTCAGAAGAAGAATGCTATCTAGTGCCATCTTGTGGATCATTTGAGTTGACATTAGCACAGCATATATTGAGTTCAAGTGGTCAGTTTAATACCGAGTATCTAAAAATTGTAGCAGATTCTTTAATTAATCTTCCTAGAATTCTTATTTCGAACTCGCATCATGTTTCAAAATCTGTTATTTTGAATTGCGACGTTATTTCAAGTTTAAAAGAAAAACATTATGCTGTTGACGGTCTTACTGGTAAAATAGTACTTTCAAACTCAATACATCTATATGAGTCATTTATAAGCAAATGTAGTATGTTTTCTTCTGTTTTAGAACTTTGTGCTCAAATTGTCAGAATTGAAATTTTTGTCCCTGTAAGTAAAGAGTTACTGGAACAAAAAAACCTTACAGACTCTGGTTGATAGTTTATTAGAAGTCTATTATGGTTAATCCTTTTAATGTTATTTGAAAAAATAAAAATATATAATATATAATATTTAAATATATAAAAAAATATATAATATATAAATTTTATATTTAAAAAAAAACTTTTAATTTTTTATTTTTTTTTGGAATTTTATGGTTTCTTTATCTTATTTGTTTTCTTTAATTTGTTTTCATGCCATGAAATCATTTTTGTCATAAAATAAATGTTTCACTTTGATGAAGTTATTTTAAAATTCAATGAAATCAATATTATATAATATTATTACATATGAAGAATATTTACATTATGTTTATATCAATGAAATAATAAAATGTGTAAAACTGAAATTATATTATAAAGGAAAATATTTTTATAAAAAATAGATTTATGAATATTTTTATTTTGTCTTAAGAAATCAATATACAATTGCAGTAAGTGCATTCTCAATAATGCAATATGATAGTATGGATTATGGAGTTGGAAAAAAGCTTGTGAATGATCCATTAACATGTGTCGCTGATAGTTTAGAAGGCTTCGTTTTATCAAATGCTGGAGTAAAACTGTTAAAAGGCACCCATATTGTTGTTAGAGAAGATTTAAACATTTTTAAAAAACAGAAAAAAGTTTCTCTTATAGCTGGTGCAGTATTTATACATTTTGTGTTATCTATTTGCATTTGTACAAAACTTTTCAGTATAAAATATATTTTATGGTCTTTATTTAATGTTATTATTTTTTATTAATAATGTTATATATATCTACTATAGCATATTTATATGCGCAGTTGCTCACTTTTTTTGCTAGCCTAAATTAAGTGAGCGTTTTTAGAAAACGATGAGGGAAAACAAAGAATAATGAATAAAAAGGTTGCTGACCCATACCAAACCCTCAGTCGATGTAGCAGCACTCCACTGCAAGTCAGGCTATTTGTCAGTCGATGTATGTACTGAAACCCCCGGCAGCAGGCTATTTAACGTTAGGTTAAGATATATTATTACTATTAAGTTGTTGTTGCTGTCATTATTTAAAATGTAATTTAAATAATACTTTAAAATAAATGTAAAATTTACAATTTTATATTTATTTTAAAGTATATATATATATATATATATATATATATATATATATATATATATATATATATATATATATATATATATATATATATATATATATATATATATATATATATATATATATATATATATATGTGTATATATATATATATATATATATATATTTTTATATATATATATATATATACATACATACATACATACATACATACATATATATATTTATATATATACACATATATATATATATACATATATATATATATATATATATATATATATATATATATATATATATATATATATATTCTTTAAAATAAATATACACTCTAAGAAAAAATCCGTCACAAACAACGAACTGCATCTGTTGCTATTGCACCAACGGATTTTCCGTTATGTTAACAGATTAAAATTTTAGCGGATTGATGTTCATCAATATTAGTCCATTGAAATAACGGTTTTATTTTGTTTGTGCAACAAACAATTCGTTAAAATAAAGGAAATATTACACAGGCAGCTTGTACTGTTTTGTTAAAATAAAGGATTTAATATGTCATTGTAGTGAATAATTTTTATTTTATCAAGGTTTGAAAGGAATTAAGGCAGATAGAACTGAGATTTCATTACAAAATAGTCCTTATTTTTAATATATAGATAATTTTATTATGATATTCAACATCGGATACCAGCAGTACTATTTATACAAACTAACATGATTGCAAGAGATTTTTTATCAAGCTTTAAAATGCTTTAACTTTTAAATTAAAAACTAATTAACTATTTATAATAATTTAATTCAATATAATAACTTTGAATTACAATAAAAATTAAAAAATTTAAATAAAAATATAAAAAGTTTTTTAATATATATTTTATTAAAAAAGTTATTATATTCAAGGTCAAAAAACGTTTATATAAAAATCAAAGACATACAATTGTTACTATACTAGGTTTTAATTTTTAATACTGTTGTAAATTCGTATGTGTGGGCACACTTCAATTCCAGCAACGTATTTGTGGTTTCCTTAAAGATAAATAAACTTTAAAATACAATAAAGAAAATATTGAATACAAATGATATACTACAATATAAAATAAAAATAAATTTTTACTAATAACCCTGTAAGAAACATTTATTGCTAATTTTTTATTTCTAAATTGCTAATAAAAATTATGTTATTTTATTAGTTCTACATTTCAATGTATTAGATAAAAATTAAATGCACTACAAAAGACAACCTTACCTGTAGCCTAAATAAATATACCCATTAAAGAAATGCAAGTAAACATTTTTAATTTTACAACTAATTTAAACTTATAGTGTGATATTGCATGCCACGAGTCTAAAATTGCAAATTATAAAATCATATAAACTAGCTCTATGTAAACTTAGGTGTAACTAACCTAAATAAAGATACCCATCAAAAAAATGTTAACATTTTTAATTTTAAAACTGATTTAAATTTATATCGTAATTTACTACATGTCAAGTCTAAAGTAGAAAATTATACAAGAATACATACAAGCCATATAGTCTATATTATAGAAATAATTGTTTAACTTATCCTTTATTTTATCATATAAAAAAAATTAAAAATATATTAAATGCTTTTTGTATTAATGAAAATTTAAAATAAGTTTAATAACCTTCAAAATTACAAATAACAGCGAGTAATATAAATTGTATTTATCCATTTGCTTTCTCTGCTAAAATTTAGTAGAAAAAGCAACTGGATAAACACAATTTAAATTACGCTTTTTTTAAATAGCTTCACATTTAGTCTAAATGAAAAGTTGTTTTAAAAATGACAAATTAAACAATGTAAATGTGGTTAAAGAAAAACGCATTTAAAACTTTATTATTTTTAAATAAAAAAACTTAATTTTTAAACAAAGAATTTAATTTTTTGTAAAAAATAGAAAAGGAGGAAGAAAAACCGAGATAAAAAAAATCTAATTTGTTTAAGTTTAAATAATTTTTTTATTCAAAATTCTTTTTAAGTTAAAAAGAATTTTCTGTTTTCATTTTTTTGATATCACACAATCTGTTAATTATATAAAGCTTATGTAACACTTATAAAATATTATTTTTCTAAACTATTATTTTATGCAAAATTAAACTTATAAATATAAATAAAGACATTGCAAGAGTTATATTGATTCAAGCTTAAATTCAAGAAAAAAAATTGTTAGGGATTGTCCATAAATTACGTCACGCATTTTTTGACAGATTTTGACCTCCCCCTCCCCCTCATCACAAAATCGTAACCTTTAAGAAGCAAGTTTTGTATGAGTCGTCACCAAACTACCAACCCCCCCTCCCCCTTATAGCATGACAATTTATGAATGACCCCTTATTATAGTTGTATCCATTAAAGAAGTTTTTTTTTTAATTTAAAAAAAATAAACTTTTTATAAGATGTGGTTTAAAGTTTGTAATCATTCTAACAAAACAAAACAAACAAACAAAAATTTAATATCAAAAGTAGCGCTAATATAAAACAAAATTTAACGTATACTTTTTTTTTTTTAATTTATTTTTCAAATTCGGTAATTATTTTTGTTATTATTTGTTATGAGAAATTGTCTAAATAAATATTCTTGTGTTTGCAAGATAATAAAAAAATTTTTATCATGTTTATTTTATGATTTCTTTTTTTACACGCCTATAACATTTTATTTATTTTTCCTTTACAGAACATTTTTGATGGAAAATTTAGGTTAATAAAAATAAAATTTTATTTTTTTTTATCTTAAGTTACATTTGTAAGCAGCGCAAGTATTTATAACGTTAATTTTTTCTTTTATCTTACTGCTGAAATGATTTCTTTAGACTTAGATAAATAATAAAAAATGGCTTACCACTTATGTTAAATGGCTTAGCACATGCCCAAATGGTTTACGCTTTAAAATAAGGCTTGATACAGGCTTAAACAGAAGTAAATGAATGCTTGAATATTGAATAGCCTGTCAAAAATGGACTTGGCTAGCTCTGCACAGATTGCCTGTCTCTATGGTACTGTGCAGACTTTTTTAAGAAGTTAAAACCTTTATGTTTTGATAATAATTTTTGATATTTCCACTGAACTTTTATTTTGTTCCTTCTTCATTCCAGGTATAGCGAAAAGATATGCTTTTTAGAGATAAAAATACAGAAATACAGGGTTGCATTTCGAAAAAAAATTATTTCGTCATAAGTTTTTTTAAAATTATTTTTGGTAGTATTTTTTTATTTATATTAAATAAATAAAAATTTAGTTATACAGTAAATAACAATAAAAGGTTATAATATAATCAATCATTTAATAAAGCAATAATATAAAATACTGTTATACCAAGGAGGTTTAATAAACAGGAGACGCCGTAGTATATACTTTATATAAAACGCGATGAAGCCAGTTTTGAAAGTCAGCCGCCATCTTGGTTAACCCAAAACATTGTTATGTTTTGCGCGGAAATTTATATTTTAAGAGAAAACATTGCTGAAAACAAGTCAAAATATAGATACAAATGATTAAATAATTTGCCAGTTGTTTCCGAGGTTGTAATAAACTACAAAGAATTGTTTGCTAACTGATTATCGGGTTCAGTTTATTCCAAAATATTGGAATACTGAAGTAGACATTCAGATAATAAACACACTTTTAGAAGATGTAAAGACATTTTTTAGACATATTTTACAAAGTGTGAACATCTTATGGAATGAAAAAAAATGTTTGTGAGTTTTTTATTAAAGTTTAACATAATTAAATGTAAACATAAATAAAGATAAATGTATTAAATATACATATTTAACTTTCAATATCTTATTTATTATGTGTATATATACACATTTATGTATATATATATATATATATATATATATATATATATATATATATATATATATATATATATATATATATATATATATATATATATAAATATATATATATATATATAAATAATATATATATATATATATATATATATATATATATATATATATATATATATATATATATATACATACATATATATAAAAACAGTTTTGTGGAGATGCACAAAGTTTAGCTGAAATTAATTTCTTCTATTGTCTTTTTGACCTGTAAAAATTACTATCTTTTTGTGCAACTGTCGACTCACTATAAAGTAACAGATCTATATGATCTTAGCTAAATTACAGTAAGAAAATATCAAAAGTTAGTAATAAAACTAGTAAGAAACTAAGTATGCTATTACTATGGCGCTTCAAAAGTGCCTGGTATAGCGCCATACTGAATTACTGAACACATGAGGACCTAGTTCCATCCATATCAGCTTCTGTATTTAAAGCTGATTTAGTACTTCTTCTTCTTTGAACACAACTGCTCATTTCTGTTTTTTTGTTTTCTCTACATAGAGCAGTTATCAACTTTTGTTAATTCCTAATATTTTATTTTTGACGGAATTCTATAAAAATATTGACTAATAAAAAAAACACCATAGTAATACCATATATGCTATTACTCTAGTGATTTCGTTATTTTATTAGTCAATATTTTATAGAATATATTTTAATGATATTATTACTTTGTGAATTTTCTTGCTTGGTGTAGCGTAATGTTTCTGCAGAAGTAATACCATCAGCACAATCTCTTGCATCCATAGGCAAAACAAGTCTTGTCAAGTTATATCTTTTTATCAACTTTTTAGCCTACACTCAGTATAAATCATGTAAAGTCAAAAAAAAAATTATTTAATAAATATATATTTAGTTGCTAGTTGCTCAGTTCTCTGAAAAACGCTTTTTGTGAAATACATTTAAAATTATTCAAATATATATATATATATATATATATATATATATATATATATATATATATATATATATATATATATATATATATATATATATATATATATATATATATATATCTTGTCAATTTATATATATATTTTGTCAACGACTAAAATGGGGAAGATGATGAGACTATTGTCTACTTGCTCCAGTCATATATTTCATGGTAAAATGTTGTACAAATTTATATTAATAATCATTATATATTATATATTATATATTATATTATCATTATATATATATATATTATATTATCATTATATATTATATATTATATTATATATTATATTATATTATATATTATATATTATATATTATATTATATTATCATTATATATTATATAATCATTATATATTATATTATATATTATATATATTTATGATATTTGTATTATATACATATACATATATACACACACACACATATATATATATTACATATATATATATATATATATATATATATATATATATATATATATATATATATATATATATATATATATATATATATATATATACATATATAAACACACACACTTGTAAATTTATATTTATTTTTAATTGTTTAAATATAGATTAAAACTCACAAACATTTGGTCTTATTTTCTCAACAATCTTTTATACTATTTGAAAAACAATATCTTCTAGTATCGTGTCAAAATATAGCCATCTGAATGTCTATTTCAGTATTCCAAATGTTATTAGAATAAACAGAAAAAGGCAATCAGTTAGCAAATAATTCTTAGTAAGATAGTATAAGCTGCCAAACATAAAGTGACGAATAATTCAATCATTTGGTGCAATCATTTGTCTAGAATTTAATAAACTTTTTAGTAAGATTTTAAGTTCCGTGTAATGTTTTGGGTTAACCAAGATGGCGGCCGTTTTAAAAACTGGCTTCAAAAAAGTCACGTGACACCGTCTCCTGTTTATTAAACCTCCTTGTGTTATACAATAGCAATAACAATAATTTATTTTATAAAAATTGGTCGTACTTCAATATATCACCAAAATAGTTTATTCATATTTCTTCTTTGTGAAAAGAAAAAGTTTATTATTGTTATTATATATATATATATATATATATATATATATATATATATATATATATATATATATATATATATATATATATATATATATATTTTCATGTGTGTGTGTGTTGTTTTTATAAATATATATGTGTGTATATATACACACATATATTTTTATATATACACATTAGGGGGTTTCTAAAAACAACTTTTTTTGAAAATGTCTGCTGGCACCCCTTATATGTGTTCTATATAACAATATAATACTAGATTTTTCAATAAAAAATATTTTGAGGGTTGCTATGAACCCTTGAAAAATGTAATTTCCTGTTCACTAAAATCTAAAATAATAATTTAATTATAAAATGATGATTTTTATATAATTATCATTTTATAATTAAATTATTATTAAATGGTTAAATTGATTTTAAATAATAAAGTTTTATATAATTTGGCTTTGGTTGAGACCCAAAATGATAAAAAAAAAAAATTTTTTTAGGAATTCATTTTCAATTTTGTGTTGATTTTGCAAAATACTTTAAAAAACTTTATTTTTATAGTTTCAGGGACCTATTTAATGTTTGAGGGTTGTTAGCAACCCCTAAAAAATTTTTTTATTCAAAAATATTTTAAATCCAGTATTATTTTATTATCTAGAACACATTCAAGGGGTGCCAGCAGACATTTAATAAGTTATTTTTATCACTCTAATTCTTAAAAATTTGCTCACATAATGTAATTTCAACGTGGATCGCAAACTTAAAGTTTAAAACTGTTACTATTAATTAAAAGTTACAAAAATTAATTAAGAATGTGGTAAAAAAGAAATTTACTAGGTTATTATGTAATGTTGTGTAAAAAATATATTAAAATGAAGTCAAACAGTTTTTCAAACAGCGATAACTACTCAGTATTATTGCTCTGTATTATAAGTTTTTGTATTATAAGTTTAACTATTTTATGTTAAAAAGTAGGTATAGATGTGTTGAAAAAGAATTTAACATGTTATTTCGGATTTTTGTTTTTTGCTGAAATTCGAACATAAAAAACTTAAATGTCAAGAAATGTTAGATAATAAAGAAAAATTATTTATAATAATAATGAAAAATTGTTTATATTGGTCATTTGAGGCCCAACATGACATACTTTTAAAAAACTTTTTTTTATTATCATTTTAGGGACTGATTTAATGTTTGAGAGTCTGTAGCAACCCTTCAATAAATTTTTTATTAATTTTTTTTTTTAATCCAATATTATATTGCTATATAACATGTGATAACTAAAAATCTGGACAAAATTAGAAATTGTATAACGTTTTAAAGGAATGATCAATTTTAATAATTTAAAAAGTATAATAACAAAAAATATCTAAATAATAAAATTTTTAAATATTATAAGTTTTTCATGCCATGAAGACAAACGGTGTCTACTCTTGTAAATGTTGCGGCAGTTAGCCAATGTACACGTTCTATGTTGATTTTCTTAATTAAAAACTCAATCCACTTTTTAAGTTTACCTAGATTTTCAGCTTGCCAGTTTTTACTATACACTAATCTCTTAAGTTCAGACCAAAAATCTTCATTTGGGCGTAATTCTGGCACATTAGCAGGGTTATGCTCTTTTGGTACAAGTTCAATATTTTTAGCTTTTAGATAACCTTGCACTTTACGCGAATAATGTGACAAAGCAAGATCAGGCCAAAAGACAATATTGTCATTTTTATGATGTTTTTCCATGAATTCTAACAAGACATTTTAAAAAATACACACCTTCATTGACTGCTTGGCCTGATAGAGCGATGTTGTGCTGAGATACCATATTTTTGATCAATTGAATTTTTAAGATACTTTATCTCTTTTGCAGACATATTTTTTGCTTTGCGATCACTTCCAACTTTTCTTTCTGGTCCTATATTATTCTCCTTTCTTTGAGTTTTTTAAGGGAGTCTTTGTTACAAGTCTTTTTTTTTCATTTTTAATTATTACTAAATAAATTTTTTTTAATAATACATTTAAAGAATTAATGGCAAGTATATTAAATTAATTCATATTTTAATATTTGCTCAAACTTTGTCAAGATTTTTAGTTATCACATGTGATATATATATATATATATATATATATATATATATATATATATATATATATATATATATATATATATAATACATATAAACACATATATATAAACACACACATAAAAAAATATATATAATAACAGTAATAAATAATTTAGGTAAATGTATACATACTTTTTTGCAGAAATTTAAACAAATTTTTATTTGCAATTAATTTCATGGTTTTGACTTTTAGACAACACGGAAGTGTTGGACAAAAGTCAAAAGTAACAAAACTAAAAAGTTATTATTATTTGTATTTATTAGGGTAGTTCAAAAAACAACTTTTTTAAAAATAGTCGGCTGCTCATAACTAAATTTGTTCTATATAATACAAAAATACTAGGTTTAAAATTTTTTCGAATAAAAATTATTTTTAGGGGTGCCTCAAGACCCTTAAAAATTTGACGGTTCCCTAAAATTTAAAAAAAAAAAGTTTTTCTAAAGTATGTTAACCTGGTACTCAAAAGAAACCAAATAAAGTAAAAAATTATTTTAAAAACTTGAAAATATTGACTTTTTTTCATTTCATCTTAAAAAGAATAGTTCTTAGGCAATTAAATCTGAAAAAAATATTTTTATGTAAATTGATTTTCAGTTTTGAAGTTTTTATATAATTTTGTTTCTTATTAGTACCAAGTTATGAAATACTTAAGAATTTTTTTTTTTTCAAAATATTAGGATCCGCCAAATTTTTAAAGGTCTTGAGGCACCCCTAAAAATATTTTTTATTCAAATAAATTTTAAACCTTGTGTTTTTGTATTATATAGAACACATTTAGTTAAGAGCAGCAGACTATTTTTAAAAAATTGTTTTCTAAACCACCCATATATTTAGGTATATATATAAATTATTGTTATTATAACTATATTTAAGTTGTTCTTATTGTTATTGGGTATATGGTTAAGAATAGAAGCAGTGTGTAAACCTTGAATGTCAGTTTTTCTTGTGGGAGTATTACAATAAATACTTATTTTTGTTCTAAAAAACAAGTTAATAGCAGAAAGGGGATAAAAAATTGAGTTGCAAAAAATTTTTTAACTCTCTCATAATGTAATATTTAAAAAAGAAAATGGTCTTATGGAAAACCAAATTATTCAAGCATAGAAAAAGTTGTTTACTAACTTTATATTTTATGTAATAAATATATCAATAGTATAATATGAATAGTATTAACAAAGTATAAAAATAAAAGTAGATAAACATTAGTAATAAGTATTCCTTTTTATATATAATAGACTGTTGTTTTTTAGGGGGAGGGTCTGGCCATGAACCTGCACATATTGGATATATTGGAAAAGGAATGTTAACTGCTGCAGTTTGTGGTGATATTTTTGCATCACCTTCTTCTTTAGCTATATTGAGTGCAATAAGAGCATGTGCCAATGATGCTGGTGTCTTACTGATTGTAAAAAATTATACAGGTATGTTTTTTTTTTTTTATAATTATATAGTTATATTCTTACTGCATATCATTCATTTAATTTAGAAAAGTTTTGAAAAAGTTGTCACTCGATGATACAGTTTTTCACTTTATGATACATAGGTTGTCACTCAATGACACCTTGGTTGCTACTCCATCACACTTAGGTTGCCAATCCATTATACATATCTCACCATTCCACACAAAGTCTCAATTCTAAATTTATGAAATGACTTTAAATCATGAAAAAATGACAGAAAAAAAAACAAGCATGCTATTTGATTTATTAATTTCAGAGAGTTTTGAGTGATTAAGCGTTTTGTTTTATTGTGTATTATTTTTTTTTATTAAACATTTTATTTATATTTTTACTATAATACAAGTTTTATACAATAATTTTTAAAACAAATTATATTATTCAAATTTAATTTTCTTTTGCATTGCAACTATTTTAAAATCATAAAAGTATTTTGTGTCTGATTTTAAAAAAAAGTCTATTTCATGAAAATTTATACTTTGTACTTATAGTTACATAACATTTATAGCATAATTAGTAAAATATAATATTAACAGCATATTAATAAAACATAATATTTACAATAATACAATAATAAAGCATAATATAGTACAATAATAAAGCATAATATTTATAGCATTTATTAAAGCCTAATATTTATACTATATTAATAATACTGGGTTATTCCATATCAAATCACCTAAAGGCTCCCAGGGTACCACCTCAGAATTGCTCTAAATTTTGACCACACACAGATTTTATGAAAAAAATACAATCCAGAAAATTTCAGCTTGATTGACCAATTTGTTCAAAAGTTATGATTGAATTAAAAATTACCAAAATCCGAAAAATTTGTGTATCAGGAGCGTACAGCAGCTTTTTTTTGATTTTTGACAAAACATAACTTTTTAAATAAAGATGGTGATCACCTGAAATTTTGTAGGGTAATAGTTTTTCACCCAAATAATCCATTATTGCAGTTGTTTTTGACTGATCTTTTACAGTTTTTGAGTTATTGTACCTTAAAGTTGCTAAATATTGCAACATAAATATTTTTTCGAACTTTAACGTGTTACAGTTTCATACTTACTTACAGAAAGTGGATTTTTTTGTTACCTTTTTGTACTTAGGGTCACCACTTGTTAGAATAATCAAAATTATGCATTAAAAATTAATTTAGCACATGCAGCAGCCTATTAAAAAATCCCTTTTTTTTAATTATAATAAATTACATCGACTTTGCTGGCATAGAAAGTAGCGTAAACAGTTGAAATAAATTATGAAAGTTTTTAATGTTGAAGTTCTATATATAGACAATCACCAAAAAAAATTTAAAGACCTTTACTCTATCTTATGACATGATTGTAGCCTTTTGAGAGTGATGATATTTTTAAAAGGAGGACAAAAAAATACCACTTACCACATACAAAATTTTTACCTTAAATTTTATACAAACTATACTGTAAAAAAGTGCATTCAAAGAGTAAGATAGTCAGTTAAAAGAAAAAGTATGTATACATGAAACTAATTAGCTTATCTCTGATTTATGTAACTCATAATACTGTCATAGTCATTACTAGCAGGAATATAGTCACGAGCACTTACACTTTTAATCAATGGAACACTTATTTGACATATTATCTTGTCAAATGGAACCCAACACTGACTTGATTGTGCATCGTTTTTCCTTTTTAAATTTAATTTGTTTCTTTGCATAAACTCCACATTAACGTCTTGGTTTTCATTACAAATATCAACCACAAGCCCTACGTACCATTCTTCATCGTAAAAGCATGCAATATATTTACCAGGTTGAAAATTTGAAAGATTTTTTTTAATCAAATTAACATCATTTAACACATGAGTATCATAGACAGCATCACTAGAGATTCTTCTTAAAAACAATTTCTCTCCATCTGGTACAAAACAGTAATAGCTTCTTGTTCCCGGAACTGTGCGCATCCCTTCATATCATATCTTAAGGTTAAAAATTGTTTCATGCTTATTGATATCGTCATTTGAAAGATAAAATATGTTAACATCTTTGATGTTTTTTCGAGCCCATGTAAACAGATCTTGTGGTGTGAGAATCTGATTTTTAATTGCTGCTCGTAGACTAGCTTTTGCGCTTCTCTTTTTATAGTGCCTCCTATTCCATCACATAGACTTTTGCCATGTGACGTAGCAAAGAAGTGATGCTCAGCATTTATTTGGTGATCTACAATGTGATAAATTAAGTTTATTACACATTTGTAGTTTTTATACTTTGACGCAGCACCATCACTGAAGTATTTAACTTTATTCACTGTGGGTAGTTTGATTTTGACCATAGGGAGCAACTTTGTAATAAAACAATGGACTGCTGATTGGTCATGACAAAGATGGTCTGAAATTTAACAATAGCATTTAAGGTGATCTTTTTTATCTTTGTAATAAATAATAAATGGGTGTAAGGTAGCTTGATTGGCTTGCCAGTAAAACCCTTGTATAGCATCTTGTACAAGAAAACAATAGTTTTCTGCAAAATCCATCAGAGTAATGCAGGTATATTGGTCTAATGTTTGTTTTGCCTCTGATAAGTAGGAAGACTGTGCTTCTTTGATAAAGTGGTGGTGACAAAGGTCATACAAAGTTTCACTTAAAGTTTCAATAAATTCACTAATGCTTGTTTGGACTGTAATAAGTGCAGTTCGGTCAGTTGACACCCATTGTTTATATGTGATCTGAAATCAAAATCAAAATCATTCTTTTCAAATACGTTTCCCAAGTAAGTCTTCAAATTTATTTTACCAGGGCAGTTGGAACATAGATGAAACATGCAGTTTCGACTATCTATATTACAAGCACATACTTTCATTAAATCTTTGTAATATATTAAATGGCTGTTAGGAAGAGCAGAGCATATCAACTTAGCATTTTGATGGTAAGAACATCACAAACTGAGTGGCTTCCACTACTATCAACAGTAAGGCATTACTTTGGCCTTAGTTCACAGAACTTGGTGAATCCAACTTTGTGTTCAGGGTATAACTTCTTAAATTCCAGATGAAGTTCTTTTAAACAAACTAATATTAAGCGTTTTTGTTTATGAACTTTAACATTATTTATACTCACAGAAACAAAGTCTTTTTTTCCTGGACATTGTATAGTGTATTCGTCAGATTCATATATTTCAATGACTCTCTGCTTAACAATATCCTCCAAAGGATGTCCTTTTTTAGCCTCAGGTTTAGCAAGTATTCCCTTTTCATTTTTTAGCTCTCTGGCTTAACAAGATGGTCTGAAATTGAAAATGCATTGCAAGTTTTTTTAATTAACCAACTATCAGGAGTTAATGATAGTAATTGAACTTTTTCTTCATTCGAACTGATTTTTACTTTTTCCTTTATTGCATCTAAAAGTTTGTCTAAATCATTACAGTTAATGCACTTTTGCTTTTTCTCAGATATTATTTCTTTTAAGTCTATATCTAATGCTGATGCTACTAGGTTTGTCATACCTGTTTCCAGTTTTTTAACTTTTTGCTTTCCATATTCTAATTTGTCACGTTTACTTACATTTTTTAGAGGAGATATTTCCAGTAAAGAAGCACTCTTATTTAAAACTGTCTTATTTAGGTCTGAAGAACTAAACTCCTCATCATCAACATCTTTGTCTTCATCTTCTTGACTAAATTTTCCTGTAATTGCAAAGTTTTTGACCAGGTTTGATCTTAAGTTGACTTGCTGTTAAATTATTAACTTTACACAATCCCTTAATAATTTTTTTCTTGTGGACTTTAAACGGATCACAGCAGTATTTTTAAAGCGGTTCATATCTAGAAATATAGGCTTTTTCATGGTGAAAAAGCCTATATTTCCTCATTTAGTTCAAAAGTGTGTCCAATCTTTGAATTAAAACTTCAGCATCTGTGCTCACAATATCTTTTAGTTTTATTCTTCCAATCATTCTGCAATAATACGTTTTGTCACAATCTTCATTTAAAACTTTCCCCAAAACATTTCTCTGTCATTTTTTACTATTTTTTCATTTTTATTACTAATCTAAAAAGTTTAAAAAAGACATAAAATTGTTAAATCTCAAAGAAACTAACAAATATCAGACACTGATTATGACACTGATTATGTCATTACTATTAGTACAAATTAAGACATTATGTCATTAAAAGGAAAACTGAATATATTCATTCACAGATAAAAAAAAAACTATACTACTGTCATCCCTATGACTAATTATTAGACTATGACCTAAGGCTAGCTCATAGTCTAATAACATTCTCCTTTTGAAAATACCATCACTCTCAAAAAGCTACAATCATGTCATAAGATAGAGTATAGGTCTTTAAATTTTTTTTGGTAATTGTCTATATATAGAACTTCAACATTAAAAAGTTTCATAATTTATTTTAACTGTTTACGCTACTTTCTATGCTGGCAAAGTCAATGTAATTTATCATAGTTTTAAAAAAAGGGATTTTTCAATAGGCTGCTGCATGTGCTAAATTAATTTTTAATGCATAATTTTGATTATTCTAACAAGTGGTGACCCTAAGTACAAAAAGGTAACAAAAAAATCCACTTTCTGTTAGTAAGTATGAAACTGTAACACATTAAAGTTCGAAAAAATATTTATGTTGCAATATTTAGCAACTTTAAGGTACAATAACTCAAAAACTGTAAAAGATCAGTCAAAAACAACTGCAATAATGGATTATTTGGGTGAAAATCTATTACCCTACAAAATTTCAGGTGATCGCCATCTTTATTTAAAAAGTAATGGTTTGTCAAAAATCAAAAAAAACTGCTGTAAGCTCCTGATACACAAATTTTTCAGATTTTGGTAGTTTTTAATTCAATCATAAATAGGTCAATCAAGCTGAAATTTTCTGGATTGTATTTTTTTCATAAAATCTGTGTGTGGTCAAAGTTTAAAGAAAGTTTGAGATGGTACCCTGGGGAACTTTTAAAAAACTAGGTGATTTGATATGGAATAACCCTACTTAATCTTTATATAACATTAACAGAACATACTATTTAAAGTATATTAATAAGACAAAATATTTATAATATATTAGTAAAACATAATATTTATTGCATAATTAGTTTTTTTACTTTTAATTATATTAAAAGATTTATAAAGCAAAGTAGACAAAAAATTAAAAATACATAGTTTTCTAATCTCAAAGTATACAAACAGTAAGCAACTCAAAAACTGGGTTATTAGTAAATAATAAGAAAAGTTTATTTAGATTTGTCATTGATTGGTACACAAAATAACATACATAGAGATAGAATTACCATCAAGGTAAAAACCAAAGAAAGTTATGGCTATTGTTTTTCCATCAAAATTTTTGGTCTGTTATATTTTGCAAAAAATGTTTTGGACTATTAAAAAAAAAAAAAAATTGTTGAAATTTTTTTTTTTTTTTTTATTATAATAAGAATTGAACTTTACTTTTTTGATGAACAAGTTTGCTTCAAAAAAAATTCGAATTAAAATTCTGGACTATAAAAATTAAAAAAAAAAAATTGTTAAAATTTTTATTAACAACCCAAATCAGACTCATGTACAAAGATCAATACAATGTCATCTTAAAAATTAGTTACCCAAAGATAATTTTAAAATAGAAAACTACCGAAAAAGTAGTTTTCTATTTTAAAGTAGTTTAAAATTTAAAATTATTTTAAAAGTTGTTTTTGTAAAAAAAAAAATTCTTTTTTTTTATAACTATAACTCCGAAATACGAACCTTGACAAGCAAAGCCCCTGCGTGGAGAAACAACTTGAACGCGGTACTACCAGGGATGTGGTGGGGATTGAACTCGGAACCTTTCACTTATGAAGCGAGCACTTTTTTTATCTGAAAGATCAAGTAGAGGGAGGTTCATGCAACTTTTGTAGCTTGTTGTCAAGACCTATGATTTTTTTGAATGAACACTGAGATCTTTCTGATAATTATTGGTACTGAGTCTAATCATCACAAGTGTTGTTAATTGCCATGTCCTTTCTTAGTTTCTAAAATCTTTCTTTGAAGTTTCACACCAAGGGCAGGGTATGTGGATGCAGCTGAGCCTAATCCAAGAAAAGCATTTGCAAGTTTCATGTTCCCAACTACAGTTAAGACAGCACTTTCACGGCCAACAACTCTTAAATTTGCTCTGAGTTTTCATGAGAATTTTTCACAGATTCAACAATTACCAAGATCATGAGCTTTTTTACTCCTGAGTCACAATAGGCTTGAGAAGATTTGAATAGGAAAACTTATGCTTTGTTTTTTGTTTTTGACTTTCCAATATATTCATACGTCTCTATATATTCCAATATATTCATACAAATCTTGAGAAACCACCACCTCCATCAATGCCTACTTGTATCATGTACACATTTATCATATACTGGTGGAAAGTCTCAATGGTCCAGAATTTGGTCAAGTGCTGAGCTTTTCCACTCTGTTCATCACTAATGGAAACATCAAATTTGATTGTTTTAGTATTGCACAAAGATTTCTACTATTGTAATAAGTGCTTTGTCTTGTTGACTTATTTTCAAACCAAACCTGATTCAATATTTGCAACCACTCCAAGTTCTGAAAAAAGTAGCTGCTTTGTGAGTTTGTTTCAAAGAGAGACCTAAAGTAGATTGCAATATACTAATTTCCTCAACAGACACAATTTTCAAATAAAAAAAAGTGTCAATTCTAAAAAATCTTAATTTTCAGTCATTTTTGTGACTGTCAAATCCAGGGATGTGGAGTAAAAAAAAGTACCAACTCCAATTGTTGAAAATTTCAACAATTGGAAACATTTCTCTAATTAGAGTCGTTTCAATTATTGGAGTCGCACTCCACTTTTAATTTCTTTAAAAAATATTGAGCGATAATTAAAATTTTTTATTTAAACAATTTTATTATTTTATTAAACAATTGTTAGATGTAAGTTTTTACTTTATTTAAAAAGGTTTTTGTGTAATATTATATTATAAAAACATTATTAAAGATAAACGATTCAAAGTTATTTATTCCAAACGTAATTTAGATAAACTCATCCTTATTTATTTTAGTTAAGTTTTAATTTTGTTTTTTTATTTAAGTTTAAGTTATTTTTATTTTGTTTTTCGTTTTTGTTTTTTTTATGAAGATTTATTTGCTTCTCTTATGATAAGTTTTTTTTAAAGTTTTTTTATAGTTAAGTTAAGATAATTTTTTTAGTATGTTTTTAAAATGTATATTAATTTTTAAAACATATTAACAGCCATTGTTAAGTTAAGTAAAATCAAATAGTATTTTCGTGTTTATATTATGCCGTGAAATCGCACGTCTTCCTGGCCAAGCCTGCCTTTAATGCCATTTATGTTTCCATCAAAATCACTTTTTATTGAAACATTAAAATGACCTTAACTTTTTCCGGTGTTGCAAAATATTTTTAAAAATTTGTAAAAATTGTCTTCATGCCCAGACCTTCTAAGTACAAGTATGTTCTGAGAAAAATTCATAACTGATGTTATAAAATCTTCAAAATATCAATTATGAAGTTGTTTTTTAAATCAGTTTTAACAGCATGCACCACAAGGTAAGTCTAGTAAAGGCTGCCAAACCTTGAAAAAAAAAAAAAATTTACATAATGTTAAGTATTTATAAAACACTATTTCAAATAAAATTTATATAAAAACCAATATAAGAGAAAAGATAAAACCTTGCGGTACTTCTAAAGTTACTGGAAATGAAGAAGAGTGTTGGCCTTGGAGAATAATTTTGTTAGAAAGAAATGATTTAATAATCTTAAAACCGTGTTATAAAGAAACTAATAATTAGTTAATAACTAAATAATTAGAATTAATAGAAAATAATTGAGTGAAGACTATTCGTAGGATAGTTACTGACGCTGTTGAAGATTTTTCAAAAGTCTCTAGAGCTTCTGAGATAAGGTTTAGTAAATTGTTTAGTAACTTCTGAGGTAAGATTCTGAGATAAGGTTTAGTAAATTGTTTATTAACTTCTGAGGTAAAATTCTGAGATAAGGTTTAGTAAATTGTTTAGTAACTTCTGAGGTAAGATTCTGAGATAAGGTTTAGTAAATTGTTTAGTAACTTCTGAGGTAAGATTCTGAGATAAGGTTTAGTAAATTGTTTAGTAACTTCTGAGGTAAAATTCTGAGATAAGGTTTAGTAAATTGTTTAGTAACTTCTGAAGTAAGATTCTGAGATAAGGTTTAGTAAATTGTTTAGTAACTTCTGAGGTAAGATTCTGAGATAAGGTTTAATAAATTGGGAGTAGTTGAGCTTAGCATGAGACCTTTTTACATAACTTCTTGCAATAATAAAAAAAAGATTTGTCAAGAGAGATGTTCATTTGAAATAATTGAAAAAAATGATTACTGTTTAATCTAGCAGCTTCACAAGGAGGTGGATAATATGGAGTTGATTAAGGTTTGAGTTAAAACCAATGAGAAGGGATAAAAAGTTAAATACCATATGCTTGGATTACCTAACTTCCTTACCTTTAATACTTATATGGTGTAGTATTTGCCAAAGGGGAAGATGATGATCAGATGGATGTGTAGTATGACTCTAACAAGACCAGAAAAGGATATTTTTAGACAGAGATTAAAAAAAGCATAATATCGAACAATATTTGTCTGAGAGAATTAAAGTGGTTTTGGTATTAGTATTTAGAGAGGAAGATTCTTCAGGAAAAATGGTAGAGGTAGAACTAAGAAAATTTTGAGAGAGCGCATTACGTATGGTCTGAATAAGCAATAATTATGGAAAAAAAGATGCTCGAGAATTTATATTAGAGAAACAGCATAAAAATAGAAAGCTAATTCTGATTATAATGATGATGATGATGATAATGATGATGATCATCATCATCATCATCATCATACATAAAGAACATCATGATGTTGATCATGATGGTGTTTATATATAAATATACATGCATATATAAATAAAATAACATAAATCTCTAATAAAAAAATATACTTTAGGATGTATCAATGTTGATGCAGCCCCGGTCATAAACCTGACTCTGCTTTTTTTATCAAACCCAGTCAAATTTCAACCCTGCTCGCTTACTAATTGTATAGCATTATTATTTTGCTAGATAGTAGAAAAAGACAAGTTTATTCGAACATGGAGAAAAGAGAATTTACTTTGAACAACTGAAATTTTAAATAACTGAAAATCCGGTTCTAGATAAAGTTTGTTAAGGAAAATTTACAGGCATTGAAAATCTATGCTAAAGTAGCAACCATGAAAGGCAAAAACTAAACTTAAGTAATTCATTCAAACTGACAAAAATGTTAACAATTTAAAACATATTGTAAATGAATCATAAGATAGAGATAAGACAATATTTAAAATTGAACTGTAAGAATTATTATTGTGATATAATTAGCAAAGTTTTTGTAAACTTCATTTTGTACTAAGGTGATCGTCTTCATTTTGGCAGAGCTGTAGAGTTAGCCAAGTCTGAAGGAATCAATGTTGAGATGATTGTAGTTGGGGAAGATTGTGCCATTTTAAGTGAAGATAAAAATGCAGGTAGAAGAGGACTTTGTGGAACCATTCTTATACATAAGGTATTATTTTGAAAGAAAATAATATTTTTAAAAAGCTTTTTAAAACTTTTTTTTTAAAAAACTTCAACTATTTTTTAAATTTAATTCTTTTTAATAATGAAAAAAAATCAAAAATTCTTGAAGTTGTTATATTTTTACTATTGTTTGTAATATTTTAAAGTTTTAATTTGTTGTTTTGTTTTGGTCTACTTGATTTTTTTATTTTAGGTTCTTCAATGCTTTGCAAATTTGCTGACTTGACTACACATTGACCACGGTGACCAGACAATAAACTCCACAGCCTGTTGACACTGCTTGTTAATTATAGTTCATCTTTATGAATTTTATTAAATGTTAGTGTTTAAGTTATAAAATGGATTTTGATTGGGCAATCATAGCTTTAATTACAATCCATTATAAATAATTACATTTAGTACATTAGTATATAGAACAGAAGTTATGTTTTGTTTTATATCCTGTTTATTTATATATCATACTCTACATACTTATATTCACATAAAAAGTCATTGGTGACATAATGTTAGATAGGAATAGGGTATATTATATATGATAAAATAAGGATAGAATAAAGTCAACTAGACCTTTTTTTTTTAAAGAACAATATCATACTTATTCTATTGTTGAGTACAGGTTAGGGTTTGGTCAGTATTTTTGTACAGCAAAATAAAATATAAAATTTTGCTCTTTTTTATTTATGCAAAAAGTGTTTGGATTTAAGTGCTCATTTCATAGGTTAAAGTGCTACTAATAACCTTTTGAAGTTCTTTTAAATTTCTAGAGTTTTCTTTAATTTTTTAGAAGTTTTTGGAACTTTTCAGAAGTTTTAGTCCTTAAGCATTTTTGCTGAGCAACTTTACTAAGTTAGCAACTAAACTAAGAGTTTTTGTTATTTTCTCTTTTATTTTAACTTTTCTCACGTTTTTTTTAACACTAAATACTTTTTTTGAATAAACAAGCCAAAATATTTTTTTTTGTGTTTTAAAAATTGTTATACAATATTAAGTTATATATTATTAAATTATAATTTCTTATATATAAAACTTGTTCAGATTAAACAACTTGTTTCCCCGCACAGTGACCTTGTTTGTAAATTGTGCTTTGAAGTTAAATTATTAAAGAGTTTTTAAAGTTAAAGAGAGGGTTGGTAACCAATATAAAAAAAACCTGTAGTGGTCCCCTCTGTCTTAAGGAGGCAAATAATATTTAAAGAAAAGAAAAAAAATTATTAGTTAATTTTTAAAAAATAAAACCTAAAAAAAAAAAGTTTTTTAAAAAAAAAATTAGAATTAAGTTTTAAAACAAAAAAGCTAGAAATAATTGTATGCATTTGTGTAATAAGATTCAAAATACATCACAAAAAATTTAAAGCCAAAACTGAAGTCTACTTATCAACTGTTTATCACGTTATAGAGAGAGATATAAAAAGCTTTAACTATTGATAGAAAAAAAGGATTGCAAAACAAAAGGGATTTGTTAATAAAAAAAAAGTAGCTAAAAATGTTTTTTGTTTCTTTATTGATCACTAAGGTACTGTCAAGCTCTTTCCTTGTTGAACAAGAAAAAAGCTTAACTGTACATGGTTTCAGAACATTTTGTCAAAAGGATGAAAATCCATGACTCTTTGAGAAAAATTAAAATAAAAGTACTTGTATGGCAAGCAGTATGTGTGGTAAAGCAGTATGTGTGGTAAAGCAGTATGTGTGATAAACAGTATTTATAGTAAAGTTAGTAAAGTCGTAAATATGTCTTTTAAATCATCATGTAATTAAGTACACAGTTTTACAATTATGAGTGGCCCATTCTTTAAGCAAACTGGCTTTTCTTTAAAGTTGCTGTCAAAACATTTATAAGGGCAAATATTTCATAAATTTTTTATCATTTAAAAATTTCTGATATTTAATTGAAGATTTTTTAAATCATAAGTTTTAAGGTATAATGATATTGTAATTTATGCAAATTTATGCAAATTACCATACTCCTGGTATCAATGTTTAAAATACTTAATTTTTTATCACGATTGTGACTTTTTTCTTAAATACCAGTACATTTGTTAATTTTTAGGCAATACTTATGTGCTCTGAAAATATCAGAAGTCAACTGTTTTTGATATTTTTATAGTGTAAAAATTATTGCATTAAATTTAACACGAATGAAGTTGTTTTTGAAACGAATTTTAAAAAATTTGAAAATCAAATTATTATCTATAATTAGTGTTTTAAACTTACTGAGATCAAAAGAAATGAAAATATTATTAAGAAAAAAATGTGTTATATATATATATATATATATATATATATATATATATATATATATATATATATATATATATATATATATATATATATATATATATATATATAATGATTTTTAAATCATCGGATAAAATGAATAAAAAATAAATTTTTGAAACAAATTTTTTAGATTGCTGGCGCAATGGCTGAAGAAGGAAAAACTATTGATGAAATACATAAATTTTTACAGGATTCAATTCTTGCAATGGGTATGATAAATTTTATTTTTAAAAATAGTTTTAGCATTTTAATATATATAACTTGCTTTTTATTGTACAGATTTTTTTATTATGTAAAGGAACAATAAGTGTGAGTTTGTCTTCTTGTTCAATACCGGGAAAACCGTGCAATTTTGTTGTAGGAAAAGATGTTGTAGAATTTGGTTTAGGTAAGGTTTTTATTTTTTAATATTAGTTTTTATCTATTTAATTCTTTAACAAAAAGTGAAGTAATGAAATTAATTGTTCTGTCAGTTATATTGATCCTTGTTTTGAAATCTAGATTGGATTGTATCTTGTATTCAGTCTTTTACATAGTAATTATAGTTTTAAGTTAAAAGTTTTTGCTTGAGATGGAACTTACTTAATTGCTTGAGATGGAACTTACTTAATTGCTTGAGATGGAACTTACTTAATTGCTTGAGATGGAACTTACTTAATTGCTTAAGATGGAACTTAATTAGATCACTAGTTCCACCTTTATAATTTATTTAGCTTTTCTTTTATCTACTTGATGCCAGGGTTGGCATTAAAAAAACCTGCCCAATAAAATTCAATAAAACCAGCCTAAAAAACCTAATAAAACTCAGGCAATCTGGGTTTTTTGAGATATTTTATAACTTTAAGAACTATTATATTATTAATATAACTATTATTAGCCAAAATTTCTGAAAACATAAACATTATAGAGCGAGCTATAAAGGGAAGTTTTCAATTCAAATGCAATATTATTTTTGTTTAAAACAATTTTATTTTGGAAACCAAACAAATTAGATTCATTTAATAAGATTTTTTAGAATAAAAACTCTTTGACAAGACTAATTATATTTTTGATATTTTACACTTTTTACAAAAGCAATCTATTTTTAATTACTGTCTATATATTTGCACTAGCTTTTTAGTCTTTTCACTTTCTAATTGATTTCTAACTTTTGACCAGATAAAACCAAACAAGGAAAATATTCTTTCTATTGACCCTGACCTAGCCAGGCATGTTTGAAGTTTAGAAATTAATTTTCAAAACTTCAGGGAATTTTTTTTGAACTGATTTCTCATTACTCCACAATATTGTTGATATAATTTGATTGCTCAACATCCTTTTATGATATGCATCACAATCCTTTAATGTAAGCAATATCAACCCAGGTACAAAATCAGGATATTGATTGTAAATTCTTCAGCCTCATCTTCATTTTCAATCAGGAGGTTTTTGCCTAAGAAAAAAAAATTAAATTTCAATTAGCATATAATTGTAAAAATAAATTTTTTTGATTTTTAATGCAAAACTTATTTTTACCCAAAAAGCGTGGATTGGTCATGTACGCAAAATAATGGATAGGTGTAATAGCATCATTACATTTCTTCTTGATAGCTGTGTGGTAATGACTTAGTTTATAGTTGTTCAGAGATGAGAGTCATAACTCGACACATTCTAATAGGTGACAGTTGTCACTTTGCATTTAGAAGAAATTTATTTTTATTTATTTAATCAAATTAACATTTTTATTTTTATTACTTTTTCTTTACACCTACAAAGTCTTATTATGTAACAAAAACTTTAATTAAAAAAAATTAAATACATGATCTAAAACAACATCAAATATTTTGAGTGGGGTTTGAAGTCTGTTAGCTTCTCTAAATATTGCTCGATTTTTAATTATTTTACTGATTTTGATATGTATATCATCATTATATAATATTCCTACATAATATAATTTTGTTAGTTTTTTATGTATGTTTCTATACAGTCAATTTGGGTGTTTCATCAGGTAGCTTGGTAACTGAGGCATATGCCCTCCGTTTTTAGACAACCATCCCTCAAAATAAAAATTGAATAGTTAATCTTAAACTTTTATATAAATTTATTTTATATATTTTATTTTTACTTAAAGTTTATAATCCGCTAATACAAAATACATGTGGTTTACTTGTGGTTGATGTGTATTGTGAAAATATTTCTGCACTTCAACCATGTGTTTGATGACATCTCAGTGTGTTACTTCTCTTTCCAAAAGATTTAAATAATGTGCAGAACACCTATATGTTAAAAGATTTAAATACATTTATTTGATTAAATCCCTTATTTTATTCATCTTATTTTCATTATCTGTTACCACAGCGAATACTTCTTTGTGATTTTACAAAGGAGTTTGGTACAATACTTCGCTGTTTTTTTATTTGAAGTACATTATCACAATTTTTATTTGAATATTTTGACAAATTTAGATTGTCCCTTTCTGTATGCTTGTGTAAAAACTTTTTTTGGCCATCTTTTAAATAGGGATTTACTCATTCTATCTTGTTGCTAATCAAAACATGACAATTGTGGCAAAAAATCTTTGTACTGTTTTTAACTTCAGTTACTTGATTCCATTCTCCAGCTTTCTTTCTCCCACTTTCAATTGACATTTTTAATTATAAAAAATATTATTTTCATATCTAAACTAAAATCAATACATATAGGTTTACTGTTTTAAATTATTTTTTAAACTGTAATTAAAAAAAACTTTTTGAAAATAATTTGAAGTATTGTTATAAATTTTTAAAAACATGATAAATCACTTTGTAATAATTTAAGACTTTGATTATAAATTTTAGTTATTAATTATTAATATTGAACATTATTTTACAAAATTTTTAAAACTTTAAAGACACAGGATTATAGTTTTTATTTTCAAATTAGTTAACTTCTTAAAATATATTTTCCTGCTAAATAAATAAGGGTTAGGGGTGTGTGTGTGTGTGGCAGAGTTTATTATTTTTTTACTTTGAGAAATAATTTTTTTCTTTACTCAAAAGTAAGTCTCTTTATCATAGATGCAAATAATAAAAACCAACTAAAAAACTCCTTTTCGTTTTAAGATTGGAAAAGCGTATTTGTTTAGAAGATTTCTTTCAATAAATGAAATTTCTTTTGCTATAAAGTGTGAAACTTTCTAAAGTGTTTCTCTAAAACTAAATGTTAGTGTTAATTTCATTTGCTGTTTAAGATTTCAAGAAAGTTTGATCCTATAGAAAAAGATAAGTATTTTTTAGCTGGAAAAGAAGAAATCTGAAAGTTATGCAAGTTGAATACAATGCGAGGTGTAAAAAATTTAAAAACTCAGTAAACTGGAATGATAATGGGAAAAAACATGCGCAAAAATTACCTAAAGAAGACTATGTTGCATGTTTGTGAAAGACTGTGTTGCATGTGCTGTTTGTGAATATTATCCAGATCTTTAAGGCGTAAAACACAATGATTCTTTTCTTGTTAAAGGCTTGAAATTAAGAAAACACTCATATACCGAAGTATCCACCAATGAAAATAATACTGCAGTAGCAGCAGCAAATTTCAAATACCATCAACCGGGTGGTGTAAGAAAGGTTGCTGCGCCAACTTTATGAGAATTTCTTTACGATTGGTTCATTGATATTCCCCAGACATTGAAAGCTTGTTTACCACACTCAGTATCCAAGTCAAGTTTTTTTTACAATCAGTGATTAACAACCAAAAGATGTACAGCAACTCAACCTCGTGTTTTCGGATAAATAGATTAATGATTTGGTTCAAGATTACAAAGTAATTTAAAGAAAACCAAACAAGCAGTTTCAAATTAAACAAGAAGACAGGAAAGAGCGCATTTACAAGTACATAAAAAATGTATGGACTGTTAGAAAAATTTTTATTGATAATTTTTTTGTTGATCCTCCGATAATAAATGGCAATCAAATGCCCCTCCACTGTAATTAGAGTGTCTCACAAAAGACCCTTAACATTACAGGTTATGACACATATGTTAAGTAGAACTATTTACTCTTGTGCAAAAGGATCACTGCTTTACTCAGGTGTCTAGTGATTTGTGTGCTGTTGTTAAACCAGAGTTTGTGTTTAAAGGTAAAGTCACTCGAGTTAAACTGAATCCATCTGAAGGAATAAAATGCAATTGGGCTCCAAAGGAATCTTATTGCCTTAAACAGACATTAGGAACAATATCGACCAATTTGACACCATTTTTTTACTATTAAGAGCTACTGTATTTATGCTCTGAATGACTATATTGTTCACATCATGCCAGAGGTACAAGAAGCATTGCTAAAGAAAGGTATGTTGGCATTGGTAGCGGTATTTCAGGGGATATCCAAATAAATGACACAATTATTCTTGCTCCAATGAAAAAGAAGCAAGCTTGAGCAGAGACTTATGATCAACCAGTTGACTGCTGATCCAATAAACATTCTTTAACCTACCCATAATGATATGATGAGGTTGCTTGTTGAAAGTTTAGCAAATCTTGAAATTGATATCCCATCACGCTACAAAGTACTTTGGTTTACTAGTGCTCTTGATGAAAGTGAGGGCTACTTAATATCAAAGAAATTGATACTAAGTAAATTGATTGAGCTTGGGGAAGAGTTGAGTTATAAGTGTTAAGAGTTGGGGAAGAGTTGAGGAAGATTTTAAGAAATTCAGAGCAAAATTAATGAAATCAAAAAGCCCAAACCAGTTAAAGGATTTGCTGAAGCTTATTATTCCACCAAAGGGCTTTCAGCGCAAAAAAACAAGATAACTCTCTAGAACCAGTCAATAAATGTGGCAAGCTTTTTGATTGAGAAAGCAATAAAATTGAATTAGCTGATGTTAACAAAGAGTTTTCTAATAAAGGAATTTCTGTAGAAGAAAAAAATACCATCGAAAGTACTACTAATCTAGCTGGGAGCAACAACGTTGGGAATACTGAACAGCTTGTTTAGAAGATTTCTTTCAATAAATGAAATTTCTTTTGCTATAAAGTGTGAGCATATTTTGATATAAAACCCCACATGGTCAAATTAGGAGTTATAGATGGATGCAAAATTTCTTGAGGAGCTTGGTTTACTGTTGCAGACAAGAGAAACTAGACTCATTCCCTTTATCACCATTATCAAAAAGCAATATAATATTGCTCGACTGTATTTGAAATGAATCCAAGCAGAGAAAAATTCAAAACTTGTTCAGTGTTTGATTTTTTTTTTAATTTAAAATAAGATTAGTTGTTCTTCTGAGTTCAGATTTTCTTTTTCTATTGTTTTTGAAGTTTTTTAAAATTTCGACCTTTTTGTTTGTTTTGAAGACAAGAGTAATGTATTTACATAAATTGTGGAATTAAATAACGAACTCTTCTATGTTTATACAGCTGTCAAAAAAAATCATGGTAAACAAAAGTAATATAACTATTCCGTATCATTACCATCATCTGGTGAAATAATTAAAAAAAAAAATTTTGTGCACTTAAGAAAAAAATATTCACCACTAGATTTGAATTTCTATTATCTATCTCTTCTATTATTAACTCTATTGCCTGCACATCCTGGATAAAAAACATTACAATATTTTTATTATTATAAAGTAAGTTGCTTAAATGGTGCTATGCAAATAATTAACAAGCACTTTTCATTTGTTAGGCTTTTTTTGCTGTTTTCATTTTGACTTTTTTGTTAACATTTTTCCTGTAGTACCATCAAATCCATCTATGCATCTTACAGTCACTTTAGTTCCTTAGGCATTGTGATTAGCACAGGAGATTGTACATCACATAGCCTTTCAAGCGTGTGTTTTAGTTTTTTTAGCAGTATGTGTACTGAAGAGGCATTTACATAGAGGTTCATGGGTATCATTTAGCTTTTAAAAATTTTATCATTTTTTAAAGGATATATGTAGCAGCCTTTTTCTTTAGAACCATTTCTTAGAAGCTTGTATGTTGATTTTGATATTCCACCATTTTGGGACTCAATAACTAATATATAATAACTAGCTGAATTGACCCGTAAAAATACGGGTCTTTGTAAGTCTATTCCACACAAACCTTTTGCTTTATTTTCTTAATCTAGCTGTCCGTATCGGTAAATGCAGGTCTTTTCTTCTACTTCTATATTTATCAATTCCACGCCAATCATTTCTTTACTTGTTCTTTATTTACTTCAATATTTTTTAGTAAACTGTGGAAAAAAATTCATTAAAAAAATTTGCTTTAAGAGCAAAAAAAAACTTTAACATACGAACTTTTTCCGCATGCGTATATAGCTTATTAAACCCCGTTTATTTATTTTTTTTTTTAAAAATTCTGAACTAAACTACTTCCTACTTTTAGACCAGCCATGGACCATGGTTTATGGTCGCGTCCTAGCCATATTCAATAATTTACTATATTTATTATTATTATATGCTTAGTTTTGAACAATAACGGTCTTTTATAGTTATCTTTGTATTAGACGGAAACGGTAATGCAATTCTTTAAAACGTTAGTCGCTTAAAGCGTCAAAAGTCATGCAAAAAAATAAATTATAAATTTTGTGGTTTAAAAGTTGAAAAACTAATAATATTATAACAAAATATTTGGTAATTTTTAAACGTTATTATTTAGCTCTTACTTATGGTATTTATTTTGTTTTCATTTTACATTTTTAAAAAAATGTTGAAGCACCTAACTACATGCATAACTTTGATAGCTCACAAGTTAAGTGCGCAGTCATCAGAGTCGCTGTGCAAGGCTTCAAATCCGCGCCTAAAAAATCTCAATACATTTTTTTAAATTTTTTTAATCTGGCTATATTTATAGCAAAAAATTAAATATAACAAAAAACCTTTTAATTGCTTTTTTTTTCCCTGCCTCCACTGCAATACCATGTGGAGTAGCACGACGGTTTTATCAAATTTTTTCCTTATTAGGTTTTAGGACCTTTTTTTTAAGACTATCCGTAACTTATTAGGACCAATTATGCGAGAACAGTATCAAAATCGTGACACACACGCAAAAAATTTTCGCCATGTTTATTGGTGTTTTAAGAAATCCAAAAAATTTATAAAATTAAAAAAAAAAAACGGTTAAAGTGTATAACATTTAACTTGTTTAACTTCACAAATATTTTGTAATTTAAAGAAAAAAATCGCTGGCGGTAAATTTGAACCACGACTATTACGTTCAGAGGCTTAGCGCGCTAACCACTCGGCCATGCTGACACATCAAATATCGAAATTTTAAAAAAATATAAAAATTGTTTTTAACGGAATTGCTGTAGATCAAAAAATTAGGAGAGGTTGACGCAATGCAATTTTTAAGTCAAAGTCAAAGTATAAAACTTGAAAAATGTTTCAGTATGTTTTATCATTACTTAATTACATACGTTAGATATTTGCATACACGTTTTCTTCTAAAAAAAAGTTTTGCGACTCTTTCTACTAACACTACTATTAAGTTTGGCATTATTATATAGAAGATAGATAGATTATAAAATAGTTTTTCACTTAAAAGGACAAACTCTATTCCACATTAACCTTATCTTTATTTCTCACTCTAATATTTTTTAGTGAACAATAGATTATGTGCTAGAAAAAAAATAATAATTCACATATGCACCTTTTCCGTATATTTATATTTAGAGCTTAACATGAAGAAGGTAAATCATTTAGTTCAAGACAACCTGCCCAAACCCAAATCCTCTGTTGATTTATGCACACTCACTGTCGCTAGGCGTGTAAAATAAGTAGCTAGGCAAGTCAAATAAATTAACTTGATCTGTTTTTCTGCATAAAACAAAAACAGAAAATGTGAAGTACTTGATAAAAGGAACTGTAATATTGGATTTAGTTAATTCAATACAAAGTGATAGAAAACTGCAAAATAAGGTAACAACGTGAAAATTATTGAAATACTAATTTACAACAATTTGTATTGCGTTTTATTAAAATAGCTTTATTAAATGGTATGAAGATTGATGATACTTCTTCTTCGTCTTTAGAAAATGGTTAACTATTTGAAAGACTTTTAAATTGATTATAAAAGCATTATCTAAAAACGAAATAAAATCATTATTGATAACACTGAATGCACATTTATTTGTTTTATGTTAATTCATTTGAAAAATAAAAAATACGAAACGAAATTTAGTAATATTAAATAAATATTAGACACACTTTGTGAGGGTGCTTTTGTAAAAGTCTCTAATATTTGGTTGGAAAGCTGGAAATACTCTTTTTTTTAAAAAAAATTCAGTTTTATCAGCATTGCTAAAGATAAAAATTTTTACTGACACAAAAAAATATATAAAGTAACATATTTTAAAAATTTATGTAAATGATAACAAATATGAAAAAGTAATGTTTAAGTTTCAATACACATAAAACCCATAAAACTGCATAAGTATGCAAAACACATTACCTGATGGTACTGCAGATGATATTGATGCTATTGTGAAAGTAAAAAAAAAAAAAGTGTATAAAGTAACATATGTTATACATTTATGTAATTGTTTACAAACATGAAAAAAGTAATGTTTAAGTTCCAATACACATAACACTCATAAAACTGCATAAGTATGCAAAACACATTACCTGATGGTACTGCATATGATGACATTGGTGCTATTGTAAAGGTAAAAAAAAAAGTGTATAAAGTAACATATGTTAAACATTTATGTAATTGCATGAAAACAGTAATGATTAAGTTTAAATACACATAAAACCCATAAAACTGCATAAGTATGCTAAACAGATTACCTGTTATTATTGCTTGAGGTGCTAATGTAGAGACAAAAAAATAAATAAATAAAGTAATCTGTAAATTAAGATATGCTATCTTTAAGTTTTAACACACATAACACTCTTAAAACTGCATAAGAATGCAAAACACATTACCTGATGGTACTGCAGATGACGCTATAGTGGAGGTAAAAAATATATTTACATAAACTAACATATACTAATCAATTAAACAGTTTATTTTAGTGTGATATAACCGCACACAAACATCAAAAAATGTGTGTTAAAATTAAACAAAAAGAAACATAAGTGTACTTTCCTTACCAATTGAATTTTCTAAATTTTCTAAATAGAATAAAAAAAACTCATTAACATTAGGAAAGAAACTAACATGCAGAATATTTGTCAACTTTAGGAAATCTATAAATAAAGTTGGAACAAAACAAAAGGCAAAAATAACAATCACAAAACAAAACAAACCAAAAAAGAAAAAAGCGACAAAAAAAATAAAAAATAAAAGTAAAGAAACAATTCACAAGAACAATATAGTAACTTACTAAGTTGTTGAAATATAAGCCCTATAAAAAAAATGCTAAAAATTGTATCAAAAAAGCTAAAAGACCATAGAATACACCTTTTTATTTGAAAGTAAAATGCTTTATCTATAATACACAAATGTAATATAATCAAATTCTGTTTACCCATTGAATGTTCTAATTTTTCTAAATAAAATGAAAAACTTATAAACATTAAAATAAACTAACTTGCCAAATATAGAATAACTTTATGTTAAATAAATATGTAATAAAAAAAATAAAGAGCATTACAACAACAATAACAAATTGCTTACTTAGATTCTCAACAGAATCTTCTAATTTTTCTAAATAAAATACATTTAAAAGTTACAAAAGTCACTTGCTGACTGACAAACTGTCACAACTGACAAAAGTCAGTTGCTAAATAACTTTAAAAAAACTAAAAAAGCATAAATGTATTTGCACACAAAAAACAACAACAAAATTCCTCACTTAGCTTGTCCATTACTTCCGCTAAACATTAAAAAAAAGTTATAATTAACAAATTGCTGAAATTGGTGAAATATATATCTTTGTAACATATCCTTCTCATACAAAATTAGCTTACTTGGCAAGAGCTCTTCGGCTCTGATCTCTTGAACATCTAATATATATATAGACAAAATTAATTTTCAAAATATTTACTTTTTCAATTAAACATATAAGATTTGTCTTAAATTATAAAACTGTTGCACAGTTTTATAATTTAACACATTCAGTTAATGACAAAAAGTTTCATTTTACGTGAAAGTTTAGTAGTTAGAAGACTTAAAAGTCAATTTTAGCTTAAACACGTTTTATGAAATTATAGCTTAAACACCTTAAATAAAGCTTATACGCGTTTTTAAGGTTCACTGCTTTACAAAAACATCAATCAAAATAGCGGAATAAACAAAAACTGAGTTTTGGGTCCAGCCTTTTAAAGTTCTAAAAATTAATTTATATATTTTTTAATTTTAGTTAAATTTTAGGGGGGTGTACTTGATTCACGGGGTTAGGGGAGGGCGGCATATCTTGGTTGATTTTAATTAAAAACGGCTAGATTAAATCATCGTTTTATTCACACCGTAAATCAAGTACAGCTCCGCCACTTTTAGAACATATGTAACTGCTACTATATATAGTATATATATATATGGCTTACTTCGAAAAAATGCAGAAACTTCTTTGTCGCCTAAAGATATACAAAATTTTCTTAATGTAATTTCTTAATAAAAAAATAAGCTAAATATCTCAGTATTATTGACGTATCATCTCTTTTTATCTCTTTAATTAATGTTATACAAAATTAAAAGAATACCTTCTGTATCTTGGCTGCTCATTTCTAAAAAATAATCTTAATGTTTATTCTTGGGTCAAAAACATATTAACTTCAAACATATTAACATGGTAATTATAAAATAAGTTTAATTTTTAAAATGAAGATTACAATAATTAAACTTGTAGATACAACTTACTTGTCGTCCCTCGCTTTGCAATTGTTATAATCGATATGAAGACCACATGGCCGAGTTTTATTGGTTTTAGAGTACAGTTGGCGCACATATCATAATACAAAAATCAGATGGTTTTGAATCTATTAATTAAGCTGTTTTTATTAACGGATTTGGTGGATTTAATTAGATAACCGCAAGGTAGTTTTACAGTAGTTTAAGAGTTGGCGTACGTTTCGTAATACAAAAATCATTTAATATTTGTTTATATCTTAATATTCGAGCATTTCTATTAGCGGATTAGGCGAAATTTTGTGGGTTTTCTATTTGTCACCTTCTGGAGTAACTAATTTTTTTTTTTAGGTTTCAGATTACAATTTTTTTTTTCATACCCTTCCGTACTTTTTAGGACTCTTGACCAGTTAGTTTTAATAAAAATTTCAGATTGCATGTAAAACCTTTTTTTTATATATATAAGAAAGAAATTTATCTCTTTAATGTGTGTTGAACTCGCAGTTTTAACTAATTACCTAAAACATAAGTATCTCTATCATGATATATGCGCAACAAATTTCCAACAGCGTTTTTATGTTTTTAAAAATTTTTAAAAACGTTTTTAAAAATTCTCTCCGTTTGCTTTCTTATAGTATATTATATCTTTATTTTTATGTAATGCGTATAACATCTATATGCATTTAAACTTGTTTTTCTTTGTTTTCTAGAAAACTGGATAGGATTTAAAAAAAAAATTGTGTAAGCAAAAGGTTTTGAACCGAAGCGAAGCACTTCAATCGCTGTGGAATGCTATATCATCTTTTTACACTATTTAATAAACAGAAAACTTATTAAACTTTAAAAAACAACATTTAATGCTTTAAAATAAAGAGATATTGTCGCAATGAAATTATTAAGTAAAAATAAATCGGTAGAATTTGATGTCATCTACTTTATAATTATACTGATTGATAATTAAAGAACTTAAAGTTTACATATTTAGATATTTGAATAGACTTTCGTTCACATTGATAAAATACAAATCATAGCGGATTGTGGATCCGAAAAAAAAGGTTGATAAACTACCATCTATAATTATTGGAAAGGTCATATTTTTTAATATCAAAGATATCAAAGTTTGGCGAAAAAGTGAAAACAATGTCTACCTGAATTATATGTTATCTTCCTATTTATTAGGTTTACCAATAAAACTTCCCTGATTAGTTTATAATTTATTCAAAGCCCTGATTAGCTTTTAATTTATTTGCCTATTAATCACCCTTAACAACAATAACCGCCATAAATATATTCTTAGCATTCTATAAATTGATATTCAGTAAATTTTTTTATACTTAGTGACAAAATAGACTAATTAGATAAGTCGTTAAGACTTATCTAATTAGTCTATTTTGTCACTAAGTATAAAAAAATTTACTGAATATCAATTTATTTATCTATTTAATTTAATATATATAATATATAATTTAATATATATAATTTAATCTAATTAATATAATTGAAATACTACTAATCAATTTACTGATATTTTTTCTATAGCATTGTTTAAAATGGTCATATTCTGAAAGGTAAAGAAATTTATTGAAAAGAAAGTTGCACAAAAGAAAAAAAAAACTAAATAAAAGTTATTCGTTTCAAAAAACGTTTTACGAAGAGTTTTTCCAAACAATTTTATTTTTAATTGGGTTTTTTTTGAATTACGTCATAAGCATATTAATGCGTTTTGAAAAACAGTTGCTGCATATATTTATAGTAAAAAAGTTAATGTAGCAAAATAAACTTTTAATTGTCAAAAGAAAGTTTTAAAGTTTTATCTAGCTACAGGCTTTTTTTTTTTTGCCTCCACAGCAGCATCTTATGAAGTAGCAGGGCTGTCTTGTTAAGTTTTTTCTTTATTAAGTTTCAGACAACTTTTTTTCAGACCATCCGCAGCTTATTAGGACTAATTACATTCGCACATTAATAACATAAGTGTCTCAATTATCATAGATACGCAACATATTTTTTCTCCTGGTGATGTTTTTTGTTTTTTTTTTAATGTTTTATGAAGTTTTAGCATTCTTAAAATCTTTTCTTTTGTGAGTGCATAATATCGTTACGTTACATATGTTTGTATATAATCTTTATAAAACTTCGAAAGTATTTTGTATTTTAAAATAATTAAAAAAATTAAAAAAAATAGCCGCCTTTGGTAGGAGTCGAACCTCTAGTTACTTGTTCAAAAGTTCGCCGCCTTATCCACTCGAGCTACACCAGCATATCATAAAGTGTAGATTTTATAATAATGTAGTAATTTTTTTGAGGAAAAAAATGTTAGATCAAAATTAAGGAGAGGTTGACGCAATATAATTTTCAAGTAAAAATCAAACTGTAAAACGTGATAAATGTTTCAGTATGTTTTAACATATGCTTTAACATTAGTTTAAAGTTTACGTACGTTAGATGTTCGTTCACGTTTTCTTATAGCGCTGCGACTCTTTCTTGCCAATACCTCGGTTGCAATGGCTGCCAAAGGTTTCGTGTCAAATACGCTCCAAGGGACACTACTACTATTAAAACTATTAAGTTCGGCAATATTATATAGAAGATTCGTACTCAATAAACTGTTTTATTTTGTTGCAAGCTTAATAAAAAAATGCAACACTGTCTTCCAACTTCATTAACTGATGATGTAGCATTTAATGTACTGTAGATATATTAAAAATCTTTTACGAGCCAATTTTAATTACTTCTCTAAAAATATGTGTTATTACTGTTTACAACTAATCACTTTTTACACTATACTTTTATAAAGTTTTTATCAATGAAAAGAATAATATACCATTAGGAATTAGTTTATTTTGTTGTTTAAATTTGTGAATGTTACCAATCCTCATATCATTACTAAGCAAAAAAACATAAACATAATTTGTATTGAATTAAATAACAAAGAAACATGTATTTTTGTTTGGTAAAATTCATTATTTTAAAAAATTAAATAAACCCAAAAGGGTAAACTAGAAGCAATGTATACAGTGCCGGTTTAATCACAAGGCAAACTAGGCGGCTGCCTAGGTCGGCAGGTTTTCTAGGGCAGCAAGTTTTCTAGGGCATCACTAAAACTTGCTACATAAAAAATAAATATATTGAAAACATTGCCAAAATCTTTTTCAAATCACTTTTGAATTAAATTTAGATAAAATAAAACTCAAATAAAACTCAAGTCAAATAAAACTCAAGTCAAATAAAACTCAAGTCAAATAAAACTCAAGTCAAATAAAACTCAAGTCAAATAAAACTCAAGTCAAATAAAACTCAAGTCAAATAAAACTCAAGTCAAATAAAACTCAAGTCAAATAAAACTCAAGTCAAATAAAACTCAAGTCAAATCGCGTCAATTAAAACAAAAGTATCAACTTTGATACTTTTCTTTTATTGCGATTTCTTTTTTCTTTTTATACTTTTTATGCAGAATGAAATTTTGTAGTAATTAATACAATATTTCAAATATTGTATTAATTACTACAAATATTTCATTACTCATTTATAGACAATTTTAGCATGTTTGCAAGGTGTACATTGCCACTAGATTTACTAAATTTTATATTAAAAAATAATCTAACACATTGTGCCCCCAATACTGTTATAGCTTTAAGAATCCTCTTAACACTTCCAGTTTTCATGGCTAACAGTGAGCAAACTTCTTAAAACTCAAACTGATAATAACATTTTTGAGAATGTCTATGCAGCAAGAAAGACTTGCTGGGTTAGCTACTCTGTCAAGTGAACATGATATTGCTAGAAACATTGAAATAACGGAACTTGTTTCTACATTTGCAAAAACAAAAGCGCGAAAAGTGAAGTTTTGGAATTATTTATTAATATATTATATAGTTACACGAATATATGTTTATTTAAGATTATGCATGTATATATTCTTTTAAATGTAAAACAAAATTTAATAACATAACTTAAGCATTCCTTTGTGAAAGTAAGTTGGCGCAGTGTGTCAGATTCGCCTAGGGTGCCAAATACTCTGGCGCCGACCCTGAATGTATATAATTCAAATTGGCTATATACATATTGCATTTACTAGTTCAAGCACTTATTATAGGTTCCCCTTGGTTCTTTATATTTTGATATAATTTAAAATTTTTGACATGTGTTTTAATTGTTATTGTCATATTTTATAATATGAGTTATTGTCATATTTTATATTTTTAAATGTGACACCTTTTGTACAAAATTATTAAACGTTAAAATTTTACCTCGCTATTTTAAAGCCAGTTTATATTGAGTGTTATAAATGCTGATTTTTATTTTATATATTTTTTAAAAAGTTTATATATATAAACAAATTCTGTATACACATAGAATTATAAAAGATAATATATATAAACAAATTCTGTATACACATAGAATTATAAAAGTTACTTTTACTATAGCTATGCATAAAAGTTAAAAATTTCCTACTTTTTTTTGTTAAAAAAAAAAAAAATTATTATTTATGCAACCGCAACTAGTTTTTATGGTTTTAAAAGATGCTATTATACTCCAAACAAGTTTTAAAATAGGGCAATAGTGTATTACGAATTTGTTTTATTATATAATTTTGAATATAATAATTTTTTTTATGGTTTTGTCCACCACCTGCCCCACTCTGCCTTGCCAGATATTCAAATATGTAATTAGATATTTAATAAATTTTATAAGAAAATTAATTTTAGTTTATATAATTACTTAAATAGTGAGACTTTTTTGCATTAAGGTATTCATGGTGAACCTGGTGCTGCACAAATCAAGGTATAATGACATTTTTTTATATATGTATTTATAAATATACAAGCAGTAAGCAACCCAGGTTATTAGTAAATAAATCACTAATAACAATTTAACTTGATATATTATATGATATATATTAAAATTTTAAATTTATCTATATATAATCTTTTTAGTTTTGCTCGCTTATTTTTTGTCTTTGTTTTTAGTTATTGATTTAGTTAAACATAGTTTCTTTTTAAAATCCGTTATAACAGCAGGCACACAACATTAAGAACACAATATTAAGTGGATTAAAATTTAATTATTATAATCAAATAATATGACCAATCTTTCAGCAATTATTACTTATTGATATTTAAAAAAATTTTAAGTTCTATTCAAAAAATCTGTAAGAATAACTAGGATTCATAAATCATGAATTAGTAAGTAACCCTTAAAACATTTCTTAAACATGGTCATTAAAAAATGAAAGCATTATGGTAAATAAAAATGTGTTTCATCAAAAAATATTTAGCACCACAATCTGACAAATCTGGTTCATGTCTTCTAAATAATTGTAATCTAGAATAGTATTATTTTTTGATATATTATACATTCTTCCTTTTCTAGCAGCATATTGTACATTTTGTAGACGATTAATTTTATCTTTTGTTTTTGTGACAATTATTTTCAACAACCTAACAGCATTGTATTAATTTAGGTTTAAATTAATTTCTTCTTGCTGAGCAGCATTTCTTACATTTTGATGACAAAAAATTTCAGCTCACTTAGTTCTACTTTTACTTCACCATCAATTATTTTAAAGTTGCCTATTAGTATTTCTACTAATAGCTTCTTCAAACATAATATCATCCATTTCAATTTCACTATTATCATTAAATAATATTAACAGTTATTATTACTACTGAAGTAACAAATAAACCCAAAAGAATCTGAAGAATTTTTCTTTAGAATTACTTTATTTCCGCTCTTTGTGATTTTTTCTTTAGAATTACTACTACTCTTTGTGAACATAATGAATAAAATAAGTAACTTTCATAAATCACCATTATTAAAAAAAAAGAAAAAGCAAATAAATTGAATAAAAGTATTATTCTAATGTTGTAAAAACATATTTTCAAAATATTAAAAAGAGAGATAGCAAGTAATAATGTTCAAATAAAAATCAACAAAAACCTGCAATCCTAATAACAAAAATGTTATTTGGTAATAAAAACAGAAACACAAAGTTGAATCTTATTTTGTTTTGTATCTATAAAACAATTTTGTTAAAGTATTTGAAAAAGCAAAAACAATAATGCAAAATACTATTTGTAAACCAATATATATATTAAAAAAAAAAATTAAATGCTATTACTTTAAAATATATATGATACAGTGAGAACAGAATTTAATCATACAAAGTAATTTTTAAATAAAATAACCACCTTTGAATAATTTATTTTATCATGCATTAATTATAAGGAACTGTCAAATTTTTCATTTGATAAAAAACCTTAAAAAAAAAAAAGTAAAATTTTTCTCTACACTTTTAAATTTCCTGATTAGGAATTTTAAACTAAAACAAGAGAATAAAAAACTTGCACATAAAATAATTGTACAAAAAAAGTGTTACAAGTTAAAGCTAAGAATAAATACCAGTTTATTAAAATAAATGAAAAAATTCACATTTATTTTAATAAACTGGTTCCAAAACACTTCCGCTGCCATGTTTCAATGTTCCTCTTGTGCAACTTAAATTAAAAGCTTCCCCCTCTTGCACTAAACTGTGTACCATCAGATTTTTTTAAGTTAAAATTGGATTCATCAGACCGAAGAAAATTTTTGCAAAATGATAGTGGTATTAATACTTTTCTGCAAAATTCATTCTTCTTTTCATACGATTTTTTTTTAAGATTTTTACAAGCCATACATCCTCTGAAACCTGCTTTATGAATGCGGTTTCTAATTGATGTAAGTAAAATTGTGTTTCCTGTTAAGTTTTTCAGATGATTTGCTATGTTTTTTGCCATTTTGAATCAATTTTTTGTTATCATTCTTAAATTTCTCTATAATCTTTTGAAGTTGTCTTCAGCTTTTGTCCTTGTTCAGAATGAATGTAAAATGTTTCATATTGTTGGTATTTCTTTACAATAGCTCCTACTGTTGTAAATGGAATATTTGTAAGTTTTTTAACTTTTCTATAAGTATTACCTTGTTTAACCAAGCCTATAACAAGTTTTTTTTGAGTAGTATTTCATTTAAATGTTGTTAATGGCTAAAAAAAGAAATCAATAATAAAATTATATTATAATTATGTAATATTAAAAAAATAATAATAATAAAATTGATATTTTATTAATTAAAAAAATTATAAACAATACCAAATTATCAATAAAACAGTTTTGTACGATTAGTGAGAACAGAATTTAATCGCACAAAGTAATTTTTGCATTTTATTTTGCTAAAACTTATTTTTAACTTGATTGTATTAAAAAAACTTAAACAATTTTTTTTCAATTTTTTATGACAGTTCCTTATTTATAGTTTTTTAGTTAAAATATAAAATGGATTTGTTATACAATCTTTGCTTTTTTTTAAAAACAGGTATCAACTTGCATGCACATAAATTATGCATTATAAATTGCACATAAATTAAGCATGCACATAAATTATGATTTAGATTTAAAGATTTTTTCATATTTTTATTGTAAAAATTTAAAATAAACATTGATTCTTCTTGAATACTAAAAAAATTTTATCAGCTCTAATTTGCTTGCAGACATTGCTTGAAAGACCGCATGGAATAAAGAAATGCATTTAGAAAAGCCTAGAAACTACTTTAAAAAAGCCTAGAAACTACTTTAAGTTGATGTTACATAATGTTAAACATTAAACAATATCTGGAATAATCATGTATATATGTACAAATATCACTGTCACTCAGACATGACTGACTTGCTTGTACATATTTGGCTTTTGCCTCTATGTACACAATCTTACTTTTAGTTACAGCTTCATCTAGAATTGAAAAATATTCATTACTAAATTTAGAAAAGCATGTTTTATTGGAATGAAGGTTTCTATATGTAAGGGTGTTTTTATCCCTCCCATAGTGTTCAAATATATGAATTTTAAAATGACAAGATGTCTTGCCAATCTAACAGGAGTTACATTCTGCACAAACTTATTTGTAAACTATGAAAGATTTGAGTTCATTAGGAAGGTGGATCTTCATTAAAAAAAAATTGAGGTGTTTTAAGTAAAGTGAAAACAAGTTTTACAAAAACCAGTAGACAGTATCTTTTTATAATGGGTTAAACTCCAACTTTTGTTTAGTAATATCTAAAATTTTGCCTATTAGGTAATATTTTAGAAGAACATTAGGTAATATTTTAGAAGAACATTAGGTAATATTTTAAAAGAACATTAGGTAATATTTTAAAAGAACATTAGGTAATATTTTAAAAGAAAATTAGGTAATATTTTAAAAGAACATTAGGTAATATTTTAAAAGAACATTAGATAATATTTTAAAAGAACATTTGGTTATATAAGATGTGTACATTTTATCAAGAAGCCAAGTTGAGTACATGTTTTTTTTTAAATGTTTTTAAAAGGTTAAAAAATCAGAATGAAAACGAGATTTAGTGTTCTTAATTTTGAAATTTTGTTCTGAAACCTTATATGCAAAAGAAGTAAAACTAAAATTAATATAAAGTCTAAAGTATGTGTGAAACAAGTATGTGTTTTTATTAAAAATCGTTGCAAAAAATGGAATTATTGGTTTTGGATATAAACAACTTATGACACACAATTAAAAACAACAAAAACCCCAATATTGTTGTTTTTAAACTGATAAAGGCCACGGTCTTATTGTAACAAATATTTTGACACAGGTATATCGGAAAACTTATGACACAGGTATACACAGAATCATAGTTGATAAAACAAAATTTAAACTTTTCAAAAAAGATGTCACCATCAATAGAGAAACAAAACTTCAAAATTTTTTTATAAAAGCTCAAAAGTAAAGGTTTTCTTTGATAAACTGTTTATAACAAACATTATTCTACAGGATCACTTCCTGAATGCATCTATGGGCTTCTGAAAATGCCTAAATACTGTTCATCAAATTAAATAATGTACTTCAGATTGTTAGTCTCATCTATTAATATATATAATTATAACCTAGCAAAATTTCTTTGTTTCAAAATTTCTACGTGATTTATTAAACCTGTTTATACCTTCTGAGTTCTGCATAAAGGATTTGTTTTCGTTTGTTAATGAGATCAATAGTGCTAATCTCATTCATCGATATTTTGTATTGTACTTGTTTATTTACCAATGTGGAATATATTAGTACTCTCTCTCTCATATATACTACTTTTTATATGTATACATATACAGTAGCGTATATGAGAGATAGATATATGCATATTTTTTTTTTTTTTAAGTTGGAGTCAACTCATAACTTGGTTAGAAAAATGATTGATCATATGAAAAGTAAATACCTTGAACTAACTCAAGGTACTAAATGAATTTCATTTTTGTTGATTGATTAAATTTGATATTTAATTTATGATTTTAATTTATGATAATTTTATTTTTATTTATTGTAATAATTTATAATTATTATTAAATATCTAAAATTTTACAAGGAACTTGTGTAATTCTTATTGTCAACAACCTTGGAGCATTGTCAAATTTGGAGTTATCAATTGTTGCAAAGGAAACATTTAATTATCTAGGTATTTTTCTGAAATATTTTTTTTCCTTTTGGTTATAAGCTATAAAAATGAATTCATTATAATTTTACAGAATGAAGTGAAAGTATAATTTTACAAAATAAAATAACTACTTTTTTAGTTACAAACATTTCAAAAGATTGACACAAAAACATAAAAAAGAGAGGAAACATGTAATGTAACTAAGATAAAATAAAAAAAATTAAATGAATATAAAAAATGTGAAAATAAAAAAAATAATAAGTAGCAGGCTTATAATAAGTGGCTTATAAAAATAATAAGTGGCTTGGTCAGGAAGGCATTCTATTTCACGGTTTTATATGACCACGCAAATAATATTTTGTTTTAACGATTTGACCACGGTTTTAACTTTTTGATAAAGCGCTGATAGCTTAACTTAGTTATAAAGAAACTAAAAAAACAAAACTTATTTTAAAAAAAGAAAAAAAATCTTTTTAAAAAAAATAATGAAAGATAAAATAAAAATAGCTTAGTAATAAATAACTAAAACAAAAATAAAAAAAATAAAAACAAAACTTTATTAAAATAAATAATAAACAATAAGATAGTTACGTTTGAAATAAAAAAATTTTTTTGTAATGTAAAACTTGTAGTGTCCTGTCTGCTTTGTTAACGCACCATATAAAATTATATTAATAGTAAAAAAATAAATAGTACTAATTGACAACAAAATGTAAATAAACACTTTTGTTTTTATAGAAAACATCATCACGCATAATTGGTATTTTTTTAAAAAACAATTAAACTTAACGATGAAACTTTTTTTAATAACGCTTTTTTTTTTTGTAAACGCATTTCACAAAAATTCATTTAATTCATAATTTGATTTAAATTGTTAATAATTTAATTTAACTTTAATTGATAAATTTTTTTATTTAAAGTCTAAAGAAAAAAAAATTATTATAAAAAATTTTATATATATTTTTTAACTTACATTTGCAAAAAAAACTTGTTATATTTCGAGTATATTAATTTTAATCAATAAATTTTTTATTTAAAGACTAAAGAAATTATATACATTATACTTTATGTAAGAAATCATTAGCAGTGAATTGTGACTTTATTCAAAACCGTTTTAATAATATAAAAACCTTAGTAAAAATCAAAGTTATTTAATTCAAATGGCTGTCTTTAATTCAAAAGTTTGTCTTTTTTTCTTCTCAACAAAATCTTTTATGAGTGTATTAACTTTAATGACTCTTAAATAAAGTTTATTAATTCATTATTTAAAGTCGTCGCTTATAAAATTTAAATAATTAAAAAATAAATAAGATTAATTATAAAAACTTATACAACTTTTATCTATACTTTAAATTAAAACGTTAACAGTAACCGTTACTTTATTTAAAAGCATTTCGCTAATATAAAAATGTTAGTAAAGATAAAAGTTTCAAAGTTATTTATTTTTGGCGTAATTAAAAATAATTTTTTTCAGCGCATTTTTAAAATATTAAAAACTGTGGTCAAATTGTCAAAATAAAGTATTATTTGCTTGGTCATATAATAGCATGCAATAAAATACATTTCTGCTGTGATTATATCATTAGTTAACCAAGCAAAAAACTTTTTTTTTTAACATTCATATGAAATATGAATGTTAGATTGAAATGCTTTTAATTTAAGTTTATCAGTTAAACATCTTTTAAACCATTTTTTTATATATATACTTGAACCAATTCTTTTTTTTTTTAATTAAAATATTTCTTGTTCTTCTAATGTAAAGATTTGTGAGCTTAAGACATTTTAACTTAAAGTCACAGTACTCAAATTAAGTCCAATTGTGAATGGTGTTTGCTTTTTGCTCCTTTGCTATTCGTTTTTAAATAGTTTGCAATTAGTTTAGTGATTTTTTTTATGAAAGTAAATTTACCTAAAAACTAAATCAAAACAAGCAGTTAAAATATGCTTAAAGACAATTACTTGTAAAAGTTAGACGTACAAATGTTTCTATTTATATCTTACATGTTGTTAAACACAAGCTTTTAACTAAAAATATTTTTAACAAGAAATTTTGAATAGAATATTGAAAAGGCAATAGTATTTTATATATATATATATATATATATATATATATATATATATATATATATATATATATATATATATATATATATATTATTTATTTATTTATAGCAATATCAAGATTAAACATTTTCTATAAATATGAATGTTGTTTTTAGGAATTTAAAAAAAATTAAAAAAAAGAGAATTTAAAATGTTTTTCTTTTTCTTTTTCGCCTACTAAAGTTCTCTTATTCAAATTATCTCTCAACTCTATAACTCTGAAACACGAACCTTGACAAACAAGGCCGCTGCACGGAGAAACAAGTTGAGCGCAGTACTACCAGGGACGTGGTGGGGATCAAACTCGGAACCTCTCGCTTATAAAACAAGCGTTTTACCACTACACCACTACCACAAACTAGATAAAGAAATAATAAATTTTACTCAAAAACTCAAAAAGGTTGAACAACAAAACAATTCGAATACACTCAAAAAATAATTGAGATGTGATTGTAAATGATTCACAAAACACTCTGTTAAAAACCCAAAATGGCAGGGGCCTAGGCTGCAGCCTAGTGAGCCTATGCCTAAATTCAGCACTGGGAAAAGGTATTCCATTGTAATTTTAATGGTTTAAAAAAATTAATAGGTTATTGCTTACAAAAATACTTATGAGCCACCTAACTGTCAAAAAATGTTTTAACTTGTGTTTAAAAATCAGCTATTATGGTAAACGAGAATAGTCCCAAAATTGAATGTATAGATTTTCTATTAATCCATAATTAATCCGTTTTTTTAATGCTAAAAAAAATTATTTCTTAATATGTCTGAGTCGGTGTTTTGAGTCAGTGGCTTAGATAAGATTTTTTGATACTTTAGAAATGCTATTTTCAAGCATTATGCAAACTCCAAACTTAAGTATGTTTAATACAAAAGAAAAAGTTTTTTTTTACTTTGCAAAAAATTGCAATAATTAGTTTATTTCACATTTAAAAGATAATTAAAGTAGCATAGTTACAGTAGAAATTTACAGTAATTACAGTAGAAGTAGGCATAAATTAGCCTTGTCATTGAGCCCCATTAAAAAAGCTTCTTGGAGCATTGGAACAAAAATACCCCAAAAGAAACACCCCAACTACCCTAATTGTGAGGGCAACAAGTTAATAAAATATACATTTTTCAATTCATTGACAGGTTTTAAATTTATTGCAATTTTTTGCAAAATATTCTCATTTGACATATGCATGAACATACTTAGGTTTGCAAAACATTCTAAAACAGGTTTTCAAAATATTCATTTGACATATGTATGACATATGCATAGGTTTACAAAACATTCATTTGACATATGCATGAACATAATTAAGTTTGCAAAGCATACTCATTTGACATATGTATGAACATACTTATGTATGCAAAATATTCTCATTTGACATATGCATGAACATATTTAAGTATGCAAAACATTCTCATTTGACATATGCATGAACATACTTAAGTATGCAAAACATTCTCATTTGACATATGCATGAATATAATTAAGTTTAGAGTTTCTAATACCTTCTCATTTGACATATGCGTGAACATACTTAAGTTTGGAGTTTGCACAAGACTTAAATGTGTTATTTCTGAAGTATAAAAATTTTTTAATTACACCATTGTTTTAAGTCATAAATTCTAACTACTTTTAATGATAGTCTCCATGCTGTTTTAAAGGAAATGGCACTAGAATTTCACAACTTCACTGTCTTTTTTCTTTATAACATCAGAAAAAGCTAACCAACTAAAATGATTCTTGTCTCCAGAACTATCCTTCATACAAACCATCATGTAACTATCACTAACATCATGTAACTATCACTAACATCATGTAACTATCACTAACATCATGTAACTATCACTAACATCATGTAACTATCACTAACAGCTTAATAAGAGTAATGATTTTTATGAAGAAAATTTTAAAAATATATCGGAAAAATTGGATTCTCAAAAATAGTAAAATTTATTTAAATTCTAGTAACAATATAAAACGATAGATTAATATTCGAAAAATGCTTATTTTCAAAACAAATGAAAATGAAGTACCTCATTTTTTAATTCCAGGGTAGTATAAATTTTTGGCAATGGTCTTTCAACCGAAATATAGATTTTTCATCAAGACTTTTAAAAGCAAAAACTTTGGATATTTTCTATAGACAATCAAGCATTAAATAATTTTATAATCAATGATATCTTCTTTGACAATTTTAATATCATAAAATATAATCTTTATAGCTCAACTAAGGCTTTGCTTAAATTTTTACAAACACGACATATAAAGATACGCTTTTAAAATAAAATGTGTTTTATCGTCAGCATGAACAGCATTTTAAATAATTTTTTAAAACTGTTTAAAGTAGTTTAAATATTGTAATATTTGTTACTAAAAGTAATACTGTGTGCTAAATTTATTTTTAATACATTACTTGCTCATCACACTATAACTGCAACTTAAGCTTTAAATTATAACTTAAGTTATAAATTATAACAATGACTTATACTATTATAAACCCCACCAAACGAAAATATTACGAGGTATCATGTTAAAAAAAGTTGCAATTACAAACTAAAAGAAACATTTTCTACTTTAAAAAAATGGTATTTAAAAAAAAAAAGTTTAAGATTTTTCTTGTTTAGTCTTTTCTACATTAATTCAAGCCTTGAGTCATATTTAAAATTTCTCAAGGAAAGAACAATTCTAGTTGCATAATCTTACACTGTTTCTCTAGCCTCAATTTCACTTTTAAAGTAAGGAGACCAAACTGGCACTATAAATTTGATAAGGGATTAAATAAAAGTTGTGTTCAATAACTTGAGCATATGAACATTATTTGAGAAAATGTCTTCTTCAGCAACCTCATTATTCTATTTGCTTTTAAAGTACTTTTTAAGTTTAGCAAGTTAGTGGAAAATGAAATTCTCTTTTGAAGTTTTTTTTTTTAGGAATGATTCATTGTCCATAAATTATTCATAATTAACATTTTTTATTACCTATATGCATAACTACACACTTGTCAGCATTAAATTTAACAAACCATACCTTTGACCATTCAACAGCTTCATATAAAGCTGATTGTAATGATTCAATATCATCTCTATCTTTAACTTTATATATATTTTTTATCTTTAAGAAAAGCTTCAAAATACTTTAACAAAATATTTATCTTTAACCTAATTAACTTTGTATTATCTGCATAATGTTTCAAGTTACATTCAAAGTTTTCTGCGTAAGTAAAAGAGTAACTACTTTACATTGAAACACCTTGCCTTACACAAAAACTACTTTACCTTGTATGATTTGTTTTCTATCTTTAAAAAAAGTTTCAAACTACTTTATTAGCAACAGCAAAAAAAAATTTTTAAATAATTTGAAAATTAAAAATTTCTTTTGTATTTTTTTTTTTTTTTTTTTTATATATATAATTTACTTTGGACTTATTTTTTTCGTTTGGACTATTTTTTTCGTTTTGTTGTATATTTTACAAAATTCATGTTTAATTTTTTTCTTTTCTAAATTAAGCAAATGGAGTGTAGATGTTTTTGTTTATTTTAGAATCACTGAATGTTTCGATAATTCGAAGTTATGTTGGTAGTTTTGTGACTTCTCTGGATATGGTTGGTGTTTCTTTAACCATTATGATATCCAATCCAGAACGCTTGAGTTATTTAGGTAAATATTTTTAGGCTACCATTTTAAGCTTATTATGCAATAACATGGCATAAAAAGCAATATGGTTTTATTTTAAAACATAAGTTCAGTTTTTTGAATCAAACTTGCCAAAATGTAATATCTAAATATCTAAACTTCATCATAAATTATAATGTATCATACATTAAAATTTATGGTGATAAAACTGTGTTGGCACTTCTAGATCAAGTTTCATTTAACAAGGTGATATTTTTTCAACAGTCCTTGGTGTTACATATTATGGCCATTAATGAGATTGTTGCTTTTTTTTTATTGCACTGATTGCTTTTTTCCAAGTATTTAGTTTCAAAATAAAGGTAATATCAGTAAAGAAATAAACCATGCTAATTCAGTAGCACATTCATTGAAAATACCTGGACTTTTGCCATATGGGTCACTTGTTTTGTGTTTCTTCAACTGACTTTGCAAGAGCAAATAGCAGTTTCATTATGTGCAGATTGAATAATGTTGTATACATGACATAGTCCTGCTTGGAAATCTAAACCTGTTTATCTGATCAACTTTAGAGAAGGAAGATTTATATTTTTTATTTAAGCATTCTGCTTTTATAAAAAATTTTATCAAGTCCATGCCAATTTTTTCTTAGGGAGGGAATGAAAGCATAATGTATTTTCTCAGGTAGAAAATACATTATGCTTTGTAAATAAATGTCTATAAATGAGCTATGCGCAAGCTGGCAGTTTAGTCCAAAGGTTGATCTTTTTTTCATGATAGAAGTTTCTGTTGTAAACCATTTTAGTTTTGATCTTTGTTTATAAGTTAATGTAACTTGAATAGGTTCAAATTTAATTAAGCCTTCCTTGTATCACAACCTAATGAGTTTATTATAATGGAATTACTTTTGAACTTTTCAAATAGCTTCCTCTATTTCAACTCTACAATAAATTTGTATTGATTTTCATAATCACCACAATATTGAGCAGGTGATATAATGATAATAGCTGTGATTAATGGTTTGAATGATTCCATATAAGTGTAATCAAAGGGGTGGACTAATGTTGAGTTCTGCAAATCTGGATGGGCAGTCAGTAAGTAACATGTTAATGACCAATAAAAGATACCATGTCAAGAATATTTTATCTTGAACAAAGAGTACAAAAAAAAAGTCTATTTAATGGAAGGTGTAATAATACCCAAGTATTAATTTTATATCCATATTTTATATAAAAGTTTCTATATATAAAAGTCAGAATATTCCAGATATTTACAACTTATTGAGAAAAACAATATTTGCAAATGGTGAGTTGATATCGTTGCTTGCGAATCTTATAAGTATGACCACTGGTATGTTTATTATTGTTAATTTTGAAAAACAAACTTTTATCTATGCAAACCAAGTTATGCATAATTTTGAAACATATAACTATATCATGTTTTAAACGTCTGAGCTCCAGAGAATCAAAACCAAGCAGCTGTAAACGACTAGAATAACTTAAACAACTAAGATTAGCAATTTTTTTTTTGAACTAAAAAAATTGGTTCACAAAATCAACCAAACTGGAGAACAATATTCAATAATTGGTGGTAAATACACATACTAATATACTAGAATTGTGAGTTTTAAAACATTCTAAGATTAGCTATGCTTTAGTACTTGCTACATGAATGACTCTGGCAATGTGTTTTTGTAGTTTTAGCGGGAGTCCATAGTTACTCCAAGATCCTTTGGGTTAGATGACCAATCTAAAATACAATCACCTAAATTGTAATTAAAATTAATACTATGCAAATAATACTGTAAAAAGTTTTATTGTACATTTGAGATTGTTTACCAACAAAGTTGGTCCTAGCACATTACCCTGAGGTACACCACTAACAACTCGAATCGGATCTGATAAAACGCTACCAATCTTTACCTGTTGAGATCTGTTTGTGAAAAATGCAGAGATTCACTTTACAAGGCTACGAAAAATATTGTATAATAAAAGTTTAAATAATAGTTTTAAACAAGATATGTAATCAAACGCCTTTTGGAAGTCAATATTTATAAAATCTTTAACCAATGATTGTCAAGTGTGATACTTCGATCGTTGGTAGACGAATATTGTTTAATGAAAGTTTAAATAATAGTTTTAAATAAGATATGGAATCAAACGCCTTTTGGAAGTCAATATATATAAAATCTTTAACCAATGATTGTCAAGTGTGATACTTCAATTGTTAGTAGACAAATATTGTATAATGAAAGTTTAAATAATAGTTTTAAACAAGATATGGAATCAAATGCCTTTTGGAAGTCAATATACATAAAATCTTTAACCAATGATTGTCAAGTGTGATACTTAAATCGTTAGTAGATTCTAAAAGATTCGTACACATAGAACGCTTATTGAGGAAACCATGCTGACTAGGAGATATTACGTTATAATTATTTAGATACTCAACAATATGTGAGTTGATAATTTTTTCCATGATTCGACAACAAGTACAAGTTAAAGAGATAGGTCTATAGTTGTTAGGATCCGATGAAGCTCCGTTTTTAAAAATTGGAGAGATAAAAGCTTTGCAACATTGATTAGGTAAAGCATTTGATGTCAACCTTGCCTCAAAAATATATGATAGTAGAAAACATAAAACATGAACATACTTTTTAAGAATTGCATTAGGTAAAGACCGAAAAAACCATAAGAAAACCTGATGTGTGAAATAGCTATAAATTAGTGTTCTCAAATTTATTTATTTGACTAACGGTTATTAGCCAACTTTTGACTAACAATTATTAGCCAACTTTTGACTAACAGTTATTATGCAACTTTGAACTAACAGTGATTAGCCAACTTTGAACTAAATGTTATTAGCCAACTTCGGATTAACAATTATTAGCCAACTTTTGACTAAATCAACTAGTTTAAGTTCTATATTGACTAAATTTTTAAAAACTTTTGACTAAATCAACTAGTTAAAGTTATTAGTCGATTAATCTTAAAATCCTTTTATCTTTTTATTTGATTTAATTTTTTCAATCTTGAATTTTTGTTTGTTCATTCAATAACAATAGTATGTACTATTATAATTATTCCCTATTTTTTTTGTTCATTATCCTAAAGTTCTATCTGTTTCATGGCATGTTAGCAATATTTATACCTAATTAAATTTTCGGTTATGGTTTTTGGTTAACCTACTCTTTGCTTGTAATTTTCATAAATACAGGGCCACTCCAAGGGCCATTCTATGCTGGCTTATAAAATTGAAAGCAAATATAATTTATTTTATTAATTTTGTTAAAGTTTATTTTTAAAAACATTTATTACCATATTTTAACTGAACTGACTTTTAGTTGACTTGGTCAATTGCAAAAGTGTATTTGTTGATTTTAGTCGACTTTAGAAAATATATTAATCAATTTAGTTTACAGTCGAATTATTTAAAAGTGGTAACAAACTATTATAAATTAAATGCTTCAATTAATAACCATGTCTTAGTGAGTTAAATTTTTAATTTTATTTTTTAAAAGAATAAAAAACCAGTTATGTGATAAAAAATTAATATTTGGTAATAGTGATGTTGATAAAAAAAATTGTATTAAGCAATCTTTAACATTGTATAGAAGTAATGTTTTAAAGTAACTAATGACATTGTATAGAAGTAATGTTTCAAAGTAACTAATGACATTGTATAGAAGTAATGTTTCAAAGTAACTAATGATATGCTATGATATTTTTTTGAAAATAAGCCTAAACAATTTTCAAAATTTTGAAACTCAAGCTTGTTTAATATGAGTAGCAATTTCAAATCATAAAGTAAATATATAAAATATAAATAAAACTGCATCAAATGCATAAAAAATTTAATATCATTTTATATATAGTATCAAATCAAAATTTAATATGAAAATCAAATATTTAGTACAATAATATTTCAATTTATTATAATTTTTTTATAATTTTTTGGTTTAGTCCAAGTATATAAATAACTATAAAGGTGTTTTAAAATTTCAATAAAATTATGACAATGACATGTAGTAAAATACCATCAGCAATGAACAAAGCACAAGTTTAAAAAAAAAAAACTTGGTAATAAGGGTCAAAAATTTTCAATTTAAATTTTTTTGTTTGTTTGCAGAATTGCACAGACTAAGAATTCTTTCTAAAAATAACTTTTAAAAGCTAGTTTTATATGTAGTATTTTCAATGTATATTTTTCATATATGCTCTAAAAGTTTTTAGGGGTTCATTTATTGTGTATTTTAATCTGTAATAATAATTGTAGTGGTTTAAATTTTTAGATTTGACAACTAATGCTGCAGCCTGGCCTAAAAGTGGTTTTATAAATACAGATATAGAAATGGATCATTGCATGCAATTTGATAAAACTTTAGAGATTTATGAGCCTTCTGGGATCGGTATTTTTAATTAATGCTTATATATATATTTATACAAAATTTAAATTTGTTTTTAAATATTATTTGAGTTAATGTTTTTAAATATTATATTGAAAGTGTAATATAATAAACAATAATATTTTTATCATCTTTTCTGTGCTGTGCTATTTGTAAAAATTTGTGTTTTTTTAGGGTTGAAAGAGATTTATTGCTTTATAAAAGTTAATTTTTTAAGCTATGTTCAAACTATCTTCATTTTTCATGATCTGTTCTATTAGATACACTTATTGTTCTCAATCTTTGTCTATGATTTATTCTTTTTTTTTATCTTTTATAATCATGCCACATAATGCCACATGCCATTTAATCATCAATCTATGTCTTTTTTTAATGCTTTATTTTATATTTTTTACATATTTATCTTCCCAAGGCTGGTGGTGAGAACAGTTAAGAAGGCTGCTTTTTTATTTATTTTTCTGCTTTTATTAAGGCCATAGTATTATTTTATGTTATTATTATTTTATTATTTTCTGCATGAATTATTCAAGCTCTCAGCACTTGTAAAATACAAGTCTTGCTAAGTCTATTCTACACCGATCACCTACTACACATTCTATACTTATTCTTTACTCCAATATTTTATAGTAAGCGCTATAAAAATAATTTTATATGTATGTGTGTGTGTGTGTGTGTGTGTGTGTGTGTGTGTGTGTGTGTGTATGTGTGTGTGTGTGTGTGTGTGTGTGTGTGTGTGTGTGTGTGTGTGTGTGTGTAAACTATTCATATTAAATACTATTTAGAGTAATAAAAAATAATTTTTTATAATACTATTAACTTTAAAATTTTAAATGCTTTGGCAGTTGTTGTGCGAACTCCTATTTATCGGTGATTCAGATATTAGTACTCGAAGTAGGTATTCTAAATATTATTTAAAATACTCTCTTACATAATTAATAATTTTTAGTAAGTGGTAGAAAATAAAAACCTGTCAAATTTTTGTTTTTAGTTAACAATTAATGTTCAGTACTTTATAACTTCATATTAAAAAATTGTAGTCTTCTATAAAAAAAAAAGAAACAGTACAGACTTATAAATTGTTTTCTTTATTAAAAATGTAATGTAAAAATTTTTTTCACACAAGAAAAAAAGCTGTCTATTTAATTTATGTTAAACCCGCAAGCTTAACTAATTACCTAAGCGCACAACTTAAGTTAAATCTCTATTGTGACATAAGTGCAAAAAATATCTACTGCTGTTTTGATGTTTATTGAAGTTTTAAACTTTATTAAAAACCTTTTGTTTGTTATAGTATTTAATATCTTTATATATGTTGTGCCTTGTTTTAAATAAAAAATGCTTAATGCATTAGCTTAACACGCAGTCTTCTCCGTTTGACGAACGTTTTCACGCTCTTTCAGTTTTGCGCTCGTCCACATGCCTGCCAATACTACGACTGGCACTTTTTTAAGCACTTGCCAAAAAATTACAACATCAATAGAACTTTAAAAATGTTTTGTTTTGTACTATAAAATATTGGAAAAAATTAAAAAAAATAATTTATCTGCAAGCGACAGGATTTAAACCCTAGCATTGTACTTTAGAAGCGCAGCGAGCTAACCAATTTAGCCACTAAGACACAATAGTATACCAACTTTTTAATTATTTAATAAACAAAAGACGATTTTTTCTACTTGAAAAAGAATGTTAGTTAAAGAGTGTTACTTTTTTTGTTATCTTTTAATTTGTTTTTAATTAATACAGTAATTTGTATATTATTGATTTTTAATATTGTTGATAATATCATTTGATATATATAGTAAGTAAAGGAGTACGAGAATATAATAATTACTTAATAAAATAATTTAACAATAGATAATACTGCAAAATGGACAACTGGCAACTTTTAGATGGTGTATTTTAATGGCTGCTTAAAAAATAGTGTATTTTACATTATAAAATGAATCAGTGAGTTTTGCAATATGGAGTACTCTTAAAAAATAGTAATCCCTTTATATATGAATATTGGTATAATAAAGGGTTAGGAACAAGAACATTTTGCTAAGCATAAAAAATTAAATAAAAAACTTGATACATTAAAGATATTAAGTTATAAACTTTTTTTAATTTTTAAAGGTTTAAAACTTACACAATGCTGTGTTGCTGCATGCAAAACATTGCAAGATAATGCTGAATTGTTAAATGAGTTAGATCGTCATGGAGGAGATGGTGATACTGGTACAACTTTTGCACAAGGAGCAAATGGTCAGTTTCTTTATGTTTAATTATTTCATAATTTGTTTTATTTATTTCATGATTCAGCCAAAAATATTTTATTTTTGTTATATATTTATTTTACATATCTATATATATATACGCAGTGGCCTTGTTTGTAGTGGCCTTCTCAGCCTTGAGGAGGTGAATAACAAAACAAAACAAAAAAATCATTAAACTTTTGTCTAATTCTTCTATATTTTTTGTCAGAAGCCAATTTAATTAATTGTGAATGAAAGTTTTTTTAAATTACTGCAAAAAAACAAGTTTAATTGACTTAAATATTTTTTAATACAGAATGTACTTACATCAACTGAAATAGGTAGAACAAATGAGAAGTACATTTATTGACTGAAATATTGATAAATATATATATATATATATATATATATATATATATATATATATATATATATATATATATATATATATATATATATATATATATATATATATATATTATATATATATATATATATTTATATATATATATATATATATATATATACATATATATATATATATATATATATATATATATATATATATATATATATATATATATATATATATATATATATGTATATATATATATATATATATATATATATATATATATATATATATATATATATATTGAAATAAAAAAGACAAGTAAAGTTTTAAAATCATCATGTGTTGTTTCTATATAAAAATTAAATTGTTTTTATATACTTAAATAAAATGTTATCATTTTTTATAATATAACAAATTAAAAATTTAAGTTTATGAGAAACTTTAAATTTTAAAACAAAGGAAATGGACTTAAGATAATCTTAAAACTATATAAAATATGATAAAATTCTACAAATTAAATTACCGCTGCAAAACAAGACCATCTTAAGTCCGTTTTGGCTGTTCTGAGAAAAAGACAGAAAGTTTTAAATTTAATCACTGCATTTGATTTTTTCGATTAAATCTATTTGTTTTCAGTTATTTTTTATATGTATTAGGTATTTTAAACCAAAAAAGTTTTTTTGCAAAAAAATAGACCTATAATAGTTTATAATAGTTTATAATAGTTTATAATAGTTTTGCAGCAACTCTTTATTAGTCTTATTATTATTTTTTTTAAGACATAAGACATTAAAATTTTACTCGCAAAAGTTGAATTTTTAAAAATGATTGCATAATAATAGTTCTTTTATAAATGATTATAATTTTAAAAGAAATGTTTACAACTTAAAAGTAAACAGTGTTGTTACAATGTGATGCTGTTCGCAACATTTTAGGTTGTTCACTATATTTTAGTTGTTCAATTTTCTTATAAGAATCATTACATAAAAAACCCAAAGAATGTTCAAGAAAAGGATTGTTGATTTTTATTTTTTATTTTTTAGCTATTCTTAAAAAGCTATTGTCAGAAAAAGAAGTTTTAATACCTGTTAATTCACCCAAGGATTTTTTTGCTGCTATTGCAATAGAACTTGATAATCATATGGGAGGTTCTTCTGGTGCAGTAAGTTGTTTAGTATTTTTTCTGCTGGTTCAGTATGTTGTTTATTATTTTTTCTGCTGTTGCAGTATCTTGTTTAGTATTTTCTTCTTCTAGTGCAGTACTTTGTTTACCTTTTTTTTTCTTTTTTTTTTTACTTAGTTTTGCATTCTTTAGATATGGTTCAATTAGAAATTGAAGTTTTTTAACTGAAATAAAATTTTATTTAATTTTGTATTCATTTACGTTATTTTGAATTAAATTGTTCCATTATATTTTCTAGTTACTAAGTCTTTTGATGACTGGAATATCATGTGGTTTGAAGGAGACTTATCAATTGGTTGATTTTATTTCTGCTTTTAAAAATGGAATAGAACTTATGAAAAAGTAATTTTGCTAATTAAACACTTTTTTTTTACTTAACATAGCTTTTAAATGTATAAAAAATGGTAAAAATCATCTTTCTATAAACATTAAAGTTGTATTGTTTTTTTGGTCAGAGAACTAAAATTAATAAAATATATGCATCACACATAGTGATAGAACCATTTTCTTTTTTTATTATTTATTTTTGTTTTTATATATTTAGTTTGGATTTGAATATAATAATAATGATTAAAAATCTGTGTTTTGGAGCAAAAACATTTCCATGACTTATTAGTACCACCTTTTACCATTTCCACAGATATTTTTTATATGGTCTCTATATATTTTAATATATACTTTAATATAATTTATATGGCTTTTTTCAGGTTTGTTTCGTTTTTCTAGTTTTTTAGTGTTTTTCTAACATAATTTGAACTAAAAGAATTTATAACACATTTAAAGAGATACATAGATTTTAACTGAGTAGAGAGTTGGAAAGGGTAGAGAAGTAGAGAGTTGGAAAGGGTAGAGAAGTAGAGAGTTGGAAAGTATAGAAAAGTAGAGAGTTGGAAAGGGTAGAGAAGTAGAGAGTTGGAAAGGGTAGAGAAGTAGAGAGTTGGAAAGGATAGAGAAGTAGAGAGTTGGAAAGGGTAGAGAAGTAGAGAGTTGGAAAGGGTAGAGAAAAAAATGTAGAAAAGAACCAAAAAAGCTAACAAAACTTACTCTTATTAGCTTAATAAAAATAAAATAATTAATAAGAATAAATAAAAATATAAAAAAAATTAATTTTTATTTGTATGAGAAGGACCTCCTAAAGTAAAAAATTATTGTGGCAATAGCACATGTGGTAAAAAATAAAGATCTAGATCTAAGTATATTCCCATATTGTACGCAAAAAGTATAAAAAACTAAGTGTTTATAAAATATATTCATTAGAGCAATTTAAAAATTTTTAGAAATTAAGTTTGCCTGTGTTTCGAATTATTGTCTTTTAGTAAAAAAAAAAAATATGTTTTTTTTTTCCGTTTAATAATGAGTTCTTGAGGTTCCTCTAGGAATCTAGATTTTTTTTCTTAACCAACCTGGTACTCAGAAGATGCAAAAAATGCTGGTTTTGAAAATAATAATTTTATTATCTGATTTTTTGTTAAAAAACAATATTGCAAAAATGAAACTAAAATTTTTTGCTTTTTTGCATATTATATAGAAAACATATATTTTTAAGGAAAAAAAGTTCTGTTTTATGTAGTTCTAATTTTGAATGAAAATAAATAATATTTTATTCTTTTGAGTACTCGTTTGTCATAGTTCTGGAAAAAAAATTTTCACTAATATTAGGACTAAAACCAAATTTTTTGTGTCCAAGGAGGAACCTCAAGAACCCATCTAAATCCAAAATAATTTTTTTGTTTTGCTGTTATAACTAATACTCAGGTTTTTGTTATAACAGCAAAACAAAACTCGGGGTTCAGGAATGTTTATTTTTGAATTTTTTTTAAATGTAATTTAAAAACAAATTCAAAACCCAGACCAAGTGAAATGATCTGGGTTGACATTATTAAGATCAATATTTTGATGCATTGCAACATAGGTTGTCACAATTAAGAGATTGATTCAACAGTAGAACATTTTATTTATGCAGTGTCCCTTGTTTCATCCTTGCTTCATCAAATTTATTTTTAAAAAATATGGTTATATACCCTATCCCCTGAAATTAAGATAAGTTAACAAAAATTTCTAAATCAGACTTTTTCAGCAAGAAACATTGTTATTCATTTGAGCTGTACCGCAGGACAAAGAGCTGTAGCGTAGAACTACGTTTATAACTAAAATTTTCTTTTTTTAATATATCTGATAGTTTTAAATATCGATTTCATTTTGAAAATGTTTTTAAAGCATTGTTGACTATTATTTTATTGTTTTTAATATGCTTTTATTTCTATTCATACAAGATTGTTTTAAACCTTGTACTTTTTTTAAAAATCAAATTGTCAGACGTAAAATAAAATACAATTGTATTTTATTTTACATCTGACAACGGTCTGAGCTAATCAGACTGAAATATTACATAAATAAATTAAAAATTAGTACTTAGCTCTATTTTATGTTTTATATATTAAGCAAATAAATTATAAAGTACAACATGAAATGTCATTAAAACAGTTCTTTAATTTTTGAAATTATTTATAGATATGGTGGTGCTGAAGAGGGGGATCGCACAATGGTAACTTTTTATATATGTGTGTGTGTGTGTGTGTGTATGTGTGTGTGTGTGCGTGTGTATTTAAATTTATTTTATTAAGTTATCACAACTATAGAATTATTAATAGATCATAATAGATTTTTAAAAAGTATCAAGTTTTTAAAAACATGATTTTGATAAATTCTCAAAATATTTACAAGTATTTAATTTCCTAACCATACATGTTCATTGGCTTATGCAGGTTTTAAAAAAAACTGAGTTGTCTACCTTTTTTTTTCATAATGCCTAACTTGTTTCTCCACGCAACGATTTAGCTCAGCAAGGTTATGTTGAAAATAAGAGATTGTAACAAGATTTTAGATATATAATAAAATATATATTTAAAAAAATATTTTTCTGTCCTTGCAGATGCAATTAATTCTCACCACACAGCAACTATCCCTTGTACTAAAATTTGTTGATAAGAAACATGAGATATGCAAGGAGTTTGTGGCATTTGTAAAGCTAGAGTGTGTGAGAGCCAAAGATATTTTTACTAAAATAAAGCAAAGTTTATATGACTTTAATTTGAGTATTGAAAATATATGAGGCAAAGATATGATTGTGGCAGGTTCGTTATCAGGTGTTATCAAGACCAATTTCTGAGCATTTATCCAAAAGCAATATACACCCATTATGTATGTCAGAATAAATTTGGTTATTAGTCATTCTTGCAAAATACTACAAAATGGTTTACAAAATGGATGAAAAATAGTGCAAAGCAAACAGAACTTCTTAACTTGGTGTATCAAAACCAAAACTAATTTCACACATTGAATAGACCAAGAAGACTAACTTCAATCACTGTCTTTTCAGAATGCATTTGGAAGTTTTGATTTTATTTTATCACTGGTTATACTAAAGCAAATTATGTGGTTCCTTTGTGAGCCTATAGTTAAGTTGCAAGAAAAATCAAATATAAGTATGCATTAATTCTTGTAAAAAAATTAAGTGTAAAGTTAGTAACGCCATGAGTACACACAAGCCAACAATCTCATCGAGCGAATCCACCTTTTGAAACGTTTGAAGAATGTTTCATTCCATTTATAGATTATATATTTAATGAATTTTTTTTTTTTTTTCAACATCTTCGCATCTAAAAAGGCTGCAAGAAATCACTATTATAGTCAAAAGTTACCAAATGAGAAAAGATGAACTTTATAGAGCAAGATAACGATTGATAGACGACTTGAAAGATTGCAAATTATATGAATGATGAAACCAAGAAAAACGAATTTCAAATAACTGGTGTTCGAGGAAAAAAACTAGACAAATAAGAGTTTTTAAAGCACTTAGAAATAGTGACAGAAAAAGGATGAGACTTAATTGAATGACGATAATGGCTTCTTATAAAGACAAGAATAAATTGTAGTATCATCAGCGAATAATGCTACCTTAGATGTGAGAATAACCTAAAGATCGTCAATGTAAATTTAAAATATATTATAGGGCCAAGGATAAAACATTGAGGAACCCCTGAAGTTACAGGTTATGAATAAGAGTGTTGTCCGTCGAGGACAACTTTTATACTATGATTAGAAAGAAAGGATTCAATAATCTTAAAGATGTTACCTGATACACTTAAAAAAGAGCATGCCAAACTTTATCAAAAGCTTTAGAAACGTCAAGAGTGATAGCCTTAATAAAAATAAATAACTGTTAAAACCTATCAGTTATTACCATTAACAAATCAGCAGTAGAACGAAAGATCAAAATCCATATTGATGATCAGAAAGTAAATTATTAGATTTAAGATGAGAGATTAAGTGTTTGTTAATTATAGATTCAAAAACCTTGCTTATCATAGAAAGACTAATGACACCGTAGTTAGACGAGTCAGATTTAGGGATAACAGATGCTACTTTCAAGCATGCTGGAAAACAAGACTATGATAAGCACTTATTAAATAGTTTTGAAAGTATAGACAAAAGCTCCGGAGAACATTTCTGCAAGAAGTGTAAACCAGACATACACAGGTATACACACCGGACATACACAGGTGTACACTTCTTGCAGTAGTGTACACCGGAATATACACAGGTATGTTGTTTAGACCACAAGCTGTAGAAGTATCCATGCAGGAAATCACTTTAGATACAGAAGCTGGAGTGGTACGAATGTCAAGCCTTTTTGTCGGCAATATCAGGTAGAACGCAGCTAGTAGAATCAAGAGATGAAATTGATGAAAAGTTCTTAGCAAACAATTAAGCTTTGTCTTCAGATGAGGTGACAAAATCTGAACCATACAAGAGAGGTGAAATAACAGATTTTTTCTTTTTATTGATACTGTTAGAGTCTCCATAAGTCAAGAGAACCTAATTTTTGAGATAAAATGCCAGATTTCATGACCTGAGAATAGCAGGCTTTGGCGTTAGACAAATCCTTTTTACAATAGTAAAATAGTTTTGTAAATAGTAAGAAAGAATGTGAAAAAACGCCTAATCTGACGCCTTCATATATACACAAGAGCAACATTAGGACAGGTACAGCTTTCCGAGTTGTCTTTAATGTCTTTAATTTCTGAGTTTAATGCACATCCACTATGATTATAACTTTAATGCACATCCACTATGATTATAACTTTAATGCACATCCACTATGATTATAACTTTGATTTAGATGTGACTGTTAAAATATTTGCAAAATTTCATACAAAAAAATTAGAACTTGTTTCCTTTCTTTTAGACGATTAACATTAGTTGTAGTTTGAATACTTATCATAGAGACCAAATGTTTGTTGTTCATTTTTCATCACTTAACATTATATTAAAAACTGCGGCAAATTTTGTGTTTAAATATAATATTTTTTAAAAATGACCTTTAAATTTTGGTTTCTAAAACGAAAATTAAGGAGGGCTGAGGCAGCCAGAATCAGAATTTGAATGGAAAAAACTGAATTTTTCTGAAAGTTGAGGGGCCATTGCCTCCTCCGCTTTGCTCCCCACCCCCTCCTCACTGTTTCTACGCCAGTGATTATAGTTATTAAAAAAAAAATTTGTGCAAAACCATTCTTGCAAAGGCATTGACTTAATTATAAAATCAAAATTTACTAAAGTAAAGGTCACTTTTTTTTTTCAAAGATTTTTCAAATAGTTTTAAAAATTGATCTGTTAAATGTGCATAAAATTTCTAGCATTTAAAAACCATGTTTAATAATGATGCGATATTTTTTAAGTTGGATGCACTCTGTCCTGCATGGCACGCTTTGAATATATTGGCTTTATCAGACATAACAGTAAAAGCTGTAATGAAGCAGGCTGCTGAAGTAAGTTGGTTTTTATTTTTTATTTTTATGGTCAAATTAAACTTAGTTAAGTATAGTGTTTTTTATTTTTGTAAGGCTTCCAGAACGGGATCAAACAATACAATAGAAATGAATGCGAAATCTGGGAGAGCGAGTTACGTTGCAAAGACAAGACTAGCACATCCAGACCCCGGTGCAGTTGCTGTCGCGTTAGTTTTTGAGGCCATTGAAAAATCCTTATAAATATTCAACATTTTAAATTATGGTTTAAATAAAAGCATGGAACAATGTTTGAGGACTATAAACGAATGAGAATTTTTGTTTTATTTATTTTTGCTATTTGTTTATTTATTATTTATTTATTGTAATGAAATATCGAGATTTTTTAGAAAAAATAATTTAATTTTCTTAAACATGGATTGTGTATGAAATGTTTATTAAAACAAGTAAAATATTAAAACAGCTTTTCCTTATTAACTTCACTTAAGTAAATCGCTGTGATTTGCATCCCTTTGATTCCAAAGTGAACTATCATTTAGCTCAACTTCGAGGATGCAATCAAAGCGGTGCAAATCATAGCGTCTTAATTTCGTGAAGTTATTAAGGAAAAACTGTTTTGAAGTTTATAAAAAGAAAGACAGCATGCGCCATATAATATGGCACATAACGTTTACGCACCTACAATAAAACATTATTTCAAGATGCTTTGATAATTTTTCCACTCAGCGTGGAAAAACAATATAGCGTTTAGGCCCTTTTTTTTTATGTTGATTTTAGGTGTCCTAAGAAGTCCTTACGGTCTTATCACAGAACACCGCCGAAGAGCATTTAATAGGAAGTTCACGCCTCCTTCCAAACCGATGACGCAAAACTTGTCCAGAAGTGGGGTTTGAACCAGGGATCTTACGTTTCTGAGGCAAGTGTGCTACCACTGCGCCACGGCTGCTTTCGTTTTCAAAAAATACCGTTTTATTTTGTGTGCATTTTAATTGGTTTATTTTTTTAACAAATTACGAAATTATTTGCTTTAGGGTAAGTTGGCGAATTTCGGGCGGCATCGAATTTCGTGCAAACAGCCTTTCGCACCAAAAAAATCACACTGACGCTAATTTAATCAAAGTGTTGTTTCACGTTTCAGTTAGTACAACCTTACCGTATCAAGTTACTGCTAACCTATGTCGATAGTCCAAATATTTATATTAAAAAAGCTGTTATAAGTTACGATACATCGGTTTTTCACGTAAAGTGAAAAAACGTAAAACTTTTTACACTTTATTTTTACACTTAACTGTACAAAAATGAAGTACGACATTTATTTGAAAGAAGTACTAATCGTTCTCCCAAGTTTAACGAATATGTTTGGAAGGGTAAAAACTAATAATAATAATAAACAAATAATTTTTTGATGTAAAAAATTTCTGCACGAATTATCGAAAGCATCATATTTCGTGCATTATGCCCGAAATTTAATTTACACAGTATTAAATTTCGTGCATTATTTTATTTTTACCTAACAATGATTTTGAATGCTTAAGGTTGCTAGTGACGTTTTTAAGACAAAACAAAAGAATTAAAACAGCAGCTGCAAAATTATCTACATGGCTGGATTTCTTTTAACTAAGCAATATTTGAATTCAAATTTCAACTTTTTAAAAATATAATTATAGTGTATCATTAATATCATTACAGTGGAATATACAAGTTATAATTTTTTAATCAAGTTTGCTATCGTGACGATGGACTCTAAGAAAAGACAGAAGTACCAAAAATATAACAAGGAAGCTATTATGGCCGCTGTTGCTGATGTTCAAGAAAATCATTTTTCATGGAGAAAGGCAAGTTTAAAATATAATGTGCCTTCTCAGACAATTGGTGATAGAATAAATAGAAGATACGGTGCTACCAAGCAAAAGATAGGTTTGTGTTGCTTAAAATATTTATTTTCTTACTATGCTAGATTTAATTCTCCATAAGCAATAAATTTCATAAAATTTTTTCAGAAGTTAACAATTTTTTTTTACTTAAAGGTCGCTAATCTGCTTTAAATAAAGAGGGCGAAGAAAGAATAAAAGACTTTTTGATTAAAGCAGCAAAAATAGGATATGGTATTTGCCAAAACGATGTACCAAGCATAGTAAAAAATCTTTTAGACGTTAAAAAAAAGCAACATATAACAGAGCATTGACTTAACGATAAAGAAAAAAATGATATGATAGTTCATAGAAAGTTTGTGAATAATCTACTAAGCAAGTTTTGAATCTACAGGTAAATAATTGCTACTCTATTAAGTGTTTTGAATATATAATAAAGAAATGCCACAAAATTTTGATTTTGATTGACCTTTGATTGTTTTGTATCTGCTTAATCTGTGTTTAATTTGATAAACCTGTTTTTTTTACTTTATATTTAGTAGGTTTTTCAAAAGGCATTCTGATCTTGCAAGAAGAATGCCTGAAAGTTTGGGTTACCAGCGTCAAAACTTTTCTCATGCTCAAATCAGGCAATGGTTTACTGATCTGAAGAATGATTTGTTTAAAGAACACCAAATAAACGCTTCAGAGTTCCTTTTACCAGAAAACTTTAGTCGAGTGTTTAACTTGGACAAAGCAGGGTTTCTATTAGCAGGGACATTAAGAAAGCTGAAAATAATTGCCTCAAAGGGTATAAAGAATGTATATCGTACAGCCCCTGATACAAAAAACGCAAATAACAGTTCTTTGCTGTGTATCCGGAGATGGAAACTACCATAAACCTCAAGTTATATTTCCACGAGCCTCGTTCTCGAGCACAGCCTCGTTACAATTTAGACCATGTAAATCCATCTGACTATGTTCTCGGGCGATCCATTAACGGATTTTGTAATTCTTCTAATTCCTTGACAGAAATGTTTACTTTCTTGAGGTGCTTGAAAAAAATGGAATCATTAATACCGGAGAATGTCCTGGTAACGTTTCGAAGACGATTAGAAGAAGGTTATGACGTTGAGAGTGATGCGACTACTTCTGGTCGGGAGTGGAATATGTATAAGTGGTTGCACAATAATTCAAATAAAAAAATCTCTACCCCTGCTCATTTTTTATCCAGATGCCGTAACACCATGTGAAGCTGCAAAACAAAATACAACTGTAACAGAAGTACAAACCTGCAATATCTATATTTCCAGCACGTATAATAATACTCAAACAAACATAGCGTGTGTCACATCTATGCCGTCCACAATTTCTACTATCCCAACAACTACAGAATTCAATCTAATCTCTTGAGAATTAAATTTTTCTGGGTATTTTTGACTACCATATTATAACCTAGTTTTAATAACATATTCCTTTAACCTAATTCAACTCTAAGTCAGACAAATGTCTGAATTAGAGTTGAATTAGGTTATCATCACTAGAAAAATATTTTAAAAAACTATATGTGAATTAAGCATTGCATCTTGAATAAATCTGCTAAATTTAACTTATAAAAAAAAGTGCACGAAATTAAGTTCATTTAAGTTTCTGATAAAAAAAGAAATTTTTAAAATTTGATTATTATTTGTGCTTAAAAGGATTACAAAGTAATTTTCTTTATAATCTTATTTATTTTTTTTTATTGATCAGCGCAGCAGTTTTATGCCCATTAGGGTTTTTAATTTAATTTAATATCCATAACCTAATGAAAATGTATATAGGGGGTTCTATGAAAAGATTGCGATGACGTTTTGTCATCTTCATCTTCTTTGAGCCCCTGTCTGTTTAACTCTTTATTTTATAAAGATCATTGTAAAAAAGTATAGTTTATTTTATATACTGTATATACAAAAACGGTGCTTGTTGACAAGATTTTACTGTCTTCTTTGTTATACGGACATATTTCTTTCTTTCTTGTATATATATGTGTTGATTATATTTGTTAAACAGCAAAAAAAAAAAAAAAAAAAAAAAAAAAAAAAAAAAAAAAATTAAATTTTACTTTGTCAACTTGCACGAAGTTGTGCAAATCATCAAAAAAAATATTCAAAACGAAAACAAAAAAATAAACTATTACTATTTTGTAGATAAAACAGTTGGCTGCCTAAACTGATCTCATTATACTTTTGGTGGCCGTTTGGTTATATTCTATAACGTTTACGGCAAATGTTCAGCAAACTGCCCGAAATTCGCCAACTTACCCTATTTTGATTACAAAATTCTGCGTTTTTATTATCTACGAGTTTCAAGTTTTAGCTTAATACTATGGGGCAGAAATTACATAAGAGCTGAAACGTTTCTGTTTAGTAATTTATTCAAAGACTATAAAGAGATTATGGAAGTAAATTGCTACGAGTGAAAACTTATGTGAAAACTTCAGTTTTAACGTCTCTACTGTTTACAGAAAGATAAAATATGAGCTTTTTAGCCATTTATTGAATATTTTAATGCTGTAACCAAGGAGACTTTTTACTTTTGAACAAAAGAGACTTTGGAATGTAAATACTTATTACATATGTTTCAGCTGTTTTTATAACGCTCCCCCGTCGCGTTTTATGTATTTTAGTGGTAGTTTTGTTTTACTTGGTGATTTGGTTAACAAAAAATTCATAAAAAATAATAAATTATAAAAGAAAAACTTAAATTCTACTTTTTAAAAATATATAACAGTAATAGTCGAAAATAAGCAGTAAACACAAAAAATTGAAATTTAAAAATATAAACTATTGTTTTTTTAAGAAATGCTAATCGTTCGAATCTCTCCTTAACTACGCTGAGCACTCGAGAGTAAAGCTCGGTCAAACCGATCGCCGAACAAAAAAAAAAATAAGTAACTTTATTATTTTTTGAAATTTTTAATTTTTTTTTTTTAAATATGAAAGAAACTACCAAAACGCATTATTGCATTCAAATTAAATTTGAAAATATAAAAACCAATAGAAAAAAAAGCTTTTTGCAGAAATTATGTAAAAACCGATCAATATAAAATACATTTATTAAATTTAAAATTTTATATACCTGAAGATATTTTTTATATAGCATATAAAATAATAAAAGGTTTTACTTTTAGATTCTAGATAGATAACAGCAACAAATTTTCTATCCAAACAGAATCGAATATTTGGTTTTAATTTGAACAACTAACTCAGCTCAAAATGGCATACAAAGTTTTGACATACTACTGGTGATCACCGCAGAAAACCGTTTTATTGCAAATCTTAATATGACTTGGTGACAAAAAAGTTATTATTAACAACAAAACTATAACAAGTGAAAAAAATAAATGTCAAGAATATAAAAAATATTTTATTTATGTAGGCTCTTCTCTTGCATCTAATTTTATTCAGTCAACTAAAGTGTTTGATGAATACTTGGGAGAGAAACCCGCGACTAACATATCTACCCAGTGGACACAGACGTAAAAAAGACGTCTTTTAAACGTCTTATACACGTTTTGGACGTCTTTTGAACGTCTTTTGAACGTTTTGGACGTCTTTTGAACGTTTAAAACACGTCTTTTTTTGATCCGGTGCTCACTGGGTAATGAATAAATAAACACTAGTTTAACAAAGCACTAATTGAACTAAAGCGTAACAAGTCAAAAAAAAATGTGGATATGACGACATTACCAGATATGTAGCTATCTATGTTCTTGATAGTATAAGTAAACCATTATTTTCATTGCAGATTTCCTAATAAATTAAAATCATTAAAAATTCATAAAATTTTTAAAAAACGGTGATTGTTTTTCTGTTTGCAACTACCGTCCTGTATCACAACTCCCTGTCTTTTCAAAAATATTTGAAACGGTAATTTTTAATAGAATTTATGATTATATGACACTAAATACGCTTTTATACTAAAATCAATTTACAGACCTTACAGCTTACTCATGTAAAACAATTAACTATTTATAGAGATTAGAAAACCCCCTGTAATGAAAAACATGAATGTCCTAGATATATCAAAGCTTATTCGCTTCAAATATTAATATTTATGTATAAATTTAAGAATAACTTGCTGCCAAAAGTTTTTTCTGATATTTTTACATCGGTTTTTTCACAAAAATACAAACTTTGGTCAAATACTAACTAATTCGATTTTCTGTAATTAATTTTATTTGTAAATATTTCAAATTATTTTTATGATTTTTAAATAAACTTCTATATCACAAATCATAACAAATTTATTTTTCTATTACATTTGCCCATTTAAAACTTCTTCACTTTCAAACTCGCTGAGAACTTCCTTTAAAATGTAGCCATTTTTATCGTTTGTATCCATCAAAACACTATTATATGAAAACTAATTTTTTTACGCATTTGTTTGTCAAGAGATTTCTCAAATGAATGAATAAATCAAAAAATCGACCAAGTTCTCTCTGCTTTAGCTGACGAACAAATCATTTCAAATAGATTTTGCAACTTCAAAGACTAGACGGTTTTCATATAATAGGGGAGAGTGAGTAGAAGTCGGACAGCCTGAAATTTCTTATTAGCCTAAATTTTGTTATTTAATGTAAAAAATTAAATTTAATCCTCTCTATTTAGCATAAATTGCTTTGTTTCCTCGCGTGCGCTAGAAGCCAAAATTTTGAAATGTACCTTAAAAAGTGTTTACATTGGGATAAAGTGGAACAGATAAAAGAAATATTTATGCTCGTCGTCATTTCATTATTTTGATTGGTGAAAGCTCTTGAAGAATTTTATATCAATTAGGTAATTTTATGGTATTATCAGTTTCTATTTAATAATTTGTGTTAAAATGTTGTTTTAAATTTATTTATCCCACTTCTGCTCACACTTGTCCCGCTTTACCTATATGGCACGGTTTCTCTAAAAGCAAAAATTTTTATACTTAGTTTTAATTGGCTGGAAACCTAAGGGAATTGAATCGGTGCTTAAAAAGAAGGTTTATTTGTAAAAACTTGTTTGGTTCAGTTTATACATCAAGTAAAAAATGATATTTTAATTACCTTAAAAAAAAATTGACGTGTCCCACTTCTCCCCACTCTCCCCTACCTACCAATAGTGTTTTGATACAAACGACAAAAATGACTACATTTTAGAGGAAGTAGCAGTTCTTAAACTAAAAATTCAGTTTAAATTAAAGCACTTTTAAAATTAACAACTTAAGATTATGAATTATAAAAGTTAATTAATAAATTAATTAAAGAGATTTAATAGTGGAATTAAATGTTGTTAAATTTTTGTTCCATTATTAAAATTAGCGATTTTTTCGCTTCAAAAGCACATTAATTAAAAATTTCATGAAAACGCGAACTAAAATTCGTTTTTTGGTCAGCCTGTCTAGTTTAAACAATTTAACGATTTTTAATGACTTAATGAAAAATTTAATGAAAACTAGAATTAGAATTCGTTTTTTGGTTTAAAACAATTTAACGATTTTAACAATTTAATGATTTGAAATTGAAAAAAAGTTATGCGCATAAGTATGCACATAATTAAGCGAATATATGCGCACAATTTATCGGCGAACATCTTCGCATACAAATTTTTCAGAAATCTAAATGATTCTCTTTCTTCTGTTTTCTTTTTTTTGCTTTTTTTTTTTTAAATATTGTTATTTATTCTAGTTTTTTTTTAATTTTTTGACCAGTGATCAAAAAATTCATTGCGATCGGATTGACCCGCTTTTATTCTGCTATCTTAGCAAGATAGAAAATGTTTTCATTGGTCAACATTACATAGATTTAGGCATATTAAACATAAACATAGCAACTAAATTAGTTCATTTTTATTTTATTTTAATTTTGTTACAGTATCGGACAAATCATGGTGGACAAACTCAAATTTAAAACAAAAGTTGATCATAAACGGAAAAAAAGTAGTAAAACAATTGAACATATTAATTTTTAAGTTGTTTATTATGTTGTTAACAAAATGTAAAACTTTTGAATCATACTAAAAATCACCAAAAAATTTTTTAATACATTTTCCATAAAAAACTACATTTTTCTTTGAACAAAGCAAGGTGGAAATTCAAAAGGTTTCAAAAATTAGCTTTTTGTTTTTTGAAAAACTTCAAAAATTAACTTTATATTTGTTCGGACCTCCTTTACTTTCAATTAGGGGAAAGCGGGGCAACATGGCGATTTGGGCAAGATGGGTTTTAATATAACAACTCAACAAAAAATCTCAAAATTGGGTGAAAACGAAATTGTATTTGCATTTTGTATTTTAAAACACCAATTTGTTTTTTAAAATATAATTAACGCAATTTTATACGCATAACTTATGCGTAAAGTAAATTTATGCCATAAGTTTACTTTTGCGCTTAAAAAAAAATTCCTCACTTTCGCTTTCTCATAATGGGTGCTTTTCTTCAAGTTTAACTTCTTTAGAAATAGTTTTTGGCGATTTGTGTTTATTTTGTGTTACTTTAGTTAGAGTTATTGGTATTTTTTAAAATTCTATAAAATTGGAGGTAAAAATTGCATAATAACTCATCTTGCCCCGGTCACGTGACAAGATGACAAATTTATGAACTTTTTATTTTTATATTTATTTCAAATTGTTATATTTGCAAATGGAAAATTCATGAAGGTAATGAATCATTTCAATAACATAAACATACTCAGAAAGTATTATTGTTTCATTACTGATAGTTTTGCAATAACTCAGGGCTTTCCAAACGTTCGCCATGTTGCCCCGCTTTCCCCAACTGCTTTCATTCTTCGAGGCTTAGACTCAATTAATGAGTCAACAATTCTCATATCAATCTTTCGCCAGGCCTTCTCAATTTGTTCAAATAATTCCTCACTGGTCTTTGCATTTGCACGCTCTACCTTATTGTCAATTATTTCCTAGGGATTCAAGTCAGGGCTTTGTGCAGGCCACTCCATTACGGTGATATTCTTGTCCTTGAACCGTTGTTTTACAATTTTTGACGTATGCTTAAGGTCATTGTCCTGTTGAAAAATTCATTTTAGGGGCATCTTTCAGTCAGCATGTGGTAACATAACATCTTCCATTATATCTTTGTACACAAAGCAGTCCATAATTTTATTAATTTTGTGAATAGGACCAGTTCCTAGTAATGAGAAACATCCCCGAACCATAGCAGACGTTCCATACTTAACACTCTTCTTGGTATATTTAGTATTGTATCTGGTGTTCTTTGGTCTTCTTAGCGTCGCTTCCGAAAAGGTTATATTTAAATTCATCTCTAAAAAGTATGTTTTTCTACTGGTCTACAATTCAATTTTGGTGTGCTTTGGCAAACGCAAATCTTAACTTTCTTTTTTTAATAGAAGTGGTTTCTTGGCAGGCATTTGAGAAAACAATTTTGCTTCGTTAGCTCTTTGTCGCACACTGTGTTTGGAGATTTGTAGTTCAAACTTTTTGGTTAATTTTGTGGATGACAAAAATGGATCTTTTTTAAGCTCTTTAACAATTCTTCAATCTAGCTTTTGTAATGTTTTTTTTGGACGTTCGCCCTGATGGTTTGTTTTATAGCAGTCACGAGATCCAAATGATTTGACAGTTTTGCTTGCAGTCGATTTAGCTATATCATATTTTCTACAAATTTCAGCTTGACGTTTTCCGCTTTTAAAATCTTTAATAATATTTTGACGTAACTTCCAAGTTTGTCGTAAGCCATTTTACATTTTTTACGCGTAAACTTTTACGATTAATGTATCACGAGTTAAATATATTTTTAGTCTAATGGAAAAAATAATTGGTCAGACTTTCCAAAATCTATTTTATTATTTTAGAATAACTGTTATGATAAAAGTGAAAACAAAAGAATACAGTAAATCGAATAAAGACAATCAAATCTTATAAAAAAGCATCGTTTTGATTTGTCCACCTTGTTTTGTTCAAAGAAAAATGTTGTTTGTTGAGAAAAATGTGTTATAAATGTGTAATTTTTTTTTGTGATTCTTAGTACGATTCAAACGTTTTAAATTTTATTAAGAACATAATAAACTATTTAAAAATTAATATATACAATTGTTTTACTATTTTTTTTTAGCTTTTGATCAACTTTTGTTCTAAATTTGAGTTTGTCTACCATGTTTTGTCCACCATGTTCACCATGTTTTGTCCGATACTGTAGGTGTATAAAAAAAGACAGTATTGGATATGTGGTTAAAAATCTGTCCAAGAAAAATAGCAAGACACATTTATTTAAGAATAAAATTAAGAAAGCCAGTCTTTATGGTGAAAAACGAAGAAAAAAAGAATTCATTAAAAGTATTTTTTATTTGTTTATTTTCATTGAAATAGGACAATTAAATCCTTGTGATAAAGAACCTCTTATACCACCATACGATCAATCATCTGTTAATCTAAGTCTTATTTTTAAAACATTTATCAGTCATTTGAAAGACAGTCGTGCAGACCTTGGAAATTCAATTTTAAAGCGCAAAAGTTCCACCAAGAAAAAGAATCTGTCCTGATTCAGAAGAATCAGATGTTATACCAGTCAAAAATACCCTAAAAGCGTACTAGAAACAAAAAAAAAGACCTTATGAGTACATTTTAGTGTACGACCAGAGGGGAATAAAATTTAAATTTTTATTCAAAAGTTGAAATACATAGATATAATTAAAATTTCTACAGAATACGTTTTAACATTTTGGTAGAATTCTTAACCTCTTGATTGAGAAGAGAGTTGCAATTTTTTAAATCGGCTTGGGCAAAATAAAAAGATCTTAAACCCACCTTTAAAAATATTCACATGATGATAATAGAAAGTTTCGTTGATCCTTTTAAATAATTGCTGATTGTGAATTTTACAGGGTGCGCATAAATAAGTTATTTTATACCAAAAAATTTTTTGGGCTGCAATTGTAATTTTTTACAAAATTTCTTAGAAATCTCTTTACTTCCCGAAATTAAATACTTTTTTAATTTAAGAAACCGACCTCTTTTCTTCGAAATGGTAAATAAAAATTAGAAATAAGTGGTTTTCCTGAATCTCAAAGTTGAATTTGTTTAAACTGTTGATCTAGATCAACTCTCAAAGAAGAAGAGGATTGTTACTAATAATTAATCTTTATCAATGTTCTCAACATAAAATTTGTACAAACGTAATTAAATATTATAAAGTGTTTCATTTTTTATTATCGAAAATATTTATCACCGATAAAAACTTTTATAAATGCTTTGTTATTTAAATTTTTATAAATAACATTTTTATCAACAGGTCGATTAAATAAAAAATAATAATAATAATATGATAGTATGCCACCTGGTCGTAAATTGTTTCAAGACACCACCACAACCAAACAAAAAATTTAAAAATTAAGTTAAAATTTTAAATTAGAAATGTTTATTCATAAAAAATAAATAGAATAGCTTTTCCGGTAGTCCAGACAACGACTTTCAAAACATAAGAAGATCATCCTTTATATTAAATTTTTCTTGGTCAGTTTTGGTGTTGACGTTGAACCTAATGCATACAGGTAGAGCTCTTTTTAAATGTTTGACAGCCAGTATTTTTTTGAAATGACTTATTACCGGCTATGATTTATTACCGGCTTTCTTCTTTACAAATAAACTCGGATCAATTTGATCAATCGGAGTTTGTTTTGTGATAAAAAGTCTTTTAGCACGATCTTGAAGAGTTCCACCGCATTTCATTCCAAGAGCTTGAAGAGCAAACTTTAAACGATCTAATCCAAGCTCCTCTAACTCTTCAGCCGAACTGTACTTGCTTAAATCGATCGGCTAAACATAAATCGTAAAATATATTTTACTCTAATTGTTGACCTAATTAGGTAAAGCGTGTACACAAAATAAATGTGAAAGAATAAGTACGTCATTTTTTTTCAGTGGTTATATTAAAATCTTTTTGTTTTGTATTTTGTTTACAACGTGTTTCAAAAAAAAAAAAAAAATTTCAAAAAAATGTATTAGTTTTTTGATTACTTAAAATTAGTTTTAAAAATGACAAAAAAATTATACGAAAATATTTGGAAAATCCCAATAGTAGCTACAATTCGATAGCAAAAGCGTTGCAAATACATCCATACACCGTTAGTAGTGTAATCCAACGTTTGTCTCAAACAAAATCGATCAAACGTAAATCTGGTGGTGGAAGAAAGAAGGGTTTTAAGATATAAAACTAGTTAGAAAACTGGTTGAAAGTTTTAAGACTAACTCAAGCCTTTCACTAGAGGAACGCGCGCAAACATTTATGGACTTTCTCATAGTTTTGTAGTAAAAGTTCGAAAAAAACATAGTTTTCATTTTTTCAAAGCACAAAAAGTGCCTAACCGATCTGAAACTCAACAAAAAAGTGCAAAAACCCGCTGCAGAAAGTTGTATGACAATTTTATTTCTAAAAATTTCTGTATTATTGAAGACGATGAAACTTATATCAAGTACGATCATCAGCAAATTCCTGGTGCCGTCTATTATATTGCTAAATGTAGAGGAAAAGATAAGAAATTTAAATACATAAAACATGACAAGTTTGCTAAAAAAATATTGATTTGGCAAGCTATTTGCAGTGGTGGCAAAAAATCATGTATAAAATCAAATATATGTTAAAGAGTGTTTACAAAAACGCCTTTTACCTCTCATTAAATCACACGATAAGAGACCTGTGTTCTTGCCAGATTTAGCTTCAACTCATTATTGAAAACTAGTTTTGGAATGGTATAAAAATAATAATGTGAAATTTGTGCCTAAAACAGAATATCCTCCCAACTGCCCAGAATTAAGAGTTATTGAAAAGTACTGGGCCATTAATAAAAGAAAAATAAAAAAAACAAAAAAACTTTGCAGAAATATTAAAAATATTAAAATTGCCATTTAAAAAAGCATCAAATGGCATCAATTCTTATTCTGTGCACAAACCTATGGGTACCACCAAAGCAAAAGTTCGAAATTTTATTAGATTCCCACAGGAATAATATGATTTTTTTTTTTATATTTGATCTTCTTATATTATTGTACTAAAGTTATTACTTGGTTGGAAACTGAAGAGTACTTTTTTTTAGTTGATTTTCTACTTTCACATTTATTTTGTGTACACGCTTTAATATCAGTTAACATTTACACGGTTAACACGCTTTAATATCATAATATCAAATATTTAATATCTTACGACGTTTTAAACCAAAGTTTTGTTATAAGACCTCAGTAAATTTATTCACTAAGAAGTCATTGAATCTTTTTATAATGAATTAATTTCTGTATTTAACCGACTAAAGAAAGTGATTATTTTCGAGGGGACAAAAAATTTGATTAGAGTGGCTGTTGAACTGATTAGAACAAAATGCTTAATAAAATAACAAAATATTTAATAAAATAAAATTATGACAAACTAAATAACTATCCGACTTAAAATTTTGTTTGATTTTAGCCTGAAAAGGGTAAAGTCAAACAAAAGCTGTTTAACCACTTAATTATAAACTCTATAACATAATTTCAATTTCTATCAGTGATAACTACTTAAAATGAATAAAAACATTTTTAAGTTTATATTACTTTTTTTAATCGACACAAGTAAATCTTTTTTAATTGACACAAACAAATCTTTTTAATCAACACAAGTAAATCTTTTAAGGTATCAGAATATTAGGTAAATTTATCTTGATAATATTTACAAAACTATTTATATTTGTACTGTATTTACAATATTTACTTATGCAATTTTTTTTTAACTGATGACAAATAATACTATCAAGATAAAATATTATGTTAAATAACTTATTATTGCTCTGTTCTAAACATCAAGCACTCTATTTGTAGAAGACACTAAGTCACTAAAACTCAATCGCTTTTTTTTTTTTTTACTTTATTACATTTTAACAAAAGTTTTACTATTGGTGAGACAGGAACATGAGTTGTTAACTAAGTTTTACTTTCTCTTTTATACACACACACAGATATATATATATATATATATATATATATATATATATATATATATATATATATATATATATATATATATATATACATATATATATATATATATATATATATATATATATATATATATATATATATATATATATATATATATATATACATACACACATACACATAAAATGGAATTAATAATACAACTTGCGAAAAACCACGTTATAACTAGTTGCTATGAAAGTATTTTGTAGCACTCTTTATAAAACTTATAAATTTATTATATTCTATTAAATGTTTTATCTATTATTTTATTACTATATTTGATTTTGTTAAACATTTGCAATCACTTACTAATAAACTTGCTGGCACACTAATACCTCATGTAAATGTAAAAAGATACATAAAAAAAAATTATGATAAAATCATAAAAAACAATAGAATTAAAAAGTAAAACCTCTATGAAAAGATTTTTGTGAGATGAAACACGTAGATTTTCTGATGTTGGTTCAGGTATTGCTTTTAGATTATTTTCCTTTTTGTTTTTTATTTCATTTGTTGAACTGACTTCAATTACTTTAGAAGAAAGAGAATTTTCAATTACTTCTGGAGAAGATGTAGGCACCTCAAAGCTGTCATTTTTTTTCATAACTAAATTTTCATGATTGCTCATACCTGAATGTTCCATATCAATTTCTACATTCTTAGAATATGAACGCACTTCTGAGCTTTCATCATTTTTTAACATTAAATTCCCATTGTTGCATTCGCCTGAATGTTCCATAACACTTTCTACATTCTTAGTGTATGCAGGCACTTCAGAGGTTTCATCATTTCTCAAAACTAAATTTCCAGGGCTATGTTCACCAGGGCTGCTTTCATCTGAATGTTCCATATCACTTTCTTCATCACTAACACCAATCCTAAACATAAAAATGTATACAAACATTAAAACAAACTTAAATAACAAAATAAATAGTTTTAATTTAAAAAATATGTAAGTTTCCTGACTTTGAATACCATATTACAAATATTTATCACAGTAAAGTTGCTCACCACAAACAGCTCTTTTTATTACTGGGAGCATCATCTTCTTCAGAGACATGATTTGTTCGTGACTTCATTTTTTTTTTTTTAGAAAGTGCTTCAAAAATAAAGAAAATATATATTAAAACAGGATTTTTGCAAAATAACCAAAGAAAGTATCAAAAAATTGATATATAAAACAGCATTTAAAACAAAAATGATTTTCACACCACTTTAAAGAATAAAACAATTTAATGTTTCAGAAATCTCGAGTATGGAACAAACTTTTACAAAACCCTCAAATAGTGGACAAGGTAAACAACAAAAGTTAATATTTCTTTTTGTCTATATATATATATATATGTATATATATATATATATATATATATATATATATATATATATATATATATATATATATATATATATATATATATATATATATATATATATATATATATATATATATATATATATATATATATATATAGGCCTTGTTTTAAATAACAAATGCTTAACGCATCAGCTTAATGTGAATTTAACGTCAGAAAATTCTCTTTATCTTTTTATCTTTTAAAGACATTAACTTTTTCAAATTACTGCAATAATATTAAGATTACCGCAAAACGAGTTAAATATTGTTTAACTGATTTCTTTCATTTTTTTTTATATTAAATAATTAAATTTGATATTAAATTTAAAAAAAAAATTTTTTCGTAAAAAATAATTTTCCTCAACATTTGTATAAATGAATTAAAATATGTTAATTTAAAAAAACATTTTTTTTAATCATTAAAAAAAAAATTGTAACTAAAAAAGATTTTTTATTTTAAAAAAATTAGCAAGTAACATACAGTTGGACTAGCTCTAAAACCATTAGTGACCGGCCTCATAAAATTGTAACATCTTATTTACACTTGTTTTTTTAAGTATCTTTTATTAATTATAATAAAAAGGATGGATGACAGTTTTTTATATAATATAATAAACGGAGGAGGAGGAGGAGGGGGGTTATTATTAAGATATAATGGAATTATTAAGATATGATGGAATTTCAAGTATATATTATTAGGATATTATTAAGACATGATGGAACTTCAAGTGGGAAAAATACTTTTTTTTACTAAGTACAGTAACAGGCGGAAGCCGGCGGACCTCTACTTTTGATCAGTCCATATAAATGTTAACTCAGTATGTCTTCCATATAAATGTTAACTCAGTATGTCTTCCATATAAATGATTAACTCAGTATGTCTTCCATATAAATGTTAACTCAGTATGTCTTCCATATAAATGTTAACTCAGTATGTCTTCCATATAAATGTTAACTCAGTGTGTCTTCCATATAAATGTTAATTCAAATTAGAAAATTCAAATTATTTTATAATATCTTAAAAGATATTATAAATTAAATCTTATTAATTATACAAAAAAAAAAAAAAAAAACTATCAGTGAGCCCTACAGAAGTTTAGTTACCAATAACTGTAAGAAATTATAGTTTAAAGCAAAATTAAATTTTCTTGAATTTTTCTTAGATTTTTCTTTGGTAATACAAAATCTATTTCATTAATAATTTCTAATATTTATTATTTATCTTGTCCAAAAAAAAAATTATTACCCCCCTGCCTTCTAGGTTATTATATTTTTTACATAGTAATATAATAGACAATAATTACCAGCTTTAAAAGCTTCATCAACATTGCTTGCATTATCTTGAAGCTTTGTTGTATAGCCTTGGTCAACATAGTTGTAGACAGGGTTTAATAAACGCTTTAACTTTTCTTCACGAGCTTTTGCTCGTTCATCTTCTTTGTCTTGCTTTTTCTTCAACCATTCTCCTATTCTTAAAATAAAAATTTTTTAGTGTTGATATACCTTTATTAGTTTAATGTTGTTTTCTAAACATCAAACAATTTAATAACTGTGTAATATTTAAATAGAACACATTAGCTATACACTCAGAGTTGTTAACAAGGCCACATGTTACAAGGCCAAGGCCAAGACCAAGGCCAAAAGTTACAAGGCCAAGGACAAGGCCAAGGCCACATGTTACAAGGCCAAGGCCAAGAATAAGAGTTTCAAGGCCAGCTTACGCAAACATTTTTAAGACCAAAAACTTAAATTTTTGCTTTATGTTAATAAATAATTAATTACGTAAAAATGTGTGGATTTCCTAAGTGAAAAGTTTTTACAACTTTTACTAACATGCTAGACCAAAATAAAAATCAGAAGCATTTGGGCTGGTTAACACAAGTGAGTATGCATTTTTAAATTATAACAATAATGTTGTTGGCTGTGTTTAAAGTGATCTGCTTCATTGTGCCAGTACTACAAAGCTTCTACTAAAGCACTACAAAGAAAAGAAACAAGTTTCAGCAACATTCCAACTGATGCCACATTAATTTCAGCAACATTGCAACTATCAGTAGCCAATTTATTTTAATAAGTTTCAGCAACATTGCAATATAAGTTTCAGCAATATTGCAACGATCAGTAGTCAATTTATTTTTATCTGCAAATAATGGCATGTGCCATTGTTAGCAGATAAAAAATTTTAAGAAATGTAATTTTATATGCATACTTAATTATTATTTTTATACCTAAGCTTTTATTTTTTTATAAGTTTTATCTACAAAGAAACCCACATAGTTATTGTCAATCACTTTAAACTTACAACAGATTGGTTATCATGTTTTGAGAAGTGTTATGCCATTTTTAAAACAAATATTTAATAAATTTTCTAGAGTATTTATAATTTTATGGTGGTACAATGTATAAAATTAGTTGAAAATAAATAAAACTCACTGCTTTTCATTATTAACATCTCTCATCCTTCGACCACTCAGATCTCGACATGCTTCATGATTTGTAGTTTTTTCAATTCGCGCTCCAATTGCTCTTAACATGGATCCAAATCCACCCTTGCCACCGGGCACACGAATATAAGCATTCACATAGGAATCGCAAATTATTTCATCAGTAAAATTGAGAACTTTTCGATTGGACACCAAATAAAAGTTACTAGTGGGTATACCCTATTAAAAACAAAATTTTTTTACAGAATAATCTTTACATGAGGTCATGTTGAGGACTAAAACTATTCAAAAAAATGTTGCTATAATTAACAAGATTTTAATTATAGCAAAATTATTTGAAAAAAATTTGGTTGCCTGACTATACTAAGTGCCTCACATAAAGCCATTTACTATGCAAATGTGTTTCAGATATCTTTAATTTAATAATTTAACCAGTTGCATTAACCAGTTTTAGCTTAATCAGCAATTTTTTTTACTTATAAATTCACATAAAATGAATCTCAATAAATATAATTCAAAACTAAATTTTTCCTGAAAGATAAAAATAGTCATTTTAAATAGATAAAAAAAATTCTAACAAATACATAGCTGTTGGTGGATTGGACCCTAAACCATAGTAAATAAAAAACATTTTATGATGTTTACATCAAGAATCCAAAAGGTTGAAGAGATCTAAATTCACAACCTAAACATAACTAGTGTGGGTCTTAGTAAAACAAAAAAATTCTTACGCAATTCTTAGTCCAAATTTAATTTTCCCGACCACTCCCTGGTATATTGCACAGCAACCTTGTTTGCCAAAGTTTGAGTTTTGGAGTTAAAGAGTGAAGAGAGGGTTGTAACCACAATAAAGTGGTCTCCTCGACTATACTTTTGGCCTTGGGTAAATGAATAACATAAAAAATAATAAGTAAGACCAGTCAAAAATTGGTTTAAAGAAAAGTAGATTCTTTAATGCAAAAGTTTGTGTACAAAGTAAAAACTTTTTCTTAAACCTTAGGACTATTGTTACTGTTATTGTAAAAATTAAATACAATAACAATTACAAAACAATAATATTGTATTGCAATACCAGAGATGCGATTAAAACATTATTTATGGTTATTGTATTGCTGTGAATAAAAACAGTTACATTAACTATTGTATTGTATCGCTGTGATGTAATACAATTACATTAACTATTGTATTGTATTGCTGTGATGTAAAACAATTACATTAACTATTGTATTGTATTGCTGTGATGTAAAACAATTACATTAACTTTTGTATTGTATTGCTGTGATGTAAAACAATTACATTAACTATTGTATTGTATTGCTGTGATTTAATACAATTACATTAACTATTGTATTGTATTGCTGTGATGTAAAACAATTACATTAACTATTGTATTGAATTGCTGTGATGTAAAACAATTACACTAACTATTGTATTGTATTGCTGTGATGTAAAATAATTACATTAACTATTGTATTGTATTGCTGTGATGTAAAACAATTACAATAACTATTGTATTGTATTGCTGGGATAAAAAAAATTACATTGATGTATTGTATTACATTTCAAAGTCTAACAGCTATTGTATTTTATAGTATTTAGACTTAATTTTCACGCATTTATTATTATTTGTGCATTAGATAATTTAGGGGTGCCTGTGACGCTCGTTTTCAGCAGTCATTTATATATATAAATTTTATTTATTTTCAGAAGTGAAGGGAAGCCAGGGAAGCCAAAGAAGTATATATACTACGTATACTTAATAAATAGGTATACTTAAGGGGCGCACGTGGCACCCATTTCTAGCAACCATTTACATATATAAATTTTTTTTATTTTGAGTTCAATAATATAACTGTTTAAATAATAATTTATTTAGAATTAACATTAACAATATTCATTTAAAATCATACAAATATATAATTTATCATATGCTTGTAATTAAATAATTATTTACTTTAAAAAGTTAAATTATATATTTTTTTATAATTTTGTCTAAACTAATATTGACATGTTTCACAGGATGATGACGTCTAAACTAATTAATTAACTACTTAAGCGCTTTTTTTTTCAATATATCTAACCCCTAATGTGTAATCAATTACATCGTTATGGAATCAAAGAACCTTTGACCTGGGTAATTATCGATTAGATAGTATAAAAATGTGAACTACTTTTGTTTTGTTAAAAAATTTTTTTACATATTTTTAGATTGGTCATCACCTATCAGACCGTACCAGTAAATTTTGTGTGGATCATTTTTGAAAAATGAGGCAGTTTAGAACACCAAATAAATATTGTTCTTGATTTATGTAACAAAACTCTTTTATAACTTTGCAATTAGATGTGTGAGTTGAGTAAGTTTCGAAACAATTGGATAGGTACCTAATGTAAAAGCAAATAATTTAGTGGAAGAAATGGTAGTAGTTAATCATGTCTATCCCCAGCAGTAAAAAAAATAAAGGTTCGATTAAACTCACTTTTATAGAGCTATACAAAGTTTATAAAATAAAAAGAAACAGAATCAATACTTATATATTAGTTGCACCCTATTTCAAGGTCACTTATCTCAGAGACTGGACTGTTAAAACATTTATTAAATTTTGACTCTAAAATAATTTTTTTTATTACAATAACAATATATTGTTATTGTATTGTAAAGACGAGTTACAATACAATATTTATTGTTATTGTAATGGGTCATTACAATACATTTTTTTTTCAGATATTAATATTGTTTCATAAAGATGATTTGCAATAAAATATTTATTGTTATTGTATTACATTATTACAATAGTTGTAAATCAAAAGTATTGTTATTGTTTCTAAATTAAGATAGTACAATAACAATAGTTATTGTTACTGTTATTGTTTTCATTACAATAACAATAGTCCTAACCCTAGGAAGATGCTTCCCCATTCTCCAGACATTTTCTACAGTTTTAATTCCAGATAATCACATATGTTAGCAAAAATGTTAGTTTTTTATCTAAAAATTTTAGAGCAAAAATTTAGTTATGTAACTAAAAATAACAGTACTGGTCCTCTAGTCTAAAGGAGAAAAACATGTGATTAAAAAAAATCAACCTGTGAGTGAATGGAAAAAGCATTATGCTAACTGCAAACAATCTTTTAAAAAGAACCTTTCCAGCTTGTTGATTTTTTTTCAAAAGATATTTGGTTTGATTAAAGTGTTTATCTTAGATAATTTGATTCAAATAAGTATTGTTAAAGTTAAATTAAATTTTATTGTTTAGGATTTTCATTTTTTAATATATTAGATAAAACAATTTTTTTTTTAAATTTCAATAACTTGCTAACTAGTTACTATTAATGGAATCTTTTTAAAACTATGAAAAGTTGTTAGAAAATAAATGTTAGTTTAACAAAGAGAAGTAAATACTGCTGCAGGTTGTTAAAAAGTCTGAGTTACAAAAAAGCTGAAAGGTTTTTTTTTGTTTATATCTGATAACTAATTTATTTTAGTAAGTTTAGGAGCCATCCATAAAAGACATCATCCAAATAAGGGGGAAGGAGGTCGAGTTAAAAAGAACAAAAAAGGACAAGAGGAGGGGGGGAGGTATTGCAATGTGTACCTGTCCAAGGAAAAAAAAGAATAGAAATAGAAGATGAACCTGCTTCAACAGATAACTGGAAACAAAATTTTATGTCTATTAGTAATACTGCTGAAACTTTTTGAGATTTGATATTTCACCAGCTGCAACATCAGCAGTAGTTTCAGGTTTTCTTTAAGACCTTATTCCTGGTAACTTTTAACACCTGAAAATGTCCTATTTGGCTGTAGATCCTAAGAAAATTGTTAGAGCTAGGAAAACAGTAATGACTAAAGCAAAGACATCTGAAGAAATGAAATTTCAATTACAACCTATCAAAGGTATATTTGTTGATGGCAGAAAATATTTTACCAGAGTTTTAAAGCACAACCCTGTAACAAAATGATTTCATCAAAGGGTTGTGAAAAAAGAACACATTAGTGTTACTTCTGAACCTGACGGTCACTATATTACACATTTTACACCAATGATGGCAATACCTCCCAAGAAGCCTGCTAAACAAGCAGTTATTGGACTATTCAACTGGATGGTTCCTCGGGGAGTACAAGTGCTAAGAAAATTTCACTTAATTTTAAAATGGGTAGTTCAAGTGTATTTTCACATATGGATCAAAGTGAAAAACAGTATTGTTGAGGCCATATCCATAGCTATATCCATACAAAAACTGATCCACCTGGACAAGGTAAATCAGAACACGTATTTACTTGTCAAATACTTACAAAAGATCTTGACAATTTCTTAGAGATACCTTTTGAAGCACCTTACTTTCCCCTACACATGCAGTCTTGTGAAAGAGCAGTAAAAGAGGTGACATCTGAGGTGAAGAGAAAGATTTGTGACGTCATACAAAAAGTCCTTTCAAACTCGAGTTTAAATATTGTTTGGGTTTTCCCTTTGCCGTTAAGTTTTATGCAGTAGAATTTTTTTTTTTTAAATGAACCAAACTTTAAACTGATTAAAAATAACGCAATCAATCAATAAACTCTTCAAAAGCCCAACTTATATTTATTTTGTTTTAAAAACAAAACTATTACTAGTGCTATAGATATAAGATACGAAAATTTTAAAATTTGTTACAAACAAGTTCTGCTAATAACATCGTATAACGGAAAATACTATTTTTCTTTTTGGATTTAGTAAGAAATAGTAAAAATACTTTAGGTTTCAAGGTTACATAAAAATAAAATATTTTAATGGAAATAAAAAAAAACAAAGCCGAAAAGTGATAATCTTCATTTAATTACAACTTTTAATTTAATCAAAAGCCAGTTAACGCAAAGGTTTTTTAAAAAGGGAAAAACCTAATCTAACTGAGTAGAAGTACACTTAAATCCCTTTAAGAAAATCAACCATAAACAAGTGTCCACTCATTTAAAAAAAATAACCGTAAAAATCATGTTTTAAAGAAAAAAAATTAAGTTTAAAATTTAAACTGTAAATAAGTATAAGATTTTAAAACAAGGAAATTATTTTTTAATCAACTTTTTTTTATAACAATATTATTCAATTTATTTTATATATATATATATATATATATATATATATATATATATATATATATATATATATATATATATATATATATATATATATATATATATATATATAATATATATATATATATATATATATATATATATATATATATATATATATATATATATATATTATATATATATTATATATATATATATATTATATATATATTATATATATATATATTATATATATATTATATATATATATATATATATATATATATATATATATATATATATATATATATATATATATATATATATATATATATATATATATATATATATATATATATATATATATATATATATATATATATATATATATATATATATATATATATATATATATATATATATATTAGGGTGGTTCTAAAAACAAATTTTTTTATAAATGATTGCTGGCACCCTTAGAATATGTTGTATATAATAAAAAAATTCTGGATTTAAAAAATTTTTGAATAAAAATTATTTTATGGGGTTGCTACTGACCTTCAAACATTAAATAGGTCCCTAATATTATAAAAAGAAAGTTTTTCAAAAGTATGTCATGTTGGGTCGCAAACGAAGCGAAATTATATAAAAATTTCAAAAATATTAATCATTTTATAATTAATTTTTTATTTTAGATTTTAGTGAACAGAAAATTACATTTTTTAACTAAAAACGATTAATAGAGAAATTAACAAGATTTTTTTATTATAATTTTTTTTTATCAATGTTTTTTTATAAAATAATAAATATTTTTGAAATTTTTATATAATTTCGCTTCGTTTGAGACCCAACATGACATACTTTTGAAAAACTTTTTTTTTAATAATATTAGGGACTTATTTAATGTTTGAAGGTCGGTAGCAACCCCATAAAATAATTTTTATTCAAAAATTTTTTAAATCCAGAATTTTTTTATTATATACAACATATTCAGAGGGTGCCAGCAGTCATTTATAAAAAAAGTTGTTTTAAGAACCAGCCTAATATATATATATATATATATATATATATATATATATATATATATATATATATATATATATATATATATATATATATATATTTATATATATATATATATATATATATATATATATATATATATATATATCAGGCTTTCCCAGGAAAGGCGTGCGGTCGCACGCCTTGTTTGTCCACGCATAGAATAAATTTTTCAGAAAATGTGACCGCGGCAATATTTCGTAAGAAAGCGGAAATTATCCACAGAGAATAAAAAATAATATTAAAAAATGAAACGAAGTCTAAACAAAGTATAAAATTGAAATTGGATGTAAGAAAAATATTTTGATAATAAAAAAAAATTAAAAAAAAAATATTCTTGTAACAAAAAAAAAAAAGTCTTGAACACTTTTTTCAAAATTTTTATACTGTTGTTTTCTTTTATTAGGGTTGCTATTTTCAGCTACGAAATTTGATACAAGTCAAGGAAAAGACGACGATAAGTCATAAAGTTTTCACGAAAATAAAAAGACTTGATACGTAATTTATTCACAAACTTTATCAGACAATGTATTAAAAAACTTATTCATTATTTACGCTAGACAAATTTGGTTAAACTTTTTCATTTAATTTAGTTTTTGCAAAGGCAATGACTTTATTCCCCAATACATAGACAAGAAAATAAATTGCTGTTTTAATTATTAAATATATTATTTAAGATTTTAAAGATAACAAAATTTTAATGTGAAAAAAGTTCTTTCTCGACTTATTCTAAACTGATTATACTGAGTCAATGCTCGCCTTTTATTACGTTGAAGTTACTCAATTGCATAATTTTGTAATTACGAAAGAAGTTAAAAAAATAGTTGCATTGCTTCTGTTGTCATTGTTACGAAAACAATTCCTTCGGGACATTATTATATATTAACACTCGTTCACAATGTCAATTAATGATTGCAAAATAAGCAACTCAATCGTTTGACAATAAAATTTTCTTTCATTAAAAAAAAAAACAACATATTTTACTAATAAATAGCAATTGTTTTTGTGTTTTCTTGCGTATCAATACATTCAAACATTAAGATCAATACATTTAAGCATTTAAAAATATTTACGAAACATTTAAAAATTGTTTATAGTTCTATCGTGAATATTAAAGTATTACTGACTGATGAAAGTCATAAACAAATTTTACATTAAAAGGTCCTTTTTATTTTCTTTAAACATTATTCTTTTTCTTTTTGATTTGATTTTTCTTATTGATTTGATTTTTCATAGCTTAAATAACTACCACCCGAAAAAAATAAATAAATAAAATAAAGGTAAATTTTTTTTTAATAATATACATTAATTTTTTAATTTTAAAGCACAAACAGATTTCTGTTATTTACTTTAAGATTGCTTGCATTTTTGCGGTATTTTGTTTTGGCGCGAATTCTTAAAACGCATAATAATAAAACGTGGTCAGTTAGTCAGAAAAATTTATTCTATGCGTGGACAAACAAGGCGTGCGACCGCACGCCTTTCCTGGGAAAGCCTGATATATATATATATATATATATATATATATATATATATATATATATATATATATATATATATATATATATATATATATATATACAGTCATGGCCATATGAGAATGATGATAAATTTTCTATTGTTTTATGATTCTTCATCATGTAAAGACAATTAGATAATAATTACAGTTGTTAGATAATAATTGTTAGATAATAGTTATTAGATAATAATTACAGTTGTTTTCAAACTTTATAACTTACTAGCGACATGTCGCTAGTATGTTATAAGGTTTGGCTTACACTAGTGTAAGAGACAAACTTCCCAGTTTGCCTCTTACATTAGACATGTTAGAAGATCAGTCAATCAGCACTACAATATCAGATATGTAGTCCCTAATGTAAAACAGGCTCAAACAACGATGGTTTGGGGCTGCTTTAGTGGAGCAAGCCGGGGCAATATCTAGTTTATGTGGAAGAACACCACCATTAATGAAGTAGTGTATCTCAATATCCTTAAAGAAAAGCTACCTCAGCATATGTATAGAAGCAACTGCACCACTTTCCAGCATGATGGAGCTCCCTGCCACCGCACTGGAGCAGTTAGCCAGTGGCTAATGGGTCAACACATCGATGTCTTAGGACCTTGGCCTGGCTCCAGCCTGGACCTTAATCCAATAGAAAATTTATAGATGATGATGAAGCGGAAAGTTGCTACAAAAAATCCTAGTTCCAAAAACACCCTTAAGAAAGCGATCATGACTGTTTGGACTCAAGAAATAACGCTGGAATATTATCTTTAATTAGTTGATTCAATGCCTGAGAGGATAAGGGCTGTGATAGCCAACAAAGGGCAGCCCAACAAATATTGACTTTTGAAACAATCACGCCTTTAAGATGCTTTTTTACTAATAATTTAATCATATTTTATAATTAAAGCACAAACTAATTGTTATTGGTGTTAATTGCTTGTTATATTCAGGTTCTAAAAGCCATACTATAAAAAAATGCAGCGCTCTCATATTTATAGCCATGACTGTATATATATATATATCAGGCTTTCCCAGGAAAGACGTGCAGTCGCACGCCTTGTTTGTCCACGCATAGAATAAAAACGTGACCGCGGCAATATTTCGTGGGAAAGCGAAACTTATCCACAGAGAATAAAAAATAATATTAAAAAAAGGAAACGAAGTCTAAACAAAGTATAATATTGAAATTGGATGTAAGAAAAATATTTTAATAATAAAAAAAAAATTCAAAAAAAAAAATTCTTGTAACAAAAAAAAAAAAAGTCTTGAACTTTTTTTTCAAAATTTTTATACTGTTTTTTTTTTTTTTTTTTTTTTTTTTAGGGTTGCTATTTTTAGCTACGAAATTTGATAGTCAAGGAAAAGACGACTATAAGTCATTAAGTTTTCATGAAAATAAAAAGACTTGATACATAATTTATTCACGAACTTTATCAGACAACGTATTAAAAAACTGATTCATAATTTCCGCTAGACAAATTTAGTTAAATTTTTTCATTTAATTTAGTTTTTATGAAGGTTTATGCAAAGGCGATGACGTTATTCCCCAATACTTAGACAAGAAAATAAATTGCTGTTTTATTAAATATATTATTTGAGATTTTAAACATAACAAAATTTTAATGTGAAAAAAGTTCTCTCGACTTATTCTAAACTGATTATACTGAGTCAATGCTCGCCTTTTATTACGTTGAAATTATTCAATTGCATAGTTTTGTAATTACGAAAGAAGTTAAAAAAATAACTGCATTGCTTCTGTTGTCATTGTTACGAAAACAGTTCCTTCGGGAAATTATTATATATTAACACTTGTTAATATTGTCAATTAATGATTGCAAAATAAAATAAACTCAATCGTTTGACAATAAAATTTTCTTTCATTTGAAAATAAAAAAACATATTTTACAAATAAATAGCAATTGTTTTCGCGCTTTCTTGCGTATCAATACCAGGCCTTGTGATGAATAAAAACTGCGCGACGCATAAGCACGACATGATTTTTGACGTCATTAAATTCTTTTTATTTGCTTTTCATATTTATCGACATTAACTGCACCAATTTACTTAATTACTGCAAAACTAGTTTAAATCATTAATATAGAAATGTTATTATTTAAAAAATGTTTTGGAATGTTTCGTTTTTTAATATGTAAAAACATTTGTTTATTTTCTCGACGTTTGACACGTTTTATCTATTAAACGAATAAAAAACATTATAACTAAACATTTAAAAAAGATTATAAAATATGCTAATATTTGATTTTTTGTTTGCTCAAATATGTAATTTAAAGTTTTTCGAATAATTATTTTTTCATTTTAAAAGGTCAGCGAGTAATAAACTGGAAATTTTAATATTGTACGATTAAAAACTGTGCAATAGTTGATATTTTTACTAGGGATTTTATAAATTATTTAATTATTTATTTATTTTTATTTTCATAAAGCGGTTGATAAGCACAATCACTCGTATTACTAAAAAACTTTAACGAACGTTTTGAATAGACTTTTAATGTTTACAAGGAATTTTATTTTTGGTAAAATAAAATAAAATGTTAGAATAAAAATCTTATAGGTATAAAAGACATATTTCAGCGAAAAAATTATTCTTAAAAATTATTATTAAAAATTATTCGAAAAACTATTGACGTTCCATTTTTCAGTAGCTGTTCTTTAGCACGCTTCGTTTCAGTAACAAAAAAGCGATTGTTATTATTTAAGTAATTTTTTTCGAGTTGCTTTTAACAAAAATTTTAATAACTGTACTTTTTTATTGAATCAAGTAGAACACGTTTTAATATTAATCCTTTTATTTTTTTTTTATTTGCGCTTACCATTTTTTAAAATGTTTCCTCGAAATTACTCTTAAATACTTTAAATTCGTCTAACAGCTAATAAATATTTTTAAATCTATAGAATAATTTTAAAACCTAACAAACCCCCGTAAAATAATTATTTAAGTTAAAAATTTAAAACTAAAAGAAAGTATTTTTGTTCAATTTTATCGACAACTTTGCTATTGCTGAATAATTTTATTATAATATTACCTTAAAAAGATTTAAACTTTTTTTTAATATGAATTTTTTCTACTTGTAAATAATGAGCATATATTTTTTTTCTTGTAATTCAAACTTTTATATCAACTGCGTGCGGTTTTTAAAATACTTTATTAAATGTTAAAATAATCGTAAGTTACTTCATTAAAATTCCGCTCAAAAATATCTTTAAATATACTCGAACAAAAAAATTTTTGTTCGACGCAAATAGCCCTAGCTACATGCAAAATCGCTCTTGGACGACGTAAAATTCACATCGCCTGACGCTTTATCGCAAGGCCTACAATACATTTAAACATTTAAATGTATTTACGAAACATTTAAAAATTGTTTATAGTTCTATCGTGAATTTTAAAGTATTACTGACTGATAAAAGTCATAAACAAATTTTACATTAAAAATGTAAAATTTGTTTTCATTAAATCTTTTATTTTCATTAAACTATAACCTTTTTTTTTTTGATTTTATTTTTCTTATTGATTTGATTTTTCATAGCTAAAATAACTACCACCCTGAAAAAATATATATATAAATAAATAAAATATAGGTAAAATTTTTTTTTAATAATATACATTAATAATATATACATATATATATATGTGTATATATATGTATATATATATATATATATATACATATATATATGTATAAATATATATATACATATATATATATATATATACATATATATATATATATATATATATATATATATATATATATATATATATATATATACATATATATATATATATACATATATATATATATATATATATATATGTATATATATATATATATATATATATATATATATATATATATATATATAAGGATATGTCACTTTAAACAAAAATGGGGTCACTGGGGTGTACTCTTGTGATCGTAGGGTGTACCTAAGGGTAACTAAAATAAAAAAAAAACAGTAGCCCGGCAGGACGACTAGACAGTTTGTTACTTGCAAAAGTGTGTTTAATTATAAAAAAAAAAAATATTTTGACCAATGAAGATTTTATTTCTTGCGATTATTTAAAAAAAAACTTAAAAAAAAAGTGTATACTACTTTAAAAACTGATTAAAGTAGTATACACCTCGTTTAATAATGAGTAAGTTATAAAATTTTATTAAACTTTCAGCCACCACATGGTTTTTTATTTCGAAGTGCGATTGTACTGTTTTTGTTGCATTTTTAGGCACATTTTTTCTTAATTTAAAATGAGTTTTAAAATAACATATTCTTTTAACTCCAAATGCTAAAGTATCATTTTTTAAACCTTATACAGGGGCGCACAGAGGGTAGAGGGTCCGGGTTGGCTTCCCCCGGGCAGCACATTATATGGCATCATCAGCAGGCGAAAAAAAAAATTATATATGCTCAATAAATAATTTGAAATGTCTAATAAAGAAATGAAAATGGTTTATAGTGATATTATATTTCGATTTTCTTTTATATCTAATTCAATTTGATTAAGGGGCTATCCCCCTACAAAAAATTGATTTTTTTTAATTTTTTTAAACTGTATAGATACAAAAAAAACTATTTTATTTGTATCAAATTAAACTTAATTATTTTAAATTGTCACTTTAATTAAGCTGTCTTAATAAAACCCCAAGCAACGCCGATAGAAAAGCAATCCAAATATTTAATTCCACCCAAAATTTTGTTATAATTGCAATTTACAAGCCTGAACTGACTCTTGATAGATTTTTCTAGAACAAATGTACACGTTGGTACATCAAGTAGGAAAACTTCAATCAGTTTTAACAATATTTTAAACTTGTTTTTGTGAGTAAAAAAGAGAAAATCATCTCGAGTGAAGTTTAATTATGCAATCATTATAAAATATTTTTCTAATAGGAAGTCTTCTTAACTTTATGAATAGTAAAATATAATGAATCGGAAAATATAGAATCGTTAACAATAAAATGTAGCTAGCAGCACTAATCTTTCTGAATCAATCAAACCGACAAAAATTATTAGCTTTATATCACAAAATAGAAAACAGAGAAGAACTACTTAATTCAAAACCTGGTATGTTGCTGTGTTTTTGTCTGTTTTTAGTTTATTTCTATGCCCACTCTGGACTCCATAATGTAGCTGTTCCCCTCTGATAAGATGAAAGAAATACTAAAACTCATGGTTTATCTTCTTTACTATATCAAAAAAGAACAACTATCTACATCAGTTCTACGCCACTAACTTCGAATATAATGAAGGATTTAATTTCAAGCACACAATTTATTGCATGGGTTTATAGAACCATAGAAATGCAGATATAAAAAAGTTTTCTTCAAATTTGAATTGACCAAACCCTATTACCAAACTATACATTACAAAACTATTTTGAAAGGCTTATGAAAGTGATTCAAGTCAAATCATCAAGTAAAACTGTAGTAGAACAAATAATTATAAATGCTGTAATTTAAAAAAAGACGATATTTGTGTATCTTATGACAAGATGTAATTAGATTAATTAGGATGATGCATATAATAAACAATATTCAATGCTGAACGGAATCTTCTGTATTATATATTGTCGCCGCAAAGCATTTGATGTAATAGTGATTAATGGCCTTCAAAAGTAGATGTAAAAGTGATTCAAATCATTTAAAGCAATTTAAATTATGATCTATCTGCATATGCAGAACTGTTATATATTTTTCTATAATATTTTCAATAAGAGTTTACCACATTATACTCTGTGAAATGAATGGAAAGGATTTTATTTTTTTTGCTTAAAAAAAAAAAAGACCTAAAATCAATGAAATTTTTAACCATGATCTTTGATCGCGCCATGGTGACAAAACATGAAAATTCTAATCCATTCATTTCATAGCCCTACTTTATGACAATATTGTGGTAAATTTTGGAATGGTAAATATGTACACATTTTTTTGTTTTTTGGCTGAATAGCTGTTCCAATCATGTGAGAAAAATACAAACCACATATATAAAACCTTTTTTGTTTCATTTTGTGTAGACATATTCATATTTCATATATGATATATTCTTATCATTTATTTTAGTTTTTAGATATGAAATGAAAAACCAACAAGTCTTCATCCAATTCTTCTGCTGAACAGAAGCAGATTACGGAACGATTTCAATTTCTGAAATAGCAATGCGGATTATTTTCCTTAATCTGGACTACAACTGACACCGATTCGGAATCGAACAACGCTCAAGAATCGAAAGTAAAAGATCTCGTTCTTCTGTATCCAAATGATCTTTGTGAAGACGAATTTCTGAAAGAGTTCCGTCACTTTTCATCTGTTGGACGCTATATGTTGACAAACAATCTGCCATTAGATCTGCTGAATAGCATTTACGTGTAAGGATTTGAAAGTAATTTCCCTCAAATATGCATCTGCCTTCAAATCTTTCTTACCTTGCCAGTATCTGTAGCTAAAGGCGAGAGATCTTTTAGCAAGCTTGCTTTGATCAAGAACTTTCTAAGAGCTAAAATGGGACAGGATTGTCTTAACCACTGTCTCATCCTTTCCATCGAAACAGATCTGGTAAAGAAAGTGAATTACGATGTTGTAATTTCTAACTTTGCTGCTAGGAAAGCTCGTAAAGTCTTGGTATAATTTCCAAAAACTTTATACCAAATACAGAAGTATTCTTTGTTGTGCTTAATTTAATAAATTCAATCAAACATCAACAGCAAGACTGTTGATGTTTGATTGAATTGCTTGATTTGTGAGATGTCTTCAATACAGAATTTTAAAAATATTATTTGTGAATACTTAAGTGCTTTATTATTTTTTTTTTTTTGGTGAAAGTTGGGTAGGAAAAGCATACGAAGTCTCTGTGCGCCCCTGACCATATAGTCACATTTTGAATAACGTGAATAGGCAGTTGAATTTTTAATAACACTGAATTTCTTGTATTTTTCATTAGTAAAATAAATTTTTGTTTTTAACTTTGAAAAAACAAAATTAAAAATATAAAAAATATTGTTAAGATGCACATGAAAAATCATAATTAGAAAAAACAAAATAGAATGAAAATTAAGGATGGAAATGGAAATTCTTTTTTAGCAAAAAAAACACATCTTTTTATTAATAAACAACATTCAATTAAATTAAATTTGACTGAAGATTGAAAGAGAATAATAAAATGTTTTTCTTTTTATAAAATAGAAAAACATTTGGCGGTTTTGACTGTTAACTTTTTTGCTTAACGCAATGAAACCTTTTCAAGAGTGGTGTACCCTCCACTTTTAAAAAATTGGAGGGTACACCACTGTGTTTATATATATATATATATATATATATATATATATATATATATATATATATATATATATATATATATATATATATATATATATATATATATATATATATATATACACCATATATACATATTTATATATATATATATATATATATATATATATATATATATATATATAACACCACTGTGTTCGGCAATTTTTGTTTCGAATCGACAATCAATGTGTGACTTGTCACAGTCTGTGGAACATTATTTATTCACTGAAAATACTATTATGGATTGTTTTCATCAGTTTAACATTGAATAAGCTGTACATTTATTATTTGTATTGGTTAAAAGTGAAAAGAGTATTAAATTAAAAGAAAAAAATAGTGGTGATCGTAAGTCTTATACTGCTGATTTAGGTGAGCAATGTAATGTCATACTGAAATAGCCTTCTACTGGAAGCTTCAGTACATACATCGCCTGACAAATAGTCTGACTCACAGCGGAGTGCTGCTACATCGACTGAGGGACAGCAATCATTTTATTATTCTTTTTTTTTTTTCTTCTCTTTCTAAAAAAGCTGTATCCATTTAGATAAGCAATAAAAATGAGCATATATATATATATATATATATATATATATATATATATATATATATATATATATATATATATATATATATATATATATATATATATATATATATATATATATTTGTGTGTGTGTGTGTGTGTGTGTGTGTGTGTGTGTGTGTGTGTGTGTGTGTGTGTGTGTGTGTGTGTGTGTGTGTGTGTGTGTGTGTGTGTGTGTGTACTACAGTCATATACGCTTTAATTAAGTTAACTATACGCTTTAATAAAGTTAACCTCCATAAAAAATTTTATTATTTTTAAATACCTCAGAATTAGCAATCATCTCATAAATTTTCCTTGCAGAAAACCCACATTCCATAGTCAAACATGTGGAAGACCATGATTTCTTACAAGTAATAATGACCATGTCTGCCTGAAAAGTTTGTAATATAAAAATTTTACAAAATGAAAACAAAACCCTCAAAGATTAGCATTTTTTATAGTCTCAATTTTTTAAAAATTAATCTTTTATACTAATATTTCTGGAATATTAGTAAAAATTTTGTAAATCAATAATAAAAAATAATTGAAATTTTTTTAAGTTCCGAAATTGTTTAGCGCAAATTTAATAAAATAGTTAAAATGCAAAAATTTTGTAAGGATTGATATTTGTTATTCGACAAAAATCTAAACTTGCCGACGCATAGTAACAAGTTATTTTCGAGAAAAAGATACATGAAGAAACTTAAATGAAAAGTGATCAATTTAACTTTTTCTGCACTATATGTAATTCGCTGTTGCTACATGCAAAAAATTGTTGTGTTGCATAAAAAATGCAATATTTAATTTTATATACTCTGAAAAGTTGTAAAATTTCTAGAACTTGTGCAAATAGTGCAAGTACCAATCTCAAGTTAATAGGGCCGGTCCTAGACAAGAAGGGGCCCAAGTGCCACCAAAAAAGAGGACCTGTAATAATATATAAACACGGACTTGTTTTTTTTTTTTGTTGTTGTTTGTTTTTTTGCGCACGTTTTTTTTCAATAAGAACCAATTACATTATGTAATTTTTTTTGTTAACAAAAAAAGTCAATTAAAGCATAAAAACTAAATGCTTTGTGTATTTTAAGATTACTTTTAAATGAATGAATAAAAAATTTCTTCTAGTTAGGGTTTTAGGCGCCCAGCGCAATACTGAAAATTGGCGCCCCCCTGAAGCAGACATAAAAAAACAACAACATGTTTTCAAGTATATATTAATTTTGTTTTAAAAAATGCAAATGCTAATCATAATGCAAACTTAATTTAACTCATGTTTTTAATTAAGTATCCATTATTGTTCATGTGAATTAGTCATTGAAAGTGACAGATGGTCAATCAGATCCAATAATCAATAACAATTAAAAAATTATAATTTGATCTTTCTAACTTTAACTGCAGCAAATTTATCTGTTATGTCGTCAAAGTTTGTTGATTCTAGATTTTATCTTTCGACACTAAGAATTGCCATATCAAAAAGACGTTGTTGCCCCATTGAAGCTCGTAGATATGAAAGAATAAGCTTCAACTTGCTGAAGGAACGTTAGCAACTGGCTATTGACACTGCAATTGTGAGAAAGATTTGTAATTCAATGCGTAAGTTTGGAAAAATGTCATCTCCCTATAACGAAATAAATGAAAGTAAATCTAGTGGAAATGATGATATTAAGCCCCCACGAGATTTAAACAGCATCTGACAGTCTGCGATTTCAGTAAATAATTCTGCTCCACTAATATCTGTACTGTAAAGATTTTCCAGATCCTAACATTGTTGCTGCAAATTTTCTTGATTTTCATCACCATTCTTTTTTTTACCAATATTCTCACTTTTTACACTCAAACGTCTAAAGCGAGTTGTTAGTTCTTGTTGGAAACGATACAATATCATTTTCAAAACTCTGCTAACTTCATCTTCAGCAGAGAGGCTACTATCTCCAGCCCATTCATCTGGCATTATTCGCTATCAGCTGATTTTTCTCTCAACTTAAATTCCCCATTCTATACATCTGCCCTTGCTATACTCAATTGCATTTTGACACAAATGAACACAAAATTCTTTGAGATAATTTTCCAACATTTCCATATTATATGCTGCATCTTTAAAGTTCATTGCGGATCTTGTAGTCGTTTGACTGTTAGTCAGTGAGCAGTTGTTGGCTGTGGATCTGAGTTGTGAAATTTATTTCTATTATTTTTTCCCTTTTTTGGCGCCCTCCCCCCTCAGAGTAGCGCCCGGGACAAATACCCCACCTGCTCATCCCCCCCCTCTCATTGCTACGCCTCTGAAGCTATTGAAATTTTAGTTCTAAAGTTAGGCAAAATTATTTTATATTATCGTTTATATAATATTTATTTATTTTTAATGTACAAAAGTATTGTCTCAATTGGTTACTTTGTCGCGAAAAATAAATAAAGCAACTACTTTGGGGCTGTCTGTAAATTACGTCAACAAAATTGGGGGGAGAGGATCTGAATGTTTTAAACATTTGTTGACAGGGGAAGCGGGGGAGGTCTAGACAAGTTGACATCAACAATGTTACTTTTTAAAAATAAATTTAGATACTTAAATATAAGGAAATTAGGCAGCGTTTGCAGTCCTGTAATACATAATTGCATAACCTTCTGTATTTTAATAAAGCTATTTATATCTCTACTTTTTAAAAACCGTGTTGTGCTTTAAAAAGACCCGACACGTACAGACTAAATAAGCTCACACGAGATATTTACACGTAACACTATTTTTTTTCAAAGTTGTTGTTGGTTAGCCAGCTATGCAAACAAAAAATTTATGCAAGTACTTGGTCTGTACTTTATTATATAAACGTTAGCATAAGGTCTGCACTATATTATTTAAACGTTTATATAGGGTCTGCACTATATTATTTAAACGTTTGTTTAAGTGGCCGGCAACCTGCGGGTGATGCGGCTTTTTTGCTCCACAAATAATAATATAATTTTGAAATGAAAATTTGGTAGATCTTTTTTGAAAAAAGATTTGAAATGAGGATGCTGAAAGCTCTTCAAAAATTTAGGTTTTTAAAGTACAACCAACATTTTTATTTCAATATTATATTAATATTTGTGCATAGAGCTAAAGAGGTGCACCTTGAGATTGAATAAAACCACACGAGGCTTGCAAGCTGCTGGTTGCCGACCCCTGGTATAAACGTTTAAGTAATATAATGTTGACTATGTACTTACATAAATCCTTTTAGTCTGCATTTCAGACTAAAACTTGGTAAATTGCAACTTATAGCTCTTTTGTCTCATTAGGTTGCCGACCCTTGGTTTATATAATTCGTTAAATGCTTTTTGTTATACTAAACTCTTAGAAATAATTGGGTTTTACTGTAAAATAAACTTAGTATTAAGTTAAAGTGGGGAGGATTGGAACATTGAAGTGTTGCATTAATTTGAAATTTGTTCATAATTTTAACGTGTAAGGTGTATACATTTTTGTGAACCCTTTTTTTTCCTTTTTCTTTGTTCGGAGAAAGTTTTTGGTAGTTATAAACTGGAAATATGTTCTTAAGTTAAAAGTTTAATAATTTTTTTTCTATACCTTTTACTTTTATTCACTTTTTTTTCATAGCATTTGTAATTTTTAATGGTTCTCTAAATATACTTTCAATTTCTTTTTCTATTAAAATTTACTTTCAATCTCTTTTGTGTTTTAGTTGTAAATTATTCTATTCAAATATTTTTTCCATTTTAGTTATTATTATTTTTTTCGGGGTTGGGGTAATTCAATGTTGACGTAAATTTTTAGGCGGGTCTCTGAGAGTTTGACAACTTGTTGACAACTTTTTTTCAACTCAAGCTTTCAACAAGAGCGGACGCACTTTTTACCTCGTGGCGGAAAAAAAAAAAAAAAACTTTTTATTTATTATAAATAAAGACGTATCTTTAATAAAAATTTTAACTTAATAATATGGCTGTAACACTTCCAGAAATAAAGAAACTTTTAAAAGAAATGTTCAAAGAATTTAAAAAGGAAACGGAAGAAATGTTTCAAAAGCAAGAAAAAGCAGTTCTCGATATTATTGGGGCTAACATCAAAATAATAAACGATAGATTTGAAAAAGTAGAGAAAAATGTTGATGGAAATGCAAATTGTATAAAGAAATTAACAAAAGAATTAGAAGATATAAAGGTAAGCCTTAACTTTAATGAAGGACTTATTGACGAAAAAATAGTTACTAACAACAAATATCTAGATAAAAAAATGGAACATACAAAAATAGATAATGTATTAAAAGAAAAACAACGAAACTTAGAAGATCGATCGCGCCGAAACAATCTTAGGATTGAAGAAATTTACGAGAATGATAAAGAATCATGGGGGGATACAGAAAAAAAAGTCCAAACATTCTTCACCGAAAAACTTGGACTAAAAGATGTTGAAATTGAAAGAGCTCACCGCACTGGACGAAAAAACGATGGACGACCAAGGGCTATAATATTAAATCTTCAGAAATATAAAGACAAAATAAGAATATTGAAGGAATTGTATCGACTCAAAGGCACAAATACGTTCGTGAACGAAGATTTTTCTCGAGAAACCGTCGCTATTCGAAAAAAATTGTTCGCTGAAGTGAAAGAAAGGCGATTGAATGGTGAAAGTGTTACGGTAAGGTATGACAAAATTGTTTATATTAAAACTTCTTTTAAAAACAATTTTAACGAATAATTTTATGGGCATTCCTAAAAAGAAATCTTAAATAAAATATATTAATCATGGCTACAAATGAAAACTTTGAATCTCGTGTTTTTAAAATTCAAAAAACAAATTACTCTACGTTAAATGAAAATTTAGACTCTGATTACAATATTTATCACAATAAATTTTCAGATTGTTCATATTACTTTCCTAGCCAACTAGAAGGGTTTCTTTTTAAGAATGAGAATGAAAGAAATAATAATCAAATGTTAATTCTCCACCTCAATATAAGAAGCTTAAATAGCAATTTTGAAAAACTTCTAGACTTATTAGAAGAAACTAAACATGTTTTTAATGTAATTTGTTTAACAGAAACTTGGATTTCTTTAGAAGACCTAAATAATTTTCATCTACCTCATTTTAATACATTTTTAATGGAAAGGAAAACAAATAAGCGCGGTGGTGGAGTTTTAATTTATGTTCACGAAAATTTTGAGCATTGTATTAGGCATGATTTGAGCGTTTCTGACTGCGATAAAGAAATTGCAACTATAGAAATTACTAACTGCAACAAAAAAAAAATTTTACTAAGCTGTTGTTATCGGCCACCTGATGGCGTAAGCGAAAACTTTAGCATGTTTTTACAACAAATTATTAAAAAAGGTACCGTTGAAAAAAAACAAAATTTTATAATTGGAGATTTAAACATGAATTGTTTTCTTTATAATGATAACCTTAAAGTTAAAAATTTTTATGATGAAATTTTTGAAACGGGATCAGTATCTTTAATAAACAAACCTACAAGAGTAACGACAAATTCAGCAACTCTAATAGATAATATAATAACTTTAGATATTTTCAACAATGATTTAAATATAGGTATTTTGCGAACCGATATATCAGATCATTTCCCTATATTCCTAAAATTAGATAATACAAACTCTGAAAAAACTTTAACCGCACAAAGAGTAATTAGAAAACGCATTTATAATGAGGCTAACCTTAATTTATTCAAAAATCAACTTTCATTACTACACTGGAATAACATAAATTTTAATGATAATGCTAACAATATCTATGAGTCTTTTTTCAAAACATTTTTTTCTGTATACGATGCTAACTTCCCAATCATTGAAAATAAAATAACTACTAAGAGCTTAAATACACCCTGGATCACTAAGGGCTTTAAAAAATCGTCCAAAATTAAGCAAAAACTATATATAAATTTTTTGAAAACAAAAACACCTAAAAACGAAAAAATTTACAAGGACTACAAAAACCTTTTTGAAAAAATTCGCAAAAATCTAAAAAAAAATTATTACTCCCAATTACTCAATACATTTAAAAATGACACAAAACGCACATGGCAAATAATGAATGAAATTATTGGAAAACAAAAATCATGCTCAGGTTTTCTGCCACAAATGGTTAGAGTCGATAACAAAAGTTTATACGAACCAAGAACTATAGCTCAAGAATTTAACAAATTTTTTATCGATATAGGTCCAACACTTTCTAAAAAAATCCCAAACACCAAATCTTTATTTACTGATTTTCTAGTACCCATTGATAATTGCATTGGTTCAGTTGAGTTGTCTTCTGAATTGTTGTTTGAAGAGTTTGAAAGAGCCTTCAAATCTTTAAAAAAAAATAAAGCAGTTGGAGCAGAGCAAATAAATGGAAACGTTATTATAGATTGTTTTGAACAGCTAAAAGTTGTTCTTTTTAAAGTTTTTAAAGCTTCTATCCATCAAGGTGTTTTCCCCGAACTGTTAAAAATTGCCAAAATTATTCCTATTTTTAAAGAAGGGGACAAATCAATTATAAGTAATTATCGCCCTATTTCTGTTCTTTCCACCTTTTCAAAAATTTTAGAAAGAATTATATATAACAGAGTATACAAATATTTTCATGTTAATAAATTACTTAACATTAATCAATTCGGTTTTAAAAAGGATAGCTCAACTGAACATGCAATTATCCAATTTGTACGGGAAATCTCAAAATCATTTGAAAAATCACAATATACTCTAGGACTTTTTATTGATCTATCAAAAGCTTTTGATACGGTTGATCACCAAATTCTAATCTATAAACTTAAACACTACGGAATAAAAAATAAAGTTTTAAAATGGTTTGAAAGCTATTTGTCAAATCGTAAACAATTTGTTCCGAGAAATGACGGTTATCATACCAATTGTCTTTCTATAACATGTGGAGTCCCACAAGGCTCAATTCTTGGTCCACTCCTTTTCCTAATTTATATTAATGATTTAAATAAAGCCTCTAAACTAACAAGTATTATGTTTGCAGATGATACTAACTTATTTCTTTCTAACAGTGATATCTTTGAACTTTTTAAAACAATGAACAAAGAGCTTATACATGTATCGAGTTGGTTTAAATGTAATAAGTTAACTCTAAATTCTAATAAAACAAAGTGGACCTTATTCCATTCGCTTTCCAAAAAACGATATTTGCCATTAAACTTACCTAAAATTTTTATTGATCAAAATGAAATAAAAAGGGATTCCGTAACAAAATTTTTAGGTGTTTACCTTGATGAAAACATCACTTGGAATCATCATATCGACTACATAAGCACTAAAATTTCAAAAAACATAGGAGTTTTATATAAAGCACGAATCTACCTTAATAAGAAAATTTTAATCAAACTTTATTATTCATTTATACACAGTTATTTAAATTATGCTAATATCGCCTGGGGTAGTACAGAAAAAAGTAAGTTGCAACGTCTTTATCGCCGTCAGAAACATGCTATCCGTTTAATCTGCTTTGCAAATCGCTTTTCTCACGCAAAACATTATTTTATTGAAATGAGAATTTTAAATATATACGAGCTAAATATATATAATGTTTTATGCTTTGTATACATGTGGAAAAATGACTTGTCTCAATCTGTCTTCAAAGATATTTTTACTCCGAAACCCATCAACAAATACAATTTGAGAAATACTGATTTTTTAAATGAACCTTTCTGTCAAACGAACTTTAATCAATTTTGTATTGTCTATCGGGCACCACACCTTTGGAATAAAATTGTTTTGCCCAATTTTGATTTTGAACTACCCATTACTTTTCGTTTTTTTAAAAGTAAATTAAAAACCCTAATTTTTTCATTAGAAGACGTATTATGTTATTATTAATAATATAAATTAATAACTTTGCCTTTTCTTATTTATATCTGTAAAAAGTTTATTCTTACTTATTTTGTTGATTTTATATTCTTTACTTCACGTATACGTTTATATAAAATATTAGTGAGTAGATCCGCGTGATCTCTCTTTGGATTATAAAATATATATTTGGATTATATATATATGAAATTTGTAAAAATTTGAGACTGTTAATGCTTGTTTGAACTTATTTAAGGTTCTGACGACAAGATCCTTTGATCTTCTTTCAGATACCTTATTTTATATTTGTGAAAGTTAATTATTATCATCATTATTTTTATTTTATTTTTTTTGGCAATATATAGTTGTAATACGACCAACAAATGTAAAATTAAAAAAAAAAAAAAAAAAAAAAAAAAAAAACTTGTTGAGGGGGAGATAAAAATTCCCAGAAAATTTAAGACAGCCCCTTAGTTGCGAATTGAATTGTGACACATTTTTTTAGCTAATTGTTATAGTACTTTTTACGTTATGTAACGACTTTTAATATTTACGCAGCAAATTAAAGTTTAGTTTGTTTTTAAAAACAAATTTTTAAAAACAAACAAAAAAAAAGATATTATAAACAAACTGTGAAACCGTAAATGTACAGAAAATTGTGCATGGTTTACCCAATGTAATTTTAAATCAAGTAATTTTTATGAAACAAAAAAAAACAAAAAAAAAAAAGATCCTTAATTAACCGTCTATGTAAAAAAAAGCGTAAAACAATACTCTGATAATTAAAAAACAAAAAAGCGTGAACAAATATTCTGATTATTAAAAAATATATATTTGTGTTTTTTTATTTTAATTTTTTTTTTTTTTTTTACAACAACCATTATTATATATTGCAAAAACAAATAATATTTACATTAGTCCAGTTTATATAAATGTCCACCCCACGCATGTTTACAATATCTAAAGAGCGTTAACAACGCTATTTTACGCATGTCCGTTTGACATTGAATTAAAATAATACAGTTGAATCCCGTTAACTCAGACCTTGGATAAGTCGGACTTTTACTAAGTCGAACGGAAATTCAATTACCCTTGAACATTCTCTATCAACTTACTGTAAAATCATTCGCTTAAGTCGTACCCTGGTTAAGTCGGACCATTCGCTAACTCGTACTGTTTCTTAAGTTCCTATCTGCAAAAAACTTCACTTAACTAGGACTTTATTTTGAATCGCATATAAGTGCATACAATAACAAAACATCCAAAACTTCAATAAAAATGCCAAACTTTAAACGCTCGAAAATAAAATACTTTTGCGTCAAATATAATTAAACATAACGGATATTTCGATTCAGTGATGCTTCGATTAAATTCAATAAAAATATCAATTAGAATTCAAAATTTAGAACGTTTGAAAATTAATTACCTTTGCGTCAAACTTAATTTAACAAATTAGACATTTTCACCGATATCTTCGATGCGGTTATACTTTGATCAAGTTTTATTTACTAAAAATGACGAAAGTTGCTAAAAGAAAGCTATCAAGTAAAACTATAACAAGAAAAATACAAAGTTCTTAAGGACAGAGAAAAATACAAAATACTAAAGGAAATCGACAAAGGAGAATCATCTGTATCTATATCAAAGAAATATGGCATTCCAAAGAAAACATTGTCTGGATGGTCCAAAGAAAAAAACACAATATATTCAGAACTTGAAAAAATAAAAAAACTTCTGCAAAAAGAGTGCGGATGCGCGTCTCCGTCAAGAAGGATTTGGATATAGCATGTAACATAAATTTTTGGATAAAGCATGAAACGTCGGATGAAACGGTGACAAATTCAACGACTGAAGAAGTTTGTAAAGCAATTGATAATGGGGATATTGGAAGAGTAGGATTGAATGCTTCAAAGCTGTTTGAAAAAGATGGTGCGAGTCACTGAAACAAACATCATTTTTGGACTTTTTTCGTTCATAGTATATATATGAGTATAGTATATATATATATATATATATATATATATATATATATATATATATATATATATATATATATATATATATATACTATACTCATGACTATATATATATTATATATATATATATACATATATATATATATATATATATATTATAAGTATATATATATATATATATATATATATATATATATATATATATATATATATATATATATATATAAATATATATATATATATACAATATATATATATATATATATATATATATATATATATATATATATATATATATATATATATATATATATATATATATATATATATATAAATATATATATATATATATATATATATATATATATATATATATATAATATACTCGCCACCAAACTCGCGGGCTAGCTGACGCTGGCTAACTCCGTCGCTATGATCGATTTGCTTTTTCAGCATGGTGATTCGCTTTGTGTTCATCTTGGTTGCCACCCGTCCAGTTCCACGCTGCCTTTCAGGGCCTATTTTGAGCGTCTTGCGCTGTAGAATATCATACAGGGTCAACCTTGATGCGCCTTCGATCATGAAGTGTCTCACAATCTCACTTTTCTTCATATCCGGATGCAAATTGATTAAAGCGTACACGCGCTTTCTGAGGTCTTCCTGTTTTGAGTTAATTTTCTTTGCCATTATAAATAATTGTTTGCTAAAAGATATATCGCAATTTGTAGAGAATTAAATTTACTACAGCATAGCATAAGTTGCAACAATTTTGCAACACTCCTTAAACAATTTATGTTGACCAAACTTTTGTCCGGATTTCTAGGTATCACATGTTAGCTCTGAATGAGACTCCCGTTGTGCTGCAAGAAACTACAGATCGTCTGGAATTTTGATCATAGTGACAGCATTAGCGTAAGCAATGTTGAAGAGATTGTTCATCTAGTATAGCCTACTTAAATTACACGACCTGATTTGTTGCATTTTCTGTAAAAAATTAAGAGGCCAGTTTTTTTACGGCTCTAGTATAAAAACTTCATTTTTGTTACGGTTAAGAGTCTTGTTTGCACTATACTTGTTTTATTTTTATTTTATTAAAATGATTTAATAATAGTTAGATTTTCTTTGAGTACTTACATTATTTTGTGCTGGATTTTCTGTTAACTGATTGCCTGCTTCAGTTTATTCCAGCAACACAGAATACTGAATTAGGCTTTCAGATAACTATATCAACGCATACCAACATGCTACTTTTTTTTTTGCAAATTATTATAAAAATATAATTAACAAAACAAGATCTATATTTGATTTCTCATTTTTGGTGGTTTTCATTTGTAAAAATGAAATTGGTAGTTCAAATCTTTAAAATGTGTTTTGCAAAATTTTAATTGAAAAAGAATGACTGCAATGTTTTATTAGAATAAGAAAAATAACATAAAATACTAAAAAGATGACAAATAAAATTAGACAGAGGTTGAATTGAATATATAGGTTCTTCTCTTTATAAGGTTACGTTTATTGATCATAAGTTTAACATCAAAATCTTTTTGTTAATTTTTACCATTATTACTTGCTTTAGTATATATATCTGTGCTATCTTCAGAAAGCTGACAGTAGTATTTATGTAGACAAACTAAGCAATATCTTGCATAATATTTTTTAAGGATTATCAAAATTCTGATAAATATTTTCTGGGAAAATCTGCCAAAATCTTTTTACTAATGCATCTTTCTAAAAGACTCACAAAAAGTCTACTACTGGTCATTTAACTATACTTACTAAAACCTACCTCCAAAGGATCACTTTGTAAATTAGAACTAAGAACAAATGTAAAGCCTTCTTATACGAAATCATGCATAAGAAATAAATTATTTGTAGTGATGTCATTAGAGCACATAAATGTTTGTTTGGTTAATGTAAAGTATTTATCAAACATTATTTTGATCAAATTTCAGTACAATTTGCAATTTCTCAATAAAGTGTGGATTTGTTATCACCTTTTAAAGCAGCATTGCTGAATTTTATTGAATGAATTAAGTTTCTGCTTTTAATAAAGTATAAATAACTTATAAAACAATGATAAAAATTGTGCTGCGTTATTTCTTAAAAATAACTCTAAATTACAGCTGCAGTTGTTTCGTCAAATATTGTCAATGTTGACAACTTGTTTGTTATTTCCAAAATATGTGACTTGATAATTAATTTTTCTTGCCTGTTTAATAATTGATCTTTTAATAAACTTTAAGAAATATATTCCCTGCAATGTAACCAGCAGTAACTTCAACAAAAAGAAAAAAACAAAAACGAAGTTTATCAAATAACAAGTATGTTTTAAACACTCCTTTTCTAAACTAAATGATAAATTAATAATTTTCCATCTTCAGTTTAAATATTTCCTTTATGAAACTATAAAAATGCATTAATATTTGTAGAATGGTTACCGGTAACAACAGCTCTTATCTTAAATTTAGATTGGTGCATTGAGGTAATACACTTATCAATTACTTTTTTATTTAAATATAAACCTGTTATGTAAACTTTAAGTGAGGATTTCAAAACATAAATAATTTTTGAAATCCTGTAATCATAAAAACAAAAACAAATTCTTCATAAAGATTATTTTCTCAATCTTCATCAAACTGTTTACCACTTTAGGCTGCTTTTTGGAAGTACATCTTACCCGCAAGAAGCAAATAATCACTTAATACCAAATTTTTGTCAATGATTTTTCTAATATATTATAGTTTTTCAGTTTGCAATTTTTATTTATATCTATATTTACAAAAAAATTATATATATATATATATATATATATATATATATATATATATATATATATATATATATACACATATATATATATATATACAAAAAAGTTTGTATGCCTGATATTTCTTGCCTACTGTAAATAAATGGCCTGATTTGTTGCATTTTAATTGCTGTATGTTTGAGACATGCAGCATAATAGAGTATTTACATTACAAAACCTTGTTTTGCAGTGTAAATATTTTAAAGAAAAGTTTATGTTTTCTACTTAATAATCGCAATTGTAATAAATACAAAATTACAAACCTTCAAAATTATTTCCAATGTAGAGTTGTAGGCAGTTTTAACAATATGTAAGATTATTTTTAGTAGCATGTTGATATGTGTTGATATTGCTATCTGAAAACCTATTTCAGTATTCTGTGTTATTGAAATGAACTGAAGCAGGCAATCAGTTATAAAAAAATCTAGCACAAAATAATGTAAGTACTCAAAGAAAATCCAACTATTATTAAACCATTTTAATAAAATAAAAATAAAGCAAGTATAGTGCAAACAAGACTCTTAACCATAACAAAAATGAAGTTTTTATACTTGAGCCGTAAAAAAACTGGCCTCCTAATTTTTTACGGAAAATGCAACAAATCAGGCCGTGTAATTTAAGTAGGCCATGCATCTAGGCATAAAATTGGTCTTTATTAGACATATGTGACTCGGATATGCGCGTTTCGTGCTTTTAGAGTTGACCTTTTATTAAACAGTAGCTAAAATTTGGAAACTTTCAACAAGTTCATTATATATATGTGAGTAAAGTTAACATGTTTTAACAAGTTTACCATATATATGTGAGTGAAGTCAACAAGTTTCAATGGCTTTCAACAAGTTAGAATACGAGCCAACTTCCAAACTTGAATGACCTCTAAGCACCAACTAAATGTTCTAATATGTTTACAATAGTTAAAATGTTAAGCTCCCACCATCTAGAATTGTTTGCTTATATGATAGGATTATCATATAAACAAATATTTTTCTAGGGGTTGGGAGCTAAACAATTCAACATTTCTTTTATATACATACATACATACATATATATATATATATATATATATATATATATATATATATATATATATATATATATATATATATATATATATATATATATATATATATATATATATATATATATATATATATAATCTGTGTATATGACACACACACATATAAGAATAACAAACTCTAGATTACCAAAAACAGTATAAAGAACTTTTTTCTTCAGTAAATACTTTGAATAAAAAGTTTGATAACTTTAATTTAGTTACCAACTTAAAACAAAAAATTTTCAGTCTTAGATATAAACAGAAAAATTTTATTTAACAAAAACAAGAAAAAGAGAAAGATCATATTTTATAAAGAAAAAAACTACATAAAAGAAAAACGTATTAAAACAAAACATTTTATCAGACTTTCATGTTTTTTAACATATTTTAAAAAATAAATAAGCAAAAATTTTTTTTTTTCTTAAACGTTTCTTTTTTTAGATTATACGACTTTTAATAAATAACAATAGGGAGTAATAATATAAGACAAAAATCACACAAAAAACTTATTATTTTTTATTAGATACTTTAATTGTCATAATTAGTTATGCTATTTTCACAGTTTAGTACTATAATTTTATTGTACGGGTTTTAAACAAATTTACACTAAATACCATTTTATCATATCCTATTTAAGTGTTACTAAGCAAACACTGATATATTGTTTTCATGTTATTTAAAAAACAATTTATTCAGATTTTTTTAGTTATAATGTTATCACTTTCCTGCTTGTCCGCGTAGCATTTTATATATCCGATCTTTTATGTACTCTTTGCCTTTAGGTGCATATAACTGCTTGCTTTTATCCAATCTAAAATATTTAAGTAACTAATCATAGCTGTTTTATGTATGTATGATGAATGTATACAAGTCCACAAATGTGTGTGTGTGTGTGTGTGTGTGTGTGTGTGGTGTGTGTGCATATATATACATATATCTTATTAAACATATATATATATATATATATATATATATATATATATATATATATATATATATATATATATATATATATATATATATATATATATATATATATATATATATATATATATATATATATATATATACACACACACACACAATTATGGTCAAAATAATATGATCACTCGTAACTATTATAAATAATTACTTATAAATACAAAATATAGGTGCTGGCAACAAACTAAACAATCATGCACTACCTGGGTAATTGCGTAGTTATCAACCAATAGAAAATATTTTATATCCTCTATATTAATTAAAATAATGTGCAATTTATCACTATCTCAGAGTATGATGTATAATGTGCAACTTATAATTATAGTTTTAGGCTACAGAATCATTTGTTAAATCTGCACAAATACAACTGTTAACAAAAGGCAACAAGTCTGCAACGAAAGGCAACAAGTCTGCAACGAAAGGCAACAAGTCTGCAAGTTTTAATTGAAAACTGATTGAGATATCATTCAGTTCATCAACTCAATATATGCATTAACCTAGAAAAATCTTGACCAAAAATTACTACTCTAAAAACTCCACAAAGACCAAGAAATATTAATACAAAAACATTTGACCGATTGGCTGTGAATATACAGATTTTAATTTACTCAACTTTCTCCCAGTGTTAATGTTAGTGCCCACCCAATGTTAATGTTAGTGCCCACCCAATGTTAATGTTAGTGTCTACCCAGTTCAAAGATGCAACTATCAAAAAAATATTCACAATTGGCTTGAACTTAAAGTTTAATGCATCTAATTGATGCATTAAACTTTAAGTTCAAGAGAATAAAGTTTAATGCATCTAATTGATTTTGAATTAGAAATTATTCACTGAAATATTTTAAAGAGATGGTAACTTGTGATCAGACACGGAAAAAAATGTAATTGTGTTAGCCCTGAGGCCAATTTCCCTGATTAAAACTCCATCAAAAACTATTTAGTAAAATTAAAACAGAAGGTTCTAAACAGAACTTAACTCCACTACAAAAATCTATAATAAAAACATGGTGTCATTAAAATGAGGCCTTTTTAAGTAAAAATTTTCATCTAAGTAAGAAATCACATCAAACTTATTTCATTTTATACAGTATTTCATCGATAAAGATTTATCAGAAATAAATAATCAAATTGATTTATACCAAAAATTAAATTACAGGAAGTCATATATATATATATATATATATATATATATATATATATATATATATATATATATATATATATATATATATATATATATATATATATATATATATATATATAAAAGGATGGTTCAAAAAACAACATTTCTGAAAAATATCTGCAACTTGCATTATGTGTTCTACATATATATATATATATATATATATATATATATATATATATATATATATATATATATATATATATATATAACCCTTGGAATTAGAGTCGGAATTCAACAATGCCGCAGACCCCATTTCTATTTTTTATGATAACCACTTCGTGTCAAATTTTTTTGCCAACCTCTAACAGTTTAAGATCAACAATTTATTGCCCACCTCATTTTGACTATTAAGTGATCTTTTACATGATTTTTTAAATATAAATTTTTTATGACGATGCATTTTATAAAATGATTATTATTTTTAGAACTTTTATTAGGATGCATGCTGCAGATATTTTTCTAAACTGTTGTTTTTTGACCCAACGTAATAAATAAATATATATATATATATATATATATATATATATATATATATATATATATATATATATACATACAAAAACAATCACATTGCAATGACTGCATTGAGTGCCAAGTAAAATTGTTTATTGATTGCTTTTCCACCTTGAATTCTGTTTTGGATTCAATTTGTTAATACTGATTTTAGATTTTAAAGCAGTTTATGGTAATAAAAACTTTTGAAATAAAACAAACAGACTTGATAATTAATTTTGAAACCTTTGTAAAAGCATGAAGAAAAAAAAAACTAATTTTAAAAAGCTTTATCACTTCCAATTGTAAATTAGTAATTAAAAAAAAAACTGTAAATTACTAGTTGTAATTAATAGAAAATAAAATTTTTACAAGTTTTAACATACCACCTTTACTTCCAACTGATTTTATAGAAAAAAATTAAATAAAAAAAAATTAATAATAGTAATTTTTTTTTTCACTGTAATTTTAATGTTTATGACAGCGTGCAAAGTCATTTATGTGTGTGTGTGTGTGTGTGTGTGTGTGTGTGTGTGTGTGTGTGTGTGTGTATGTATGTATGTATAGTATTTTTAATAAAATATTTTACATTAAACAGCTGAGATCAGTTAGATTGTCAATAAAATCAAATAGCTGACTAATATCATATGTAATCGAAGGGCTGTTTGGGTGTGTTCTCTTCAAATGCTCCTCATAAATTTTGCAAACTCCTAAAAGTCAAAAAGAAACCTCATTTAATTAAATATATATTTTAAATGAAATATTTTCAATCAAGTATTAATATTAATTGCTTTTGTTTGAAAACCTGCAAAAGACAAAAGAAAATATGTTTAACCTTCCATGCATTCATCAACAGTTTCAAAATCTGAATAAGTCCTTGTTTCAAGTTTGTTGCTTGGTTGAACAAGAAGTATTGTATGATCTGACTACAAAATATAAACAATAATTTGTAGATTAAATGAAATTTCTTTAAAAAATCTCTAGAATTTTATAAAACAATTAAATTGGAGTTATAGTCAAAAAAATCATAACTAAACTCAACAACTATAACACTTTTTAGACTTTTTTAGACTTTAGATAGAAACTATAAAAAATATATAACAAGTTTTTGCTTTCTATAAACTAGCTAAGGCCTAAAATAGTAAACTATAAAAATACAAGTTTTTGCTTACCATCGCTATCCAGAAAAATCGAAGATATTTTAAAAATTTAGTAGTGTATTGAAAAATCTTGAACTAATGCAGTTTAATGTAAATCCAGTAATGGTCTCGTAAGGTCAGAAAGTAATCTCCGATATTTATAATCGAGATAAAGATTCTCGAGAATGCAAAATTTTCAAACTTTATCTCGAATTAACGAATGAATATCGTCGTCGGAGATTATTATCTGCTCTTTAGTTCATGAGATCTCATAAACTAAAATAATTTACTCTAATTTAACCTTATCAAAAGACTATAATGTATTTTAAATCTTAAGAAAGCAAATTTAAAATTTGATATTCATGGCAAGTTACTTTGGTTATATTAAATTACACGGAACGGGCGTGTCCCGTAAGCCCATCTACAGCTCGTACATGATTGCACGAAAGATGATGGGTTGTAGTAATTATGTTGATAGCTAATCAAATTTTGCTTTGAAGCAGCTGACACTATGAGCTTTGACAACTTCGTTTGCTTGTGCGATTTCTAATAAAAGTTTGAGGTTTTTAGTTAAAAAAAAACTAAAAATACTCTCAAGAGCTTCTAAAACTTCTAAGTCCACTTCTAAATCTACTTCTAAGTCCACTTCTAAATCTACTTCTAAATCCACTTCTAAATCTACTTCTAAGTCCACTTCTAAATCTACTTCTTTTTTTTTTTATTTATTTATTTTTTTATTTTTTTATTTCGTCAGTAAAAAAAAAGAATACAATGCCGTGTAATATAAATAAGATCTACATGACCGGGGTTAAAAGAAGACAAAACTTGCCTTATCACTACACCCCGATTAGTGATGTAGTGATAAGGCAATACTTGGCAATATAAGGCAATACACCCCGATATAGTGGTGTAGTGATAAGGCAATACTTGCCTTATCACTTCACCACTTCTAAGTCCACTTCTAAATCTACTTCTAAGTCCACTTCTAAATCTACTTCTAAGTCCATAAATTTAAAAAACTTATAGTTAAAGATTGTTCAAGTCATAGGCGGTTTAGTAGTTTTTAGGGTTCTTAAGCGTGTTTTTAATTTTCTTAAGGTGCAATTAAAGCACAATGAAAATAAAAGTAACAAAAAACTATAGTTTTTGTATATAAAAGTAACAAAACATAAAAGTAACAACAAAAGCTGACAAAAACAACAAAAAGTAGCAACAAACTATAATCTATAGTATAGAATCTTTTTTTTTTCTTCAAAGGTTCTAAGCGAGAAAAGGTGAAAAACTAGAAAACAATATGTTCTCCAGACAATTATTTTGAATTACTATAAAACAAAAGTAGTAAAACAAGTTAAATAACGAAACTAAAAAGTATAGAATAGATGTGTTAATCTATTATATTAGTTTATATGATAAATGTGTTATATGTTTATATGTTAGATGTGTTATATGTTTATATGTTAGACGTGTTATGTGTTAATCTAACACTAATCTATTCTATACATTATTCTGCTAAATATTCAATACATAATTTTTTTGTTCACTGACAAGTGAACCGAAAAACATTGTTCAATTTTTTTTTCTTATCCAGGTAATAGTATAAAAAAAAATTAGTTATAAAAAGATTTGGACAAAATTAGTCAATAATGTAACAATTGATTCAAAACTTTGATTTAACGGTTAACTGTTTCAAATTTTTAATAATGACACGCATCTCTGTTCAAATTACAAACTTTAATAGACCATTTTCATAATTAGACATAAAGCAACGAATCGTGGAGTTTGTCATTTAAAACCAATCGTGGAGTTTGTCATTTAAAACTAATCAAAACTTCATAAAGCCTATAAAAGAACAGCAATTAAACGGAAGCAAAAACAGTCATAATTTTTCGATTGACTTTAGTTTTTTTTTTCGTCACAAAAAGTATTTTCTACAAATCTTTTTTACAAAACTTAAAACACTAGTGATTACTTCTATAACATAAAATATAACCTAAAGTAAAAATTTATATAAAAAAATAAGTGATATAATTACTGAAATGTTTTTTGCAATTAAAAAGTTCCAAAAAAAAAAAGAGTTTAGAGAGAGTGTTTTAAACCCGAGAACCCCGTAAAAAAAAAAAAGTCAAAAAAGAGTATAAAAACAACATTGTTGCTATTAACAACTAATATACATATTTAGTCAACATTATAGTTAAGTAAATTATTGACTAAACATATACATATGGGTTTTAATAGTTATTATTTAGTTTCATACTTATAATATTAAATAATATTTTAAGCTCCTGAATTAAAAAGTGGACTGCAAGAAGGACGTAGATGTTTTTTTTTCCTATCTTTTTGCTGCATCCCTTTGTATTGTTTTGACATATTAGCTGCATTGTCATGCAATTGGCCCCTGAACTTACTAAAAATTATTTAGTATTGCAAAACTTGATAATCCAATACTTCACTAAATGTTCTTTCAGTTTTAAACAACAACAGATAATTAACTCACCTGTGACAGATCAAGTGTTGAATCAACAGAAATACTGATGTAGCTAGTGGAATTGACTTCGTTGGCGATGCTTGAATGAGTCTTTTTAGTCATTAGCTTGATAAGTTCCTCGAAAATTTCCTTTTAAAGATAGGAATGGTTTTCTATGTTACCTAAACATGTGACCTGCTAAAAATAGATTGAACTGGTTTAAAAGTTCCAAAAGACCCATGTAGTTTCTATTTTTCGAAAAAACAAACTTCTTTTCTGTATCACAAAAGGCAAATTTATATTTTTACTACATCATTACTGGAAAAAGACGATTCTAAATCTGGTACCTCTGGATATGGTGTTTTCTTTACTACTCTTGATGTTAATGCTACTAATCATTGTTGATTTTGATTTGAAGCACATTTTTGTTGCTGCTGCTCTGTTATTGCATTAGCTGTTAGTTTTAAATACTTTGTTAACATTGGATATTTCTAAAACCAGGTTTTGATTTTCCAACTTTTCTATTCAGGGCCAACGACACGGGGGAAGGGGGGGGGCAGAGGGCACGTATCCCCCCACTTTTTTATTTAAGGACTTTTTTTTATTTTAAGAAAAATCTTGGTATAGAGGACTTTTTTCACAAATTGATAGTTATGCCTTCCCCCCACTTCAAAACCCGTGTCGTCGGGTTTTGAAGTGGTGGTGGTGGTGAGGGAGGGGGGGCGCAGTTTATCTTTTTTTAGTGTCTATGCCACTTGTTTACCTGCATTTCATTTTCTTTGTACTTTTAATTAAATTTGGACAATAAATGCATTAAAAGTTTGGTGGTCAAAGTGAATACATATGCAATCGAGAATTCATGTTTTTTTTCTGACAGCAGTTTTTTTCAAGGTCGATAATAATGCGCTGTAGATAAGACCTTACATAATTTACACTACACTCTGGATTGACTAGTGAGTTTTAAAGCAGTATTTAATATTTCATTTAGAATGATATTGGGTTTTGATTTATTTGGTCTAAAAAAAAAATCCCACCTTTTTGCGGCCCTTTTGGTCTGTTGTTCTAGTCCTCTACTTATTTTGCTTATAAGTTAATCCATGGTTGATAAACATACACACACACGCACAAACACACACACACACTCACTCACACGCACACGCAGCTTCAGGGTTATTTTAAAATTTTTTTAAACTTATAAAAATATTTTTGCTCCAAGTTCTACTGATGATAGTTTGCTTTGTTGAATTGAATCGGTTGCTTTGTTGAATTTTAGTATTTTGTAATTTTAAAAGCAATACTTTAAAAATCCTAAAGTATTTCTTCTTCATACTGTAATAGTACTAACATTTAGATACTGTAATAGTACTAACATTTAAACATTGGAATAGTACTAATATTTAATAGTACTAACTCTGTAATAGTACAAACATTTAGATACTGTAACAGAAACAACATTTTTTATATCATATTTTCCTAATATGAGAAAAAAATCAGTTGAATTTGTTATTGTAGGTTGAAAGAGTTTTGAAAATAAAAAAATAGTCAGTAATCAACTTAATGATCTTTTTTTTGAGTTTTAAGCCATATTGTAAGTTCTTGCTCCTTTGAAAATATGATCACAAGACAACCGTTTTTGTCAGGTAAATAAAGTCTCTCGGACAATGTACTTTGTCACTAAAAGAAAAGTCTATGCTGACTTGATTTCTAGTAATGTCAATATTTCATGGTTGATTTGAAATCTTTTGCTAAAATTTTTTTAAATGGTGATACACAACCGCTTTACTACCCATTCATGTAGCACTTTTGCCAGAAACCACAGTTTTGACATTGCTAGCTAGTCAAAGTACGTAACTTAAATAAAGTAACCATAGTTTTTCTTTAATTTGCTAATAGCTACTTTGTTGTTAAAATTGATTTTAACCAATCTATTGTAAAAGGTAACAATTAAATTTTTGAAGCTGGTATTATTGGTCAATAATTTTGAAGCTAATGTTGTCTCAATATTGACGTTGTCCAGTTTTCTTTACAAAATTAGATTAAAAAACGCAAAGGCAATTCCAATGGTTTTTGGGGCGTTTATCACTGACTATTTTAATTTACAAAAATGTTTACTCTTTCAATTAAAAATAACAAACCTAACTGCTCATATCTTATATTAGTAAAGAGTGAGAAAAAAAAGGTTTAGCTATTACAGTATCATTAAGTTCAGTACTTAGTAAATCGGTTTCACCACTTTCAATTTTCTTATATTTGTAAAACTTTTTATCAAATTCAATAAAAACACCATCTTTCAACAAAACCATCTTTCACCCACACCATCTTTCACCCACATCATCTTTCACCAACACAATCTTTCACCAACATCACCTTTCACCAACACTATCTTTCACCAACACCATCTTTCAAAAACACTATCTTTTACTAATTTAAAAGAACTTTAAAGACAACTTTAATTGAATAGAAAAACTTGTTTTCAAGAGAGAATTTTAATTTTAGAAAACAGAAACATTTTTTTGCAAACCTCGCTAACAACTCTTTTAAAAAAACTTTATTTGAAACTTACGATACTAATTTCCCAAGAATCAAAAAAAGGAAAAAAATAAAATAAAAATAAATATTAAATCCCATGGTTTACTAAGCGGCTAAGAAAATATAAAACAGAAAAAACAATATTATTTATAAAGTTTTGCCAAACAGTTTGAACACTAAAGGAAAATGCTTAAAAAAATGATAACTAAAATGCACAGACAGTTTTAAAATAAAAACATTCAGTTCACATAAAACATTTATAATAATAACAAATTCTTGTAGGATCAAGAAGAGAAAGTTAGTAAGCATATTAAATTTATTTTTTGTTGGACCGTTTATATCTAAAGAAAACTCCAGCAGTTAATCTAATTAATAATATTTTTTTCCTAATAGTTTTGATTCCTTTGAACTAACCTTTAAAAAGTTTGAAAATGCATTTAAAATGCTAAAACCGAACAAACTTTTTGATGCAGGTAGTATCAACGAAAAGTTGATGCAGGTAGTATCAACGAAAAAATTATTGCTAAACCATATAAATTAACAAAATATGTATCATAATTAACCTATTCTACCTTTAAGAGGCCTTTGTAGAACCGAATTTATAATCATCTATCTTTTATTAATCTGATACCTTGCAAAAAATATGAGCTCTTAAAACCAACTCAACATGCATTTCTTGAGTTTACAAAAGATGTAACTAAAATTCTCAACATACAGTTATGAATTTATTAACTTAACCAAAGTCTTTGATACCATAGACCATAAACTCCTTTTAAACAAACTGAAACTTTAAGGAATAAGCAGCGTTTCATTGAGTAACTTAGCTATTTAAATGATTGAAAGCAGTTTGTGTATGTTGATATAGTATCAACACTGACTTAGCTTGATACCTGTGGAGTTCCCTAGAGATTAATATTTGAACCTTTTGTCTTTCCTTTTTACATCAACAGTATCCATTAAGCTACAAATTTAATGAAAATTATGTTTACAGATTACACAATTTTTATCTCAACATATCACTTCATTGGTATTAATGAACTAGTAGGAATTTCCGACCATTTTAAAACAAATAAACTTAATATTAATAAAAGTAACTGCAGCCGTATTTACTTCTCTCTGTTAACTAACGAAGTTGAGTGTCCGTTAAGAAAAAATTAATCCTGTATTCTAATTTTTTTATTTAAAATTCTTTTTTAACTAGTTTTCGTGCTGTTTTTCTCATCGCATCTAAACGTTACGATGTTAACAGACAATGATAGTGTGTTTAATTGGTAAATCGCAACCGGCGATTTTTTAAATAATGGTTGCTGCGTTATTTTTTAAATTTAATCAAAACACGCCGCAATACGAAAAGTTACAAGAGTTGATATCTAATTAACACTTAGTTTGATTTTTGTAAAAATTTTATGTTTATGCCTCCCCACTCTTAAGGGTTAAACATTTTCTCATAACTCTATTTTCTTCAAATTTTGCAAACGGATCAAAATATTAAAACTAAGTAATTTTATTGTGACACACAAATCACGATCTTCTTTAATGCACAAAAGTAGAGGTTTTGTTCTCCTAGAGTTTAAACTGTATATTAAATCTGAAATGAGTTATGTCACTGTGTAGCTTGTATTGTTTCTTTTCTTTTTAGGAAATTAACAATTAGTTATTCAAATATTATTTTATTTTTAAAATAAACTTTTTTTAGGCTAAAATGAACCCTTAGCAGGAAACATACAAAAAATGTTATTTAACTTTTTAATTATAATATTTTATTATTATCTAAAAGCTAAATAAAATATATTTCAAAAACATATGAAAAACAACTCTTAAATAATATTTAATTTAGTGTTACACACAAAAAAACATGGAAATTTTTGTTAAAAACTTTGGCTAACTTCTTCTTCTTATGCTTGGTATGGTTCAAACAGAGAAAGTTTCGTGAAACCTCTACAAGGCTTTGTCTTAGGGCGTATACAAACCTATATTTCTCACCCAATCCATGTTTTGTTGCAACAATCCTGTATGATCATGTAATTCGAAAACATAGATTTTGAACGCAAAAAACAATTTCCAAATAATAAAATTGTTATTTCAAAGTAGCACTTGATGTATTAAATTAAAAAATAATCTTTTTAAAATCATGTTTTTCTAAAACAATTACTAAAAGGGGGTAGGCAAAAACCCATGCTGCTACCTTGGCCTCAGTATAGGAATTTTTCCATGTGCTTGTTATAAAATACCCCTAGCACGTTGCGTGTTAATTCACATACAAGCTAAAAAAGTATATATATTTTTGGCATATATCATTTATTATAAAATTAATGGAAATTTAACGTTAAATAAGAAAGAGTTTAACTTTTAGTCACTAATATATATATATATATATATATATATATATATATATATATATATATATATATATATATATATATATATATATATATATATATATATATATATATATATATAGTAATAAAGTAATACAAACTGCTGTAACGACGATTGTCACGGAAGTATAAAATATAAAATTTATACTTTAACAGCCGTTAACAAATGTTTATTTAGTCTAGCTTTAAAAGAATTTACTGTCATTGCAGAAACCACATTTTCAGGTAAAGCATTCCAATGAGGTATCACTCTGTTCGTAAAAAATTATGTCTCGGTGTTGTTTTTGCAAATTCTCTTTCAAATTTCATTGGATGACCATATATATATATATATATATATATATATATATATATATATATATATATATATATATATATATATATATATATTAAACAAAACTTATTTGTTTACGCTATGTATATATATATATATATATATATATATATATATATATATATATATATATATATATATATATATATATATATATATATATATATATATATATATATATATATATATATATATATATATATTAAATAAAACTTATTTGTTTACGCTCGTTTTGATTGGATATCATTTTTATTTTTTTTAGTATTATTGAAAATTCCACCGATTGTAGTTTTAACTGTTGGGTATAGCAGGGTTAGATTTTCGCGTGAAAAGCCTTTAGATAAATAAGTTTACTCCTGTCGTTAACCAAATGAAACATAACAATAGGAGTTTATTTTATCGCTGACAATTAAAAACTGCCGTTTACTTTTAACCAGCCGATAACTTATGGCAGAGTTTAACGGAGGGTAGTGAATGAAATAACTTTTAAAAATATTTTATAAAATCTTGCATTTAAAATCAAGGATTTTGTTATAGAGTAAAACATTTATTAGAAAACTTTAAGTTTTTTCTGGTAACAAACATTTATAAAAAAAACTATGATAAAGAACAACAGCAACAACAACAACGACAAAAATTAAATTGCACAGAAAGAAACCTTATTTTGTTTGTTTATGATAATATTTTATACAAACTGTTTTATTATGCTATAGGTATCAAAACAAAAAGGCATTGAAACGTGATAATTAAAATGAAAGTACAGAAATAAAGAAAATAATATATATACATACATATATATATATATATACATACATACATACATACATACATACATACATACATATATATATATATATATATATATATATATATATATATATATATATATATATATATATATATATATATATATACATACATATATACACACACGCACATACATATATATACTTTATATATATGCATGCTTATTTGAGCGTTCTTTTATTTACTTTTATTCTGTACCTTGTATTGGTTATTTATCAGTGCGGGAAACTGTTAAAGGCCACATTTTTTTTCTTTAAATTTTTTTTATTTAAAAATGATGTTTTTTATTTTGTTTTGAACTACATAGATTGTACAGAAATGTTTCGAGTTAAATACAATCATAAAAAAATAATAATATTTTTTGCATTATTGGGTAATTAACAATTTAAGTTGTCTAAATACCAATTAGATTAAAAAATAAGATTATAGAATTTGGAACATTTAGTTTTTGAGGATTTTTTATCATTTGAGGCCTCTGATAATAGTCAAGTCTGGCCTATTGGTTAATCCAGCACTGGTATTTAAACATAAAATATAAAATAAGCAATAATTATATATAATCAATGATTGAGAGTTACTGTTGCAGTAATATCATTTCAAATAAAATCATTTATTTGAAATTCGTAATTTTATAGGGAGAATAGATTTTTGTTCGTATGCTACTTGTATTCCACATCCACCTAATGATTTAGAATTAATGTAATTATTACGAAGTTCAGGAGGTTGAAATGCTAAAAGAGTATTATTAGTGCCAGGAAACTTTTGTGAAATACGTTGTTTGTCTTTTTGTTGCCAAAAATACCAAGCAGCGTCTAACATCGCATGATGAGACCAAAACTCTGGAGCAAATGAAGCATATGTTGTTTCCATATAACCTCCTAAAAAAACATATATAAAAAAGTTTATTAGAATTTAATCTAAAAGTTAGATTAAATTTTAATAAACTTTTTATAAAAAATCATTTTTAATTTTTTTAATTCCGTAACTAATCTTCAACATTTATATATATATATACATTTATATATATATATATATATATATATATATATATATATATATATATATATATATATATATATATATATATATACATTTATATATACATATATATATATACATTTATATATACATATATATATATATATATATATATATATATATATATATATATATATATATATATATATATATACATTTATATATACATATATATATATATATATATATATATATATATATATATATATATATATATATATATATATATATATATATTTATATACATTTATATATATATATATATATATATATATATATATATATATATATATATATATATATATATATATATATATATATACACATATGTACATACATATATAAATATTGAAGATTAGTTACGGAATTAAAAAAATTAAAAATATTTTTTTATAAAAAGTTTATTAAAATTTAATCTAACTTTTAGCCATTATAATTCTGTACGTACTTATGCAGTTGGGACACTTTTTAAATGTTTTTCAAAATAATACTATGGACGCTGTTAAAAAAACTTTAAAAACAATAGCAACTGAAACGTAAACTCACCAATTATATTATGAAGTAAAATTAATATTATAAAAAACTCACCAATTATATTATGGAGAAGGCTGTGCCAGTATGACCTCGTCACTAATTCAAATGACAATAAATCTTCAACACTATCTATAATTTTCAATACTATATTATATTCTGGAAGTTTGCCATGAAATCTCCGGCGTAAACATGATTTGAAAGCGGATATTTCTGTAGTATTTAAGCATTTCTCATCAATTATTTCATTAATTCTACACGTTCTAATAGAAATGTCTGAAGAATATCTAAATGCAATAATATGTGATAAAATTATACAAAGTGAAGTTATTTCTTACTAGGTTATTATTTAGTTATCTGCGTTTATATGACGGCTTTAATCGGGTACAGCTAATCTGGTTGTCTACGATTTTTGACTTTTTTTAAGTTTCGAAAATCAGAAAATACCTGATTTTAAATTTATTTATTTATAAATTCTAAAATAAAGAAACGCTTGCTATTGTTTTTACATTTTTATCCCTTTATAATTTTAAAATTTAATAAAAAAAAAAGGTTCAAACTTACCTCAACGGTTGCCATTTTCCAACTTGAAATTCGCCGTTGTCGACACAAAATCCTTTTTTAGCGTTACCATTTCCACCGAACCCTCCATCTTCATCCCACATGTGATAATCAGAAGCTTGGTTCCATGCTATTTCTGAAAAGTAAGCCCAATTCCAAACCGGTACCGTAAGGCTGCAATCAATTAATCGGAGTAGGTTTTCATAACCCAAAAGATACCTACGCAAAAAAAAAGCTTATTATTATGCATGTATATCATTTATAGGTATAACTGGTATTATGTTATGATGCTATTCCACCAAACACGTAGTATCTAAACAATGTTTTATAGACATTGTACAAATAAATTTTGTTTGAAAAACATTCACAAAATGCTTTATAATGCCATATGTTTGCTGGGTGTATTTGAATTTCCCTAATAACAGAATGTATTATTTGTTAAATATTATTTGATATACTTTCTATGCCAGGGAAGAAACTGGTTACTTTCGTGAAGACCTCGAAAGAAGTTAACTTCATGAAGATTAGAATAACTGTCAAAGAGATCTTTGTATTTAGGATTAGTTGAGAGTTCTTTTAATGAGCGTATGTACCGCCTTCTGTCATTCAAGTTCATTGAAGAAAATTCTTTCCGAACTCGTTTGCAATTGATCATTTTCCCATTAACGCATTCGCATTGTCGTCGACACTCATCAAAAACAGATAGGTTGTGCTTAATAGTGAACTGAGATGCATTTTTATGATTTCGGCAACTTTTTAAGTTCACTAGATGCAAAAATATAATTAAAAATAACTTTTTGTATTAGTCGATTTAAAATTTTTCAAAATTACATACTTTTAACGAACAAAATATAAAATCGAAAAAATTGTCAAACCAGTGAATAAATACAAAAAAACTCCGATATACCTTATTTTCTCAAAATTTTTTATATTAAATAATAATTTCAAAAAATACACTTATACAAAAATTTAAACTTTAAATTTATTAGCACAACAGTGGTAATAAAATAGCTTAAGATTCTTTAAAAAGCGTCTTTATAGAAAATATAACAATGTTTTTTTATCATTATATGACAAGCATTTGCGCAATCAAAAGCATGATTCACCTTAGTTAATATTTCCTGCCCTTAAATACAAAGATATCTATTTCGATTTTTTTTCATCTTTTTTTTTGTAAATAGTAATTTTGAAACAATATCAAAAGAAGCATTACTGATGATTTTTTGAAAGTCCTCAAGTGCTAATAAATTTTGAATATAAAATTTTTTTATTTGTGCATTTTTTGAAATTATTTTTAGCATATAACATTTTAAGACGATCAGATATATTGGTGTTTCTTTTTTGTTTACTGGTTGATATCTTTTTTAATTTATATCAGTTGAAACCATCCCAGCCGGCACAACTCAGAAAATAGTTACGCTTGGTTTCTGTTGCGTTTTTAAAACCTTCTAAAACAAAAAAAAATAACACGTATCAAAAATGGTTTTTATTCCGTAAAATTAACTATTACTATTTACCAAGAATACCAGTTAAAGTATTAATGGTTTCACCGTTATGGAAACGTAGTATTATATTGTAATAACTTTCCGTAAGGAATGTGAAACCACTGATAAAACATGCGACATTTAAATTTGACTTTAAAACCTCAAAAAACTCTAGTAAAACTGCCCGTAATATACACATCCTTTTGGTTTACGCATGGATCGTGAAAAACACGTGCTTATATAGGTTTTATTTCCGAAAAAGAAACTAGATGTGCCGGTAGGGATATTTCAAATATATATATATATATATATATATATATATATATATATATATATATATATATATATATATATATATATATATATATATATATATATATATATATATATATATATAAATATAAGACAAATATAAGACAAACATAAGACAAATATATATAAGACATACAAATATAAAGTATAAGACAAACAAATA
>NC_061160.1:13776530-13814030 GCF_022113875.1 Hydra vulgaris | reverse complement strand
ATATATATATATATATATATATATATATATATATATATATATATATATAATATATATATATATATATATATATATATATATATATATATATATATATATATATATATATATATATATATATACATATATATATATATATATATATATATATATATATATATATATATATATATATATATATATATATATATATACATATATATATATATATATATACAAAATGAGGTTTAAATATTTTTGTATTTTGTATCACATTGCATACATATATATATATATATATATATATATATATATATATATATATATATATATATATATATATATATATATATATATATATATATATACCTATATACAGTAGAGGCATAAAGTCATGACCACAGTTGAAAAACAAGAGAATTTTATTCATTTTTAGGCACAATATAAATAAAACAGCATCACATTGAAATAAAAATGACTCTGCATTGTCAGTAATAAGCGCCACTAATAAAACATAAGAAATTCTGACTAAAAGACTAGTATTTTGTATGCCCTCCATGCGCATCAAGCACGGCCTGTACAAGTCTTGGCATAGACTGTACCAGCTTTTGGATGGTGTCAACAGGGATTGCTAGTCATGCAACTTGCAAGTGTTGCCACAAATCATCCAGATTGCTAGGTTTGGTTTTCTGTATTTTTCTGAAAAGCTCCTTCTACAAATTTTCAATGGGGTTTAAGTCAGAATTTTGTGGAGGCCATTCAATAGCATTGGTACGAACATGTTTGAGATATTCCAATACTTTTTTAGATTTGTGGCAAGAAGCATTGTCCTGTTGAAAGAAGAATAGTTTGTTTTTACCAAATAGTTTGTTGGCTGATGGTTTCATTTGTGTTTTTAATATTTCCAAATATTTATCCTGGTTTACCGTGCCTGTACAACAATATAAATGATCTACACCCGATCCTGACATGCAACCTTATACCATAAGATAGCCTCCTCCATGCTTTACTGTATGAGAGGACTAAATCATTCACTAACACATAGAAGACTCAATCATTCACCAACTCTTCTACTCACATAAGCTCTTTTAGCTCCACAGATAACAGTAAAGGTACTTTCATCACTCCATAGCATTTTATTCTATTGTACGACAGTCCAGGTTTTATGCAACTTCGCGAATACTCTTTTTTTCGCGATATTATCAGGTCGCAATAAAGGCTTCTTTGCTCCCATTCAAGCCAGCTTGCTGCAGGCGTTTTCTAACTGTGCTTGCTGTCAGATGAACTTCATGGTTTTTTCCCATGTAGGATCTCAAGCCGTGGCGATACGATTGGTCTAACTCGCCCGAACCTAAAGCCGATCCTGCTTTGCGGTAGTTTTACGAGATGGGTATACAAGGGAAATGCACTAATCCCATTTTTGACAGTATAGAGTTATTTACACCACTATTTAGTATTTCAAATTTTCTATCATTTGATATACCACACTAATTTAATAAACCAATTATTAAAGTGTTATTAAGATTTATAATTTCAACTATTACACAAAAACTTATTGGCTCATTATCTCAATAAACAAATAAATAAATATATATATATATATATATATATATATATATATATATATATATATATATATATATATATATATATATATCTATATATATATATCTATATATATATATCTATATATATATATATCTATATATATATATATCTATATATATATATCTATATATATATATCTATATATATATATATATATATATATATATATATATATATATATATATATATAATATATATATATACATATATATATATATATATATATATATATATATATATATATATATATATATATATATATATATATATATATATATATATATATATATATATATATATATGTATACCTATATCTACATATATATATACATATATATATATATATATATATATATATATATATATATATATATATCTATATATATATATATATATATATATATATATATATATATATATATATATATATATATATATATATATATATATATATATATATATATATATATATATCTATATATATCTATATATATATATATCTATATATATATATATATATATATATATATATATATATATATATGCTTTAATTTTAGCATTATATATACAGTGAAATCCCGATATCTCGAACCTCGGATAACTCGAACTTCCAGTAACTCGACCAACTTTTGAATTCCCCTTGAACCCTCACTAATACTTTCACATAAAAACAGCTCGATAACTCGAACACCCGTTAACTCGAACATTCGCTTAGTCGAACCATTTTATCTGTTCGCATGGCTAATATTTTTCCGATAACTCGAACTTTCGAGCAAAAATATGAAAAAAAAACTTAAAATGGCTTTTAAATGTAAGGAGTAGAAACATGGCAGTATCAGCAACAATTCTTAAAACAAAAGCCAGAGAACTTGCTGAAAAAATTAATATAAATGGATTTCGTATGCAACCTAATAAGTCACTAAATCTTCAATCAGGGACGTGTATAGGAATGCACAGTAAAATTCGTCTTACAGGAATGGTCGCAGCAAGTCCAACAGGTGATAAAATTCCTATGTTTGTAATAGGTAAATCAAAATCAACTCGCTGCTTCAAAGGAATTAAGCACTTACCTTGCAGATACAGAAATCAAAATAAAAGCTGGATGGATAGCGTACTGTTTGAAAAGTGGAAACGAAAAATGGATACAAAGTTTACAAAAAAAAAAGAAGAAAGTAGCGTTCGTAATAGATAACTGCCCAGCACAACCGACGGTTGATAATCTAAAATCTATTGAGCTCATTTTTTTACCACCGAATACCACATCTAACTTCAACCAATGGATCAGGGAGTTATACGCTTTTTAAAAGTTTATTACAGATCTTTGGCATTGCAAAGGCTGGTCGTAGCTATTGATAAAAAAAAAATTTTCCTGTTTTTTCGATTTTAGATGCAATGAAAATGCTTGATCTTGCATGGCAAAAAGTGAAAACCTCCACCATCATTAATTGTTTTGCAAAAGCAGGAATTTCCGAAGAACAGCAGAAATCTGCTATTCGGATGAAGATAACGATCCCTTTAAAGAGGTTCAAAATCAGATAGAAAAACTTGATAATTTTTACCCTCCAGGTACAACAGCTGAAGATGTTATTTTTGCAGATGAAAACTTAATTAGCGCAGAAACTTTACTTACAGATGAACAGTTGATAGAAGAAGTTAAAAATGCAGCGAATGAACATGACGCTAATGACGAGGAAGATAATGATGATGATAATGCAACGGATCCAGTTTGCCCAAAAGTTAGTGATATTCGGGAGGGACTGCAAGTGTTGTATGACTATATACCCTTCAGTCTTATGGGCGAAGATTTGCAACAAAAGCTCAATGCAGTCTCGATTATATTCGATAGAGACGTTTCTTCAAAACTAAAACAGAGTGACATTATAACATTTTTCAATTTATAATGCATTATTTTTACTTTTGAGATCAAAACTTTTAATAACTTTAATTGTTTTTAATCATCCGCAAAAGTTCGTGGTATAAAATGTTCTGATAACTCGAACATTCGCTAACTCAAACTACTTTCTAGGTCCCTTGGAGGTTCGAGATATCGGGAGTTCACTGTATACAGTCTTTCATAGGAAGACGTGCATGTCTTTATTTGACTAGGCAAATTGCATTTTGCTTTGAGGGTTTGACCACTGCTATTTCAAAAAACAATTTAAAAACGCGCTGAATGAAAAATATTCTGAATTATACCGTAAGTGAAATAAATTACATCAAAACTTAGAACAAAGGTTTTTATATTAGCGAAATGCTTTTAAATAATGTAACAATATACTAATAATGTTATTTTTTAAGTATAATTGACAGTTGTATATATTTTTTTAATTTATAATATATAAATTGTTTAAGTGTGCATTTGTCATAATAAACGTTATTAAAAAATAAAAAATTGTTTTGTTTTTATAAACAATGAAATTCTGCGAAAACAAAAGTCTTTTTAATGAATTTTAATATAAGAATAATTAAAGTTAATACATTTGATAAGATCAAGGACGTATTAATAGATGGACGTTTAACGTATTGTTTAAAAGGAAAGATATCCGCGCTATTCATTGTTACAAATAACAATAGCAAAACAATAGAGAACAGATGTTAACTTAAGAATATTTTTACTTGATTTTGCGTCAAAATAGCAATAGTTTCGCCTAGCCTAAAAAATATTTAAACATTCCGTAACACCTAAAAACTCTAAAAAAAATTTAAATAAATAAAACCTTCTCATTATATGATATATAAACTCAAGCGAAATCTTTACATGGAAAAGAAAAGTTATTAACAGAAAAATATAAAAACGAAATTGTGAGACAAAATTTCCGACAAAAATGAGAAATTTAAATACTTAAAATAATAGTGAAAACCAAGTGTAGGGAATAGAGACCACAAATAATCTATAGTTCGATCTATAAATAATCTACAGTTTTACCTACAACATCTAGAAAATTCGTTTCACTTTGGAGTATTCATTCTTGCGAACTTCATATCACTTTTCCACAAAAATATGATTTTTGACGTCTAAGTTTTATTAATGATAAGTTCTTATTAAAAAGTGCTCCCGTATGAAATTTGACATTTTAAAACAGATGAACTATTTCTGATTAACTAAAATGCATTAATTTAAAAAAAAGTTGGAGTTTTATTGGTAATTGCACTTTAAAAAAAAAGTGGTTAGAAAAGCGAAAATGTCGAAAAAACGTCGGTATATTTTTATAAATTATTCAGAAAAATGACGCTAAAAATTATAGCTCGCATAGATTTTTGTTTACTCGCGGCGCCTGAGATCTATAACAATGCGCAGGGGCGGATCTAGGATTTTATATAGGTGTAGCTAAAATTTGTAAAATTACGTCATAATTGCAACTATTTAATAAGTCGGTTAGTCTACGTCAAAAAGACGTCCGACAATTACGTCATGTAGACGCCGCCAGACTTTTTTTATCTGAGCGTTTTTAATTCAGTTTTTGCACACATATTTTTTCATTTATTTTTAATGGATTCTAGTAAAATAATTAATGGTAAAATATAAAATTTGCCTTGGCTATTCTGTTCGTAATTTAGACATGCCTAATTTACTTAACGAAGTGCACCAACTAGAAGGTAAGCCATAGGACTTTGCACTCCATATGTAAGTTGTTATGCTGCCTAAAGTTAGCTCTTCAATTCTGGATTCTTTCCTTTATACTTTTGTTACTAATAAAATAAATGCAACTATCACTGCATTAACAATATGATATCGTGATTTATTCAAAAGATATTTACTTATATATTACTAAGATATTAAAGTTGTATAATACTATATATAATACTACATATACTAAATATATATAATACTATATATATATAATATATATATACTAAAAAAAAAATATTTGAACAGTCTCATTATCTATAGAATCCTCAGGAAGCTAATTTATAACATCTTTGTTTTTTATGATTATCGAGCACTCTTTTTGTAGCATATTCAAATGAAATCAACACATTTAAATTTTTTATTTAGTGGTTTACATTATTTAGTTTAGAACAATTTTTAAAACATTTTACATTTTAGATGTCAAGGATTATGAAATGTACACAAAATAGAAAATAAATTTACTTATTAAACATTTATAAAAAATAAAAAAAGATGCTCTAAGAGTAAATTTAACAATGAAAAAAAAAAAAAAAATGATTGTGAATATAAAAGAGATTCAATTATTTTATTTTATTATATATAAATATAATTATTATTCAATCATAGCCAATTATTTAAGGCTTAAATAGCAACTTTAAACATCTCTCTCCATTAGCTGAAAATTTTATGCTATCAAGACCCGTCTTGATAGCATATCAAGAACCATTTCAGTATAAATTGACATTAAAGCTAGGTCATTCAATGACTTTTTTAACACTCTACTTCTTGAATAAGTTTTTAATCTCTTGGTATTGTACCTAGAATTGAACCTTTAAAATATTCAAGAATGTTAAGAAAATAAGTCATTGTCATGAGTTTTGTTTATAAAATACTAGATAGGGGTTTTGACTGATATTTCTAAATAGGCTTCCATATTCCAACTCTGCATAAATAAAGGTTGAATGCAGAGTTGGAATGATAGATATCTAGAAATTCCTGAAAGATTTGCAAATCTTAGTTTTCAAGTAGCTTAACATGACAGTTGGAATTGCACACATCCCATATAAACCAACTTGCTTTCTGTTTGAAATTTTATATAATTAAGAAGTTCATTAACAAGATGGTCCAGTAGAGGTAAAGTGACAGAAAGCTTAAAATAATCAGATGATGAGTGATTATCATGATTGATTTGCTTTCCACATTTTCTAGTTTTTTTGTTCCTTTACATTTAAAGTAAGAGCTAATTCAAAAGCAATATTAGACCAATTGTAGCGATATAAAAAATTCAATCCATCAAATTTTGGTTAAAACTAAAGTTACATTGAAATAAAATTCAAACATCAACTATGAGGAGACTAAAAGAAAAATACCTAGATTTTTCTGTTTTCAAACCCAACAAGTAAAACAAACATTGATTAGCTTGGCTTTTTCAACAGAAAGATAATTATTTAAACATGCCTTTATTTTCCGACTAAGGGCACATTTAAATAATTAAAGACAGTCAACAAACCTTAAGAAATCTTTACGAGTAATACAGTTATTGCCTATATATCTTATAACGATAGACTACTGTTTAAGATTGGCACAATCAGATGCTTTATCAGCTAAAACTGAATAGTATTTACTATTATTGATTTCAGAAATAAGAATCTTCTCAAAAGCCTCTCTACAACACTCCATAAGTTGTTTTTGTGCGGTTTAAGAAATAATGTAACATTTTTAGAGACAGATATTAAATGATTTTATAAGATAGTGTAACCTGCATAAATTCCAAAATTAAGTAGTTCAAAAATATTTTTTTCAACTCTTTCTTGAGAACTCTTTTCAAGAGAGTTCTCAAGAAAGAGTAAGGAAATATTATATTATAAAATAAAAATATAATACAATATTGGAGACTATAATACAAGAGACTCTTATATTATAGTCTCCAATACTGTATTATATTTGATTCTAATTAACAATAAAATCAACTTATAAGATCCTCTTTAATTAAAGCTTCAATTTGAAGATTAAAATTTTTTTAGAAGAAATAAAAATCTAATATTTTAATTATTTACATTTATAGCAAAAAAAAAAATAAAAATTGTTTATATAGCTCTGTAGCAAAACTATTATTTATATTAATAACCTGTTTAATAAAATAATAATGTTTTAGTTAAATTTATAAGAATTTTAAAACAATAAGCACAAAAAAAATAAATTTTTTGTATAAATAAACTAGTTACAGCTACAAAAGGCTGGTTATTTTTATTACAAATATAGTCCGTGAAAACATAGTTAAAAATATACCTTGAAGCTACAAAAGTTTTGTCAAAACCTTGATCCATTTTAAAATATGGCATAAAAACATTCATATCAGGGCATTTTCAAGCCAAAAGTTTAACTACAAAATTAAACTGGTGAGATATTCAAACCATTTCGTTTTGTAAACAATTTTTTTCGCAACATTTAATGTTATGAATGTGAATTAATAGCATTTGGAACAGTTTTTTTTTTAAAACATATCCGCCATGATAACCAACTTACTAAGAAAATAATAACGGCGCTTTCCTAATTTAAATATAGCTGGGTATAAAAAGTCTGGGAAATAAGTACAGCCACAATCTAGCCACGGGCTACGAGTGTTGACGGCATACGACTTTTCGATAAAAATACATTACGTTAAAAAAAACAATAATTTAGTCAGCTTATGCCGTAAAATCAGGTCGTTTGTGGCTGAGCCACAAACCGATATGGAATGACCGATCTTTTTTTTAATTCCGGTTTTTTTAGTTTTAAGTAATCGCTTTTTAAGCCGAATTTACACAGCAAATAAAAATAAACTTATCTTGATTATTTATATTATTTTTATTTTGAAAATGTGTCGGAGTATTATACTGTTTTATTTCGTTGATTATTTTAAGGTGTAGCCTTAGCCACAACGGCTATACCCTAGATCCGCGCCTGATGCGTTAAACGTCCATCTATTAATACGTCCTTGATAAGATTAAACAAAATTTCGTTGAAAAAAGAAGACAAATATTTTAGAAAGCCGATACAATTAAATAAGTTTGATCTTAAATGCTTGTTTATCATTTGAAATATATATGAGTGGGTCAGAAGCCAAGGGGTACAAGTGACATTTTCATAGTTTTGAGATACAGCTGTTTAAAGTTAAAGTATTTTTGTTAAATATACTCAGCTGTTGTTTTGTTTTTCCAGTAGAAAGCAGCACAGGGCAGAGATTCACTTGTATCCCTTGGCCAGCAACAATTTTGTTTGCTTCTTCTATCAAATTCTATACTTAACTTAATTTTGGTAAAATTGTCACTTGTACCCCTTGGCTTCTTACCCACTCATATCAAATACATATCGTTTGAAACGCTTTTTAATTAAGTAACAAAACATTAATAATGAATTTTTATAATAAATGTTAAAAACTGTTATTTTTACTTGTATAATTATGTCTTTTTTATGATAAATTTTTATCTTCAAACATATTAAAAAACAAACAACAAAGTACAAATGCTAAAACAAAGAATGAAATGGTTTTTTAATGCGTAAGTTAAATAGACTAAGCATTTTAGTTTGATGAGTTTTTTTTTTTAGATAAGTTTATATAAGTTTTTGTAAGACATTTTTAAATTTTGAAAATATGTTGTACGCCCTGGTCAAATCGTTAAAACAAATTGTTTTTTGCGTATTCATACAATTGCGTTCAACCGCATGTCTTCCTGTTAAAGACTGGTATTATACATACTCATGTATAATTTCTTTTAACTCTATTTTGTCATAGGTAGCGATTTTTTATAGTTATTGGCATTAGACAAAATCCATATAATATTCTTGAACTTTACTTGTTTATATATCTTTTTTAAGGTTAAGCATTTTTTTTTGTATATATACAAAATTTTGAGATTTTTTGCATTATTTAGTTTAAATCCACCTATTTAAATCCAACCATATATAGAAAGTACTATTTACTACTTTAAATACTATTTATATGGCTCCACTTATATATTTTTCTTTTCAGAGTTTAAAAAAAAAGTTGTGTTCCAACTTGTTAAAATAAAAAACATGTTCGTAGATAGAGCTGCACAGTTCTCTAACGATCCAGAAGAAAGTTTTAAATAACGTTAAAGTTCAGATAAACTTAATGTTTTGAAAAGAAAAATTGCAAATTGAGATATCCAATACATTAATTTTGAATGCATGAATTTATTCTTTACAGTTTTGGGATCTTTCATAAATCACACAACCCTAAATTTCACCAATAAACAAAACAAAAAAAGATTATAAGTTTTCCCTCGCAGAGCTTCAAGTCATAATTTTTTTTTCCTTTTTTCAAAAATAAATTTAGCATTGCGTAATCTATAGACGATCCCTTATATGTTATATAACATATAAGGGAATATATAATTATATATTATTAAAATATATTTTTTAAATTGTCATGAAAGTTTTCAATGTTTATTGGATTGTTTCTTTTTAGATAAAACTGTTATTATCATTTGGCAGTAAAAATTCAGGTGAAACAATTAAAAATGTTTTGCTAATTATAATAAATGTTATAATTTTTTTAAGTTCAAAAAAAAGTTTGAATTTCAACTTTTATGTTTGACAGTTCGGCATTTATCATCTTTTTTATATATGTAGGGGAGAGTATGCACCCATGATCCTAAAAATCTATCAGGCCAACTTACTTAATATATGTTTTTATTTTTTATTTACTTCCAGGGTCAGATATAGGCTGAACAGGCAATACACTACAAGCTGAACCAGATGACAGACTTGACATCAATGATTGATTAAAAGCTGGGGCATGAACTGGATCAACAACACCTGGAAAAGTGTTAGCAGTAATAGGTTCTGGACGGTCTGTAACATATGAAGACAAAAACTCATTATCAGAAAAAATGTTAGGATTTAAGGGTTCAATTCCTGCCACAGCAAATCCTGCAGAAATGTTAGACAAAGTAAAAGCTTGTGCATAGGCTTTCCTTACAACTGAAGCTATATCATATATAGTCATCGGTCTTGGATTAGATACAATCCAATCATCACAGGCTGCATTGTAATAAAGTTTCAGTGGCCCATAAACTGACCGATCTAATGGCTGCAACTTTTGACTACAATGTGGTGGAAAGGACAGCATAGTTATGCCATTTTTTTAAGCTAAATCTAAACACACAATTGAAACATGGCTCTCGTGGTTGTCAAGAAATAAAAGCACTGGATTAGCTGGTGAACATTTCACATTTTGAATAAAATGTTTCATCCACTCTAAAAACGTTGCAACATTCATCCAACCAGATGGGTTTGCAACCCCAACACATCCAGGTGGACCACCATTTATCATACTTCCTTTGAAATGAACTCTTGAAAAAATGAAAAATGGAGGGATTGAGTTTCCTATTGCATTGACTGCACAACAAACTGTTACCAATGTCCCTCTTTCTGCTGAAGTTATCCTTCCAACTTGTTTATCTTCTTTTTTAGCAATTACTTTAACTGGTTTTTGAACAGTTGTGAGACCTGTCTCATCAACATTATATATGTTTTGTGGCTGAAACTTGTGTCATAGACGAACATCTTTTAGATTGGTGAAAAATTCTCCAACTGTATAACAATTAAAAGCAGTTGCTCGTGCCATACTAGTAGTTTCTGGATTTCTTAAAGATAACTCATTCCTACGTAACATAAAACCACGAAGCCACTGTTTCTCAGCAATTTGTAAACTTTTCCACGATTTAGGAATGCGCTTAGAAAGAGTCATTGCAAATTCATAGGCAAGTTTTCGTGTTGTTTTGGTTGATAATCCATAGTGAAGTTTTGAGGCCCTTAAAAGATAATCTGATAAAGATGTTTCTTCTTCGTTGGTAAAGATTTGCATGGTAATGAAGTTAGGTTTGCAGACTGTATATGGATTTAATTGACATATCCTTACATATCTCTTAAGTGTCATTAAATTGATTCCCCTCTCTTTAGATACACAATAAACTGTACTACCATTAAGAACTGCATTAATAGCTGCTCGCATTTCATTCTCATTAACTTTACCTCTAGGTGGTCTATTGGTTTTTCGTTTTTTATGATACACCATATTTAACTGTAAAAAAATGAAACATATTTATATAGTTTTGCTATATTCCTAATTTTTGGATAAAAATTTATAAAGATTTTTACTTACTAAAATCTTCTTTATTAACAAACACACGCAGATATATATATATATATATATATATATATATATATATATATATATATATATATATATATATATATATATTGAATACTTTATAATTATATTATATAAAAGTTTTAGGAGAACAAAAAAATACAAAATAGTATAAAATCTTCATTTTAAGGCTTTATTCTAAAAGAAAAAAATTTATTTGAAAACAATATGACGTATCGTACATGTTACTTTAAAAGTTAAACATTTTGTGTGTGTGTGTGCGTGTGTGTGTGTATGCACCTTTGATCATAGGATCAAATGTGCATAAACGCTTTAGGATCAAGTGTGCTAACCCGCTCCAGTTTTACAAAAATTCTTTTTTGGTCATATTAGATGCTTCTATAGCTTACCAAAAGCAACCATACAAGAGGTGAATAGTTAAGTTACAAAATGACATAAGCAAAATTATTCAACTTAAAAAAATATTAAAGATGTGAGGTTCCTTGTTAAAGTAAAAAAAATACTTTTTTTCGTCAAAATCAAACTATTTAGAAATAAATTTAATAGTTGTCTATTCTTTAACCAAAACACAATTAATTTTGAGGATACAATATTTATAACACGCTATTTATCAGCCCTCTTTAATAAGTTATGTAAGTATGGAGATAACGCTATAGGATCAAAGGTGCTTACGGATCAAGGGTGAAAGTTCTCCCCTACACTGCCAACGGGTGCTTTTTTGTCAGAATACAACATGAATGGTCTAAAGAAGAAGAAAAAGTTAAAAGAGTTGACAAGTCTATGTAACGCTGTCACTGGTATTCTTATTAGCTTATTAATGTGTTTGGTTATTTTTTAAAATTAAAAATGATGTTTTCATAAAAAAAAAAAATTTTTTTAAATTTTTTTGGCTATGGAACATGACTCAAGTAATTTTACTTTATGATCTTATTGAATTATGTGTTGTTATTTTTATTAGAAGCTGCTTTAAAGTCAAATAAAAACTTAACCAAAATGGATGCCATCCAACTTATTGGGAGAGTAATTAGGCATTCTTCTGACCGAATAAAGAGGACATCCACTAATATGGATATTGATCAATGATAGCTTAATAAGCTGTTGTATTTTTTATTTATTTTCCATTTTTCAGCAATTTTCTTCTATTTATAATACACTATTGATTATACTCTACAGAACCTATTAGTTTTTAATTTGGAAAGTGTAACTTTGTTTGAAAAATTATTCTTATTTTTTGTAAAATTATTAATTTTTTTTTAAATATATTAAATTACACTTTATTTACTTTGATTTTTATTTATAACTTCCCTTGCCTAGATTAAAGCAAATCTAAGGTTTGTATTGTAAATCCTTGCATTTTTATTTAACTTTAAAAAGAATGACTTGGTAAAATTGGGACGTCTCTAGGACAGCTGAAAAGACGTCTCTAGGACGTCTGCAAAAAACATTAAGGACGTCTTGAAAAGACGTCTGGAATAGACGTCCTCAAGTCTTTCATTTGAGACCACCTAAAGAGCTCTTACGGACGAGACTTAAGACGTCTTACGGACGTCAAAATGCCCACGGGGTACTGACGTCACCTTTGAATTACCATTTTAACGGTTTATGTTAAAGTGGCTTGTATATTAGCATTATTTTAGGTCTAATGCTATTTATATCAAAATAAAAAGAATATATAACTACTCTCTCCTGCAAAGTAAATGGGAGATTCTTAATAAATGAGAGGGTCAAAACCATAAAAAAAATGAACCATAAAAACAACAAACTTTCGACGAGAAAATTTTTTCAACATTTTGTGTGACTGCAACAAACAAAATTATCATAAAACAAAAATATTCAGAAGCGATTCTTAATTAAAGCTCATTGTATTTCACAAAGTCTACCTTATGAGGTAGAATTACCATTTTTTCTACAACTGTTGTTTATTGAAAATTATACTTATTGTTATATATGTTTTAAAGTTAAATATGTATGAGTTAATACTAATAAAACAAAATGGATTATTTTCCACCCGCTTCAAAAAAAACGTTACCTACCCATAAATCTGCCTAAAATATTTATTAACCAAATTGAGATTAAGAGGGACTCTGTCACAAAGTTTTTAGGAGTCTATCTTGATGAGCACATTACATAGAAACAGCATATTGATCACGTATGTTCCAAGATTTCTAAAAATATTGGAATTTTATATAAATCTAGAGATTATCTAAATAAAAAAAGCTTGACCCAACTCTATCATTCGTTTATCCATAATTATATAAATTATGAAAATATTGCTTGGGGAAGTGCTGGAAAGAATAAGTTGAAACGTCTTTTTTCTCGTCAGAAACACGCAATTCGTATTATTAATTTTTCCGATCGTTTTACTCATTCAAAACCTTTATCTAACGAAATGAGAATACTTAATATTTATGAAGTAAATTTATATAATACTCTATGTTTTGTATATATGTGGAAAAATAACTTATCTCCTGAAGTTTTAAAAATATTTTTACTTTGAAACCAGACAATAAGTATGCACTGAGAAATAATAATTTGCTAAATCAAGTTTTATGTCGAACCAAGTTTAATTTTCTTTGTATTGATTATCGTGCACCTAATCTTTGGAATAAAGTTATTTTGCAAAATTTTGATCTACCTTCCTCTTTTTCTATTTTCAAAACTAAGCTTAAAAATCTAATTCTTTCTATGGAGAACGTTTTTCTATACTACTAGTATTATGGGTTTGTCTACCTATTATTAAAACTAAGTTTACCTAAGTATATAGTTACATTGAGATTGTACTGAAACTAATAGCTATGAATAGATGTATAAATATTTATTATTTGAGTTCGTATTGTATATTGATTTATATTTTATATTGCTAGTATGTATAAATTTTCAGGTTTATTTTATTTTTTATTTAGTATTAGAAAAAACAAAAAACAAAAAAATTTTATTACGGTTTTTATAACGCGGTTTTGTAAATATTAAAAAAAAATAAAAAAACAATAAAAAAAATAAAATAAAATAAAAATAATAAATTATATATAAATGTGTATGTGTATCTGTGTATGTATGTGTTTATGTATGTATACTGGTATATATATGGGTGTATATGTGCTGTTAGTATGGGTGTGTATGTGCTTGCAGTCTATGAATATTAAAAAAAAAAAAAAAAAAGAATAGTGCTGCATAACCTCTGGCGTAGGAACACCCAACTAAAACTGCTTGGCAATCGTTGAGCTGGATTAGGATTCGGTGATACCACCTATGATCGCTTGTATGGTAAAGATGCAAACAAAATATATACTTTAAAAAAAAAAACTATATTAGAACAAGAGCTAATTATCAACAAGAATGTCCACCCCACTCTGATTTTATTTTCTACAATTTTAATGCAAAAAATGTTCAATTCAATTATTGTTTTTTTTAATCTATTCGAATTAAATTAACATCACTTACACACTATGACGTCATCAAACACATCAATAAATATACTGAAGTATATTAATTATATTTAACTATTTTTTGCAACGGTTTATATAATTATTAATCGAAACAGATCCAATTCAAAAGCGAATAAACATTTACAAAAAATCAATATAAATGAATTCATTTAAAGCGATTCCACCGGTTCTCTACGACAAGATCTCAAGGACTACTTTGAGTTTCCGCATTTTTTATTCCTAATTTTTATTGTTATATTTATTGTTATATTTCTATTGTTAACGAAATCTTTATTGTAAATATTATTTATTTCTTTTTAATGTCTTAGATTTTATTCACATAAAGTTATAATAGAAATTGTAATAATGATTGTAAAAAAAAAAAAAAAAAAAGTTTCATATATTATGTGAATTAATGCATACTTAAACATTTTTAAGATTTTAAAATTTGAGAAATTGTTGGCATGGTCACACTTTGACACTGAATTCAATGACAAAAAATACGCGCTATCTAAGACGTACAACATTTGTTTATTTTGAAAGAACGCTATAAAGTATTACTTCAAAAGTAGTGAAAAACACGCGCCATATAAGACATGCAACATATGTTTATTTTGAAAGTTGCATACGTCATCTTTTCAACTTATTGATAACAATGTTTGCTATGTATCGGTATCTCTTCATTTGCGAAAAATTCACAAATATAATTCAATAATTTCATTATTATTAGTAACTTAATTTTTTTGAAAAAGTGACTTTATGCCACTTTCAAATTAAACGGCTCCTATATAGTAGCTGTAGTTGCAATGCATTTTACATACATTAAATGACATAAATAGGGGAAGGCACAGTGAAGTAAACGTATATCGAATGAGAGTATATATTGAAAATACTACATAGGGCATACAGGCATGCATACTACAGGCATACAGGGCATTTTATAGGTTAAAAACGTAAACAAAGAAACCTTTAAATATTCAAATTAAAGCTTTCTAAACGATTAAAAAAAGTTTGAATTGAGTTTAAAATGTTTTAAAAGGTGCAAACTTTCGACAGTTTCAAACATTTAAACGTTTTAAACTTTCTAACGTTTTAAACTTTTTAACATTTTAAACTTTTTAACGTTTAAACTTTTGAACGGTTTGAACTTTTAAACATTTTAAATGTTCAAAAGTAATGAGTCAATACTTTTGAACGTTTTATAGATTGTGAATTTTGTTGTTGTTGTTGTTGTTGTTGTTGTTGTTGTTGTTGTTGTTGTTGTTGTTGTTGTTGTTGTTGTTGTTGTTGTTTTTCAAAACAATTGGAGAAATACAACGAGATCAAAAATTTTTAATGAATATTACAAGAAACTTTTTTACAATATCTAAGTTTTTAATAATAGTAATAGTAAGTAATATAATGTCATTTTAATTAATAAAGTAAATAAAAAATTTAGGATGTCGACTTGTTCAATAAAACTTTGATCAAAATTTTACAATTTAATAATATAAAAATTCCAAATTTGCTTAAATTGTCAATAAAGTACCGGCTGGAATTCGGGCCGGAACAAGCATTATATTTATGTTGTTTTTTATCTTCAAGATTAAAATGAAAGCCTCAACATCGTGGCATTGTATACTTATAACCTATAACCTATATATAAACTAATTCATTTATTGGTTCTTGGTTCATTTAAATAAAATACGCTTTTTTCAATTGTTTTTATAATTTTATGTATTGAAAGTTTTAACTCTTTATTTATATTTAAAATTATTTCTTAACTTTTTATTTTTCCATTTAGGTTAAAATTGAATTATTTAATGTAATAGGCATTTTAACTATTTGAAATTTAAGTAACATTTTAAATGAGACTATTTTCAAAGGCAGGTCAAATTTTTGATAAAAAAAAGTTAGTTTGTTTCCCAAAACTGGAGAGCAACCCTTTTGCACCACAATATTCCTAAATTTCCAGAAATCCTAAAATAATTGATTATTGTAAACAATGTTACATTGTGTTTGTTTAGCAACTTGTACTTTTTACCTAGGTTTACCTATTATTTTTCATTGCCCTGTAGGACAATTATTTTTTGATTTAATTTCACTTTTTAGAAAAGGCGGATTTCGGCCGGAATTCGTAATTTTAAGTTCATTCCGGTGCCGCCCGGAAAAACATTTTTTTAAAGATGTGACACAGACTGTGTCACAACTCAAAAAAATTTAAAAAATAGTTCCGGAACCGGAATATGCAAAATAACGATAACAAAATTGATAATAAAAATAACAACAAAAATAATAACAGTATAGTTAAGTACTTTTTGCTTTTGCTAAAATATTGCAAGCTAATCGCTTGCTTTCTAGCTAGCGAACCTCGTAGACAAATTGCTGTGTTTATCGTTATCAGTTGTCGCTAGCTAGTTGCTAGATTATGTAGCTAACAATCCTTGTAACCAAATTGCTGCATTTTTACTACAGTTATTGCTAGCTAGTTGCTAGCTGATTCCCCAGCTAGTTTTTAACCTGCTAATTCCCCATCCGTCAATTACGTTTATTGTCGTTTAAAATTTGAAAACTAAAAATAAAACTAAATAAAATTTTTTTATTTCTGTGTACTGAAAAGTATAAAACAGTTTTTTTATAAACCAAAAATTTTTTTTTGAATGTTATTGTAAAAGTAGAGTCAAAATATGAAAAAATATTAACTTTCTCCATGTCATTTGACATCTTATGCACAACCATGCCCTACTCCGTAAAAGAAAAAAATGCTTTTTTTGAAACTTTAGAAACGAGTTTTACAGCACGTTCAAGAGACTAAATGTGTAATGGAAAGTCCCAGACAAGCTCTCTGGGATCTGGTTTACATTCAATCATATTGAGAAGTTCCTAATGAGACTAAAGGGTTGTATTATTATTTTAATATTAGCCTAACTGCTCTTGCTTCTTTATCTTTAAACTCTTCTAGAAAGAGGGATCATGAAAGTTTTGTGAGAGAAAACAATAAACTTTTCTTATAACAGCAGGTAGCATAACGTCTTGCGTAGTTTAGTTTAAAGTTTTATTTTTTCAATGTTGTGTGTAAAATTCTTGGCCCCTCAGTGTGTAAAATTCTTGACCCTTCTTGATCCAATCAAATAATAAATGACATAAATAGGGGAAGGCACAGTGAAGTAAACATATATCGAATGAGAGTATATATTGAAAATACTACATAGGGCATACAGACATGCATACTACAAGCATACAGAGCCTGTAGGCCCTGTATGCCTGTAGTATGCATGCCTAAAATATAATTTAATTTCCATTCAATTTTACTATAAATGTGACAAATTTTAAATTCAAATCAATCTTAGATTTAGTTTTTATACCTCTAAGCGTAAAAAGAAAACAATTGTTTAAAAACCGATGATGAAATTTGATTAATACAGTTTTAAATTTTTTCTAGTAACATCAAAAGAATATTAATAATTCGGAATTATTTTTTAACATCAAGTTACCATATTTTTCAGCTTTATATACGGGATCATCTAGTAATAAACAAATTAAAAAACGTTGTAGCATAATAAACAAAAAAGTTGTTTATTATGCTAAACTAGTTAGCAAAGAAATAACTCCTAATGTAACATACCTTAATGTACCACACCCTAATGTAACACACCTTAATGGAAAATAACGGGTAAAGAGTAAAACAAAAAAAAAATGCAAACATACAAATTCATGTTGAATATACAATGTCAAGAGTATATAACACATATTTGTAAAATAAAGCTGTTAACCTGAAAAAATTACTGGTTATTGTGTTCTATAATTGGTTACAAAGTAAATTGATAGTATTTAATATTAAATAAAGCGATAAAGATTGAGAAATTTTATAGTTACCATCATATTATATAACTTTATTTTACATTAAATTCAAATGAAAAACAAGTAAAATTTGTTAGCTCTGGAAAAATAAAAAAAATTTATTTGATATATCTAAATTTTATCAATAGTTTCAATATTTATTGTTTCTTCAAATGTAAAATTTTGTTTGGACAAGTTTCATTTTACTATTATTAGTATAACTTTTTACTATTAACTAAATTATCAATGAAAAAAACCCCATCAAATAAACCTAGAATGCTACTAAGACCATTTTCCTTTTTTTTTTTAAAAAAAAAGCAACACATACCATGACGATTAAATCTTGATTTGTAATTTTTAATTGTGTTTGATTCATTCATATTTTTATATGTTTTAGCCATTTATATGTTTTATTTTTAACATTCAGCCTTTAAAATAATTTTTAATTTTTTTAATTATCATGAAACAAAATAGTGCCACAACTAATCGTTTACGTTTTTTCAAGCATTAATTAATTTTCATTTAATTAACTATTTTGACTTCAATAATTTTTGCTCGCTTGCTATGTTGAGGGTTATTTGTAACTATACAAAAGATTGCTGTTTAGTAGACGAACTAGTAAACTTTATTTTCTCTGTTAAATTATTAATATAGTATTAATATACTATTGTCATCTTTTTTATATATAAATTAATGCTCCAAACTTTTTTTAAATCTTAAAATATTGTTTAAAGGTTTAAGGATGATGTTTTTTAAAAAGAAAGTAATGAAAAATGTATCACCCTTTTCAAAGTTTAATCACCAAGTTGATATTAAGATACAATAGCGAGCTTACAACATGCCATGACTATCTTAAGAATAACACTCTGCATAAAATACTTCACCAGTAGTTTAATACAACTAGATATAAACTTTGTATAGAGTATGTTTCATAAACCAACAATATTAATTTTTACTATAAACCTGTTAACAGATTATCGAGGTTAATTAATATTATGAGATTTTTGAGAGAAGAAATTCTCTTTTTTAAGTAGATTTTAATACCTCTTAAATACTTTGAAGAGTATTATACATTTTAATCAACACTTCAATATTAGTTATAAATAAATGCGAGCAAGCCTTTCTTTTAAAGTCAGCAAATCAGACATGCGCAACATGTCTCAAGCTATTCTGAGCCTGTCTTTAATGGCTCAGAATAGATATGCGTTTCAAAATACGCAGTAAGTTTCAAAGTATGGAGAGCTCCTTTATCTAATAAATTTTCGTTAAAGTCTTTAAAAACAGATCACAAATAATTTTTTATTAATCATAACATTTTTATTAACCCATAACCTTTTCATACCACCATCTTTTAGAAAAACTAAAAACTGAGACTACTTCACCACCAATAAAATTAGGCACAACCAACAACAAAGCATTTATTGACCATATTTACTATCTATTACTAAAAAGAAGCCACAATTAGTTTTACAAAGTATTGTGACATTTTGTAAAGACTTTGATTTAGCCAATGCTTATTTAAAATTTTTTTATCCATTTAAATATAGGGGAAACTGGGGTAAAATGGGGTAGTGGGGCAAAATGGGGTTTTGAAAATACACCCCATTCAGAGCCTCAGAGCATCGAAAAAATTATTGGATTTAAAATATCACGAGAAGAGACGTCGCCATCTTTAACTTTTGTTCACGTTTTCTTCAAGTATCGTCGTTGAGAGGTAAATACAATTTTGTCAACTTTTTCATCTTAATTTTTAACATTATATTTTAAGAAGCAGCTTCTTTGTAATTAAAGCTTTGAATTAAATTTATTATTGTTCCTGAATGATATTATATATTAAGCAATTAAGACTCTTATATATTCATGAGCTTTGCTCTGCTTTGTTTTTTCGAACAGTTTTATTATGCCTCCTATGTTGGGGTAAAATGGGGTGTCTCAAAGGGGCAAAATGGGGTATTTCCCCATTTTGCCCCGGTAGTGTTATTTTTCTAAATTATAGAAATGAGATGTGGTTTATATTTAAACGTGATTCTATTTTTTTAAATTTAGACTCAATAGGACCCAAAGAAAACGTATTTCTAAACAAAGAGGAAAAACAGCTATTTTGACTTCTTCGCCTTATAAAAGATTATTAATGGAAGCCAAAGAAAAAAAGAATCCAAAGAAAAACAAATCTGTCAAAAAATCAAATGAAAACACACCATGCCTCTATTGTGAGAATCTTTATTCCAGCAGCACAGAGAGTTCGGTCTCATGTACTGAGTGCCACAGATGGGCCCATTATTCTTGTGCAGGCATTGATGAAAGAAACAAAAAACTTTACTTTTTGTGTGAGCTATGTACTAGCAGTGATTGATTATATTTGTACTAGCAGTGATTGATTATATTTGTACTAGCAGTGATTGATTTATCATATTTGTTTGAGTTCCTCCTTTGACCCCATTTTGCCCCATCCATTACCTCGTTTTGCCCCATGCTTGGGGTAAAATGGGGTTTTTATGTTATTTTTAAAAAAATGTAATAAATCAATTAATTTACATTCTTTTGACTTGCTGTTTTGTTACAATGTTGTCTATGTTGTATTCTGATGTTTCAACATTTATTTGTAATCATTTTATTAATTTTTGTGACTTTTATAAGGTTTCATTCTTAAGTACCCCATTTTACTCCAGATTCCCCTATTGACAACGTTTGTCTATTTGACAAAATATATACATTTTAAAACAGTCATCTATTTTATTTCGATTTAAGCAGAATAGAAGGCTATGGATTTAAATAGGCCTTGGTTCAATTATTTTAGAAAGTAAATGCGACTGATATTTTTAGCAACAATTAAACGCTCTTTATTTCAATATCTAAGGATATTGCAGAGCCAAAGACGCCGAGGATCACGTGTCCTCCACTTTTTTTCTATAGGACCTTTTTATTAAAGAGAAAATTCTAGATATAGAGGAATTTTTTAGGAAACAGACGGTTGTGTCCCTTCACTTCGAAACCCGTGTCGTCGGCCATGCAGTGTCAAATTACCTTAAAGGTCATCTACATCATTGGGTGAATTGATGAGACAGCAAACCATGTCAGAGTCATCATCATCATCATCATCATCATCATCATCATCATCATCATCATCATCATCATCATCATCATCATCATCATCATCATCATCATCATCATCATCATCATCATCATCATCATCATCATCATCATCATCATTATCATCATCAGAGAGACAACAAACCATGTCACTCAAGACAATTCAAATCTTTCATGAAAAATGTTTGTCCTTATTACAAAATTATATCAAAAAATACAAAAGGTTCTAAAAAAAGGAATTATAGTTAATAATAATGTTACAATCATTTATATCATAATTTTGAGAGCGGGTCTAAGGTACGTCTAGTACGTCTGTAGACGTACCCAAAACTATCAAAAATATGTTATATTAAACGATAAAAAAACGTTTTCAAATTTTAAATTGATTTGTTAAAAAAGAAAGTTATTAATTTATTTACTAGTAAAAATGTTTGAACGTCACTTAAGTAATATACCCTAAGTAAAATCTTAGTTAAAATACTTTGTTTTGCGATAATCAGGAGGCAAAATAAGTTATAATTAATAATACATGACAAAATGCACCGATGCACGTCCCCAAAACTTTTTCTGTTTGTAGTTTATCTTTACATTTAGATTGATTTTAAATATTTAATTTTTAAGTTCTTGATTTCATTTATAAAATAACACTGTCGGACGTCCCTCAACACAAAACCCTGAGATATTTAAGGTTTATTGCTGGTATTTGAATCAGTGTTTTTTAAAAGAGCTGATTTGCTTAAAACCCATTTTTGAGAAAACTAAAAAAAACTATTTATATTTTTTAATATTAAATATACAGATTTTGTGTAATATATTTTTAAAAAATATATGCAAGAGTAACTTCTTAGTACACTTTAATAATTGTTATAAGATTTCGTTTGTTAATAATTAATATATGAAAGTTACAAAAATTCGTCCTTTTAAAAAAAATCTAATATTTTAGGAAGGAAAGCAAATTAAAACTCCGTAAGAACTACAACTACGTACTTTAAAACAATATTTTAACGTGCCAGTAATATATATATATATATATATATATATATATATATATATATATATATATATATATATATATATATATATATATATATATATATATATATATATATATATATATATATATATATATGTATATATATATATATATGTATATATGTGTGGGTATTGTATATGGGTACTGTAGTGGTAAACATATGGGTACTGTACCCCCTGTGGTACAGTACCCATATGTTTGGACATAAAAAAAAAATGTATGACATATCAAACCATTAATATTGGTGAATGCCATAATGTAGCTTTTTTTATCATGCTCATATGCAAAATGAAACAAGTTACTATTTAAAAAGTGAACCTTCTTTCCTTTTGGGGTATTTTTACCCTTGGTTTCTGAAGAAATACAAGATTTTTTGTAATGATTTGGGCTCCAAGCTTTAAAATCAAAAAATTCAGTTGCATCTACAATTTCTTTTACTGTAAAATTTTGTGATCTGGAGCTACTAATAATAGGCTCAATGCGTTGATGCATGTGATAAAGACGGTCATGTATTTTTAAAACACTTGAAATTATACTAAAGTCCCTATCACAAGGGAGGAAACTATGCCCTCTCATTGGGAAGAACTGTTTGACTTTATCAAACCTACCACTGTCAGTTAAGTATAAACAAAAATGTGATAAGGTCTGATTTTTATTTTGTCCACTACAGTTGTCAAAAAACAAACGTAATGTATTATACTTTGATGGAAGTGAGATCAAATATTCATTTAAAAAAGTCGCAACTTCATAGTCCCTTTTCTTCCTTGACCTTCATGGTATATATATACATGACTTTTTTTTTCTTTAATGTTATGCATAGAAAAAACATTGACTGATAGCTGTCTCATATAATAAAGTTGTTGGACAGGTATTTTTGTCAAACTTTTTGTCTTCATATAGTCAAATGCCAAAGATAAAATGAGCTCCTTTTTTAAGCCATTTTCTGATGTTTAATGTTTTAAAGCATTGTAAAATTTATTACTCCTGCGCTTATGAACATCAAAATCAGTCTGCGCTGCTCTTTTAGCTACATTATTGAGATGTGGTGATTTCAGTCTAAGATTTAATTCTTCACACGTGCAACAAGTATCCACTTGTGGGTGCCCAAACCGAAAGTTAAAATTAGTTTTAAAATCGTTCAAGTAAAAAGACTTGCTCACTTTTTTTATGTGATTCCTTGAGTGGAAATGATCTTATGTGATTACTAACAATGTCATGAACATTCTGAAGAAGACAATTAGTAATACCTTTTCCTCTTTTATCTTCAGGGGTTATTCCAAATACCTTAAGGTTCTTTATTCTCCGAAGTCGTTTTTCACTAATACTTAAGACAGATAAAAGTGCACTGTAACATATCTCTATACGTACATTGACTACAATCAAATGATAGGAGAAGCTATTTGGCTGCTTCGGGTTTTCAAGATCCTTTTGATGTGGCACTCTTTTTTTAACTTTAGTGACATCTATTTATCCTTGAATATAAAAATCTTGTTTGACTTTGCTTTTTATATCATAAAATTTGGAAAAGATATCCACACAGTTAGCCTCTCCAAAATTCTCTCAACACTTTTTCTTGCACCTTAAAAAAGAGATCAGAAAAGTTTATATAAAATTAATACAAGCTAAAAAAAGTTTTTACTAAAATAAACACCATTATTTATAATCTTAAACAGAGAACAACATTGCCACCAAAGTTGTGGGGAAATATACTATAGTAATATAGCTGGTTTAAACTTAGGGTTAGGTTTTTAGGGTTAAATTATGTTGAAGTATGCTATTTTATAAATTTCAGACATATAAACATATAATGCATCTTAATTATTTTAAACTCATGCTTTCATGAAATAAGATTATTGTTTCAAAGTTTTATAGTCTAATATTTTTTACAGTTTTAGTATAATTTCATGTAAACATGAGACTTATGTAAACATTAAACTTATGATAAGTTAAAAATGATTTAAATATACTATATGTAAATGCGTATATATATATATATATATATATATATATATATATATATTTTATATGCATTTAGGTGCTCCCAGAAGTCCTTACGATCTTATCAAAGAGCACTGCGAGAGAGCAATTAACAGGAAGTTCACGCCTCCTTCCGTACCATCGCTTGTTAGGCTAGAGCTGGCGTCGAACCTCGGACCTCTGAGTTCTGAGCCAGAACTCTAACCACTGCGCCACGGCTGCTCAATATATATATATATATATATATATATATATATATATATATATATATATATATATATATATATATATATATATATATATATATTATTAATATATTAATTTTTATTAACTGTAATAAACTTAATCTATTCAATTAATTGGCCGATAAGACAATATGCGATATGATTGTAGAATAATTAACCCATAATAACTATATTAAAAATTCAGTCTCAAAAAATACTTATTTGAACATTTATGGAAACAAAAAAGGCACCTAGTAGGAAATGGACCCATTTGGAAGCACTACTGATCTGCAAAACACGCGATTGAACCTTCAACAATGATTAATTTTAAATGATATAATGATGCGGAAAAAACTTCAAGATTATAGCAGTTTAACTTGTTAGTTTTAATTTAAACTTTAAACTTCTAACTTAACAGCTTTTAAGTGCAAATTCACACAAATTCCTTTGTGCGGATTTAATTTCCAAATGGAATTATATTTAATTTAAAACATTACCAACGTCCCGAAAGTATTGTACATACTGCTAATGATAATGTCCTAAGGGAAATATTTGTGTTCAAATCATTTCGAAAAGTTAAGTTTTTTAAAGAATAGTATTACAAAAAGCAAATAGTATAATTATTTACCGAATTTTTATGAATTCAACAAACTTCGTCAGTGCTTTTTGTCGACGTCTTTTTTTTTTTTTTGTATGTATTTAGGTGTTCCCAGAAGTCCTTACGATCTTATCAAAGAGCACTGCGAGAGAGCATTTAACAGGAAGTTTACGCCTCCTTCCGTACCAATATCGCTTGTTAGGCTAGAGCTGGCGTCGAACCTCGGACCTCTGGGTTCTGAGCCAGAACTCTAACCACTGCGCCACGGCTGCTCAATATATATATATATATATATATATATATATATATATATATATATATATATATATATATATATATATATATATATATATATATATATATATATATATATATATATATATATATATATATATATATATATATATATATATATATATATATATATATATATATATATATATATATATATGTATATATACATATATGCATATATATATATATATATACATATATATATATATATATATATATATATATATATATATATATATATACATATATATATATATATATATATATATATATATATATATATATATATATATATATATACATATATATATATATATATAAATATATATATATATATATATATATATATATTATTAATATATTAATTTTTATTAACTGTAATAAACTTAATCTATTCAATTAATTGGCCGATAAGACAATATGCGATATGATTGTAGAATAATTAACCCATAATAACTATATTAAAAATTCAGTCTCAAAAAATACTTATTTGAACATTTATGGAAACAAAAAAGGCACCTAGTAGGAAATGGACCCATTTGGAAGCACTACTGATCTGCAAAACACGCGATTGAACCTTTCAACAATGATTAATTTTAAATGATATAATGATGCGGAAAAAACTTCAAGATTATGGCAGTTTAACTTGTTAGTTTTAATTTAAACTTTAAACTTCTAACTTAACAGCTTTTAAGTGCAAATTCACACAAATTCCTTTGTGCGGATTTAATTTCCAAATGGAATTATATTTATTTAAAACATTACCAATGTCCCGAAAGTATTGTACATACTGCTAATGATAATGTCCTAAGGGAAATGTTTGTGTTCAAATCATTTCGAAAAGTTAAGTTTTTTAAAGAATAGTATTACAAAAAGCGAAGAGTATAATTATTTACCGAATTTTTATGAATTCAACGAACTTCGTTAGTGCTTTTTGTCGACGTCTTTTTTAAAATAATTCTTCAAAATTTGCGGTTAGAATTTTTAAAAGCTTTTTATTGATTCACATTGAAATAAATACAAAGCTTTCGTTTTGTATTTATTTCAATATGAATCGATTAAAGAAAGATCAAGTCAGATACCCTTGTGTAATGTGCTCTAAAGAGTGTGAAGATGGAACAATTTGTTGTGGGACATGTAAAAAGTGGGTTCACAAAACCTGCCTTGAGATGAATGGTGAAACTTTTAAATCAATGGAAAACCCCAAAAATGATTTTTTTTGCTAGCCCTGTTGTCATGTTGGAGATGAATTTGATTGGAAAAAAAGTCTTACAAGGTATTTTTTTAATATTTATTAGTACTATGTATTAGGTTTGTTTAAAACCCATGGAGGCAACTATCAGCAAAGTAAAGCAGGGCTTTTAAAAATTTATTAAAGATTTTAATCTATTAAAAATGTTATTGTACAATCGTTTCAAACTTTCATTCAATAAAACAAAGAGTGCATGTATAGGGGAAAGTGGGGCAACATGGCGAACGTTTTGAAAGCCCTGAGTCGTTGCAAAACTATAAGTCGTGAAGCCATAATACTTTATCAGTATGTTTATGTTATTAAATTCTTTCATTGCCTGCATGAATTTTCAGTTTGCAAATATAACAATTTGAAATAGATATAAAAATAAAATGTTCATAAATTTGTCATCTGGTCACGTGACCGGGGCAAGATGACTTATTATGCAATTTTTACCTCCAATTTTATAAAATTTTTAAAACTACCAATAACTCTAACTAAAGTAACAAAAAATAAACACAAATTGCAAAAAACTACTTCTAAAGAAGTTAAACTTGAAGGGCATCATCCATTATGAGAAACCGAAAGTGAGGAATTTTTTTTTAGGCGCTAAAAGTAAACTTATCTGTATAAAATTGCGTTAATAATATTTCAAAAAGCCAATTAGTGTTTTAAAATACAAGATGCAAATAAAGTTTCGTTTTCACCCAATTTTAAGATTTTTTGTTGAGTTGTTATATGAAAACCCATCTTGCCCCATTCGCCATGTTGCCCCGCTTTCCCCTATATGTACAATCGTCTTTTTTTTGTTTTTAATACTGACTTATTTTAGATTGAAATCTAAGCCAACTTCAGGTCAATGTTTGATCGAGCGTTTATTGCTGAAAACATATATAGTTACTCCACAACCTCGACCATCAGATCTCATTCCAGGTTTGGAAGATTTAATATCCATTTCTCTAATCAACAAAATGCAACCTCAAATCCTGCAGAAATACACACCAAGATCTACAATTGGTGACGGCAACTGCCTCTTCCGGACTGTGTCACTAGCTTTATATGGTGTTGTTAATCATCATTTGTATCTCAGGGTTCTTACATCCATTGATGTGATACAGCACAGAAGTAAGGTATATTATTTATATGGATTAATTAAGTAAATATGGTTTATAAAAAGAAAAATTGTATTACCTGGTCATTCCTCTTATTGGTTTCAAATAAATAATAGTAAGAATCCACAATCTTGGAAAAGTAACTTGCATTTATATCAAAAGCAAGGTAGACTATTATGGAATGCTCCATGATATAAATTGCATATATGAATGTATAAATGTTTATTTTTAGATTGCTATAATTTATCATCCAAAAAATATGCACAAACAATCACGGACACCAGAATCGAAACACCAACGTATCCAGTGTTGTTGTGTTCTGCCGTGTCAATTGGCGGATATAGTGAACTAATGCATATTTATGCATTAAGTGCTGCTCTTGCAACGCCAACTCGCTCTGTTTTTTCTGCTGATAGCAGTTTTTGCAATTTTGCACATCCTTACAATGTAGTTGTTTATGGACGAGGAGTTAAAAAAGACATTGGATCCTGAATTTGCAGTATTGTGGACTTGTGCCAGTGAAGAAACAAAAGTATACAACTATATTGTCTATCTTGCCAAGCGTCTACCTGCAAGTGAGATTGACTTCAACATTTTGGATGAAAGTCTTTTAGACAGAATCAAGTTGATTAAATAACACAATAAATTATTCTTATAAACAACGTATCTAGGTCAACCAAAATACAAAATCAATATACTTTATTAAAAAACACACAAATTATAAGTGATTAACAAATAATCCAAACATTTTTTTTCTTTAGAAGCAGTACACCATGACACAGATATATCAGACAATAAAACTGACCATTATTCACATAAAGAAGCAAAAGATGCCAGTGACCAAAATATAATGTCATCGCAAAATACCAGCAACAGCCTTCAGAATCTAAAATTTCTAGAAGCTGCTGAGATTATCAAGATATTGATCAATCCTTCAAAAAAAATTTTAGAAACAATTCCAAAAGGTCCAAAAGAAAATGTTTATTTTCTTGTTAAGAATAAAGAAAATATTCACAGACGTGCAAATGGTTTACAAAGCTGCTTTGTTGATGACTGTGGGGCATGGAAAGGAGCAAGTGGAGCTTCGTCAGTTTCTTTTTACATTCTTCTATCTTCAGGTCATTTTAAAAATGTCATAAAAAGGACTGGAAAATATTGTAAAGCTGTTAAACTTAACAAAAAGTTTACTTACATTGATTTAGATCCACAACCACCACCGTCTGAAGTCATACAGCTTCATCGACACTATACATGTTTGAGAGCAAGCAATACCTTTAAACGACGCATTAGTTGGATAGAAGAAGAGACATTGCCAAACTTAGAATATGTCTGCCTTGTTGAATACGTTGGAAAACATCCTGGATTCTGTCCACATGGAAACAGCAACAATCCACAATCTACTTATGTACGAACATCCAGATCAGCTATAGATTCTATTGCCTTGCAAATAAAAACCAGACTAAACCATTAAGAAAACGATGCTCCAAGGGATCCTAAACAGATACGCAACAAAAAATATTACAATAAGATGAAAAGCACGACATGAAGATCAACAGGAAACCAAAAAAACTTCGCAGACAATGTTCAACAAGTTAGTTATGTTCTTCATGATCACCTCTTTGTGCAGAGTTTAGAGAAGAAAAAGAATAAGAGTCCAAATGTAATTCTTTATTTGGAAGAAACAATACAGCACATGAAAGCTATCTGTTCAAGTGCTTGTCCATCAATCATTGGGGTTGATCGAACTTTTAATCTTGGAGAAGTGTATGTCACTGTTACAGTATTTAAGATGCAGGTTATTGTCCGCAAAGAGCTTCAATTGAATCCAATCTTCATTAAGCTATTGTTTCTGCATGGTGATGCATTTAATGGTACATACGCCCCTTTCTTCACACATTTACGGAATAAATTTAAGGAAGTGTCATGCAAAACTGAAGATTTTATTTTCGGAACTGATCAAGAAAAGGCTATGATGTCAGCAATAAAGTTTGCTTTTCAAGAATCCAATCAGGTCTTGTGTATCCGACACATAAAACAAAATGTGGAGTCATATCTGGCAGACAAAGTTGGACTAGAAAAAGAAATGCGTCAAGTTGTTATGAACGGTTTGTTTGCAAGTCAAGATGCAGTGTTGTCAGACGATTTGATAATATTTGAAGAACGAATTAGGTTTGTTTAAAACATCTGCAAAAACAAAAAAGGAGACAAATTTCTAAAGTATTTAGATGAACGTCTTGTCCCGATACTTAAGGAAAATGTGATGGGACAGAAAAGTCTAAGATATTTGGACAAACAATAATGCCGAATCAGCCAATCATATTCTGAAATATGCAGCTAACTGGCACAAGAATATCAACAGCATGTTATTTCTCCGCAACAATGGTCACAGATGTCAACTGAAGACAGACATAAAGCAGTGAAAAAGTTATTCTATGCGAGGATATCAAGCACAATGTTAACATCGACTGACAGAAAACTCAAAGTTTCTATGCCCATAGGAAGTAAAAAACCAGGTCAAAGGAAAAGGCCAACAACGATGTTGTAAGTTGTATGCCTTATGTGTCTCAAAAAAGCAAACAGACATCTCACTACGTTTTTGGAGGAAAAAATTGAAATTTTCTACAGCCAACAAATCAATTTTAATGACACAAGAGTTCCTCAAGGCATTTGTGAAACATGCAAGACTTCCTTGAGAAACGGTTATGAAGGTTATCAAGTTAAACTGCCACAGCTCTCTCAGTTTAAAAGGATGAATGTTGAAATTCCCACGAGAGAAAATCCTTGTGAATGCGTAATGAAATTGACAGAAAAACACCCTCTCGAAACCACAAAAATAGAAAAAAAAAACAAAACCGACAGAAGGTGCTCAAAATGTCTGACTCTAATTGGTTGGGGGCTACCACATCAATGCTCTACTGCAAAATTTAGAGAGAAAATAAAATATTTAGTTGCAAATTTGATGGTGCAAAGTTGCAGAGCATATTGCACCATCAACAATCACAAACAAAGAAGCTTCTCCTCTTGGAACCATTAAACTTTCACAAGCCTAGAGTGGACAAACATTACCTATCATTTCATTTAGGATAACAAATCATAACCTTTGTTGTATTTTAGGACCATCAAGTGCAAAACAGCTGTTCAAGGATTAACCAGTTGTAACAGCCAAAAATCTCGCTCAGGTGCAAATAAATACAGGCTTGTCTAACAATGGTATCAGAAAGCTAGCACAAACAATCAACAATGTTAGCATAATAAAAGTTTTGCAGTCTTAGTTAAGAAATCTCGGCAAAAATTTTGAAGACAGCTTCACTCAGACAGCAATGGCATTTACAAACTCTGACAAAACAACTCAAAGCATATGGTTGCACATTGTAAAAGCCTGAACTCCCTAATTGAAGATCTTATTTTGTCACGCAAGATTTTTTCAAACCATATAGTTAAAATGGGGATTGATGGGGGTGGAGGATTTTTAAAAGTCTGTCTTGGAGTTTCCGAATTGGAACCCCAGCACAATGATTATTCACCTCACAGCAAACAATTGCTTACATGCCAAAAATCAAAAGATACTGGAATGAAAAGACAACTTCTTGTGGCTGTGGCTGAAGGCGTTCAAAAAAATTATACAAATATAAGGCTCATTCTTTCTCTTCTTGACATCCAGGATGTGAAATTTGTCATCTCATGTGATATGAAATTGGCTAACATTTTATATGGCTTGCAGGTCCATTCTTCTTTCCATCCATGCACATGGTGTACTGCTGAAAGCTCAAATCTTGCAAACTATGGGACTCTAAGAACATTTGACTCTTTGAAAGATTTATTTCGTGCCTTCTCTGCAGCAGGTTAAAACACCAAAAATGCCAAGAAATGTAATTGACGAGCCTATTCTTTAATGGATCTTACTCCACTCATGGAGTTACATCTTCTACTTGGTGTTGTGAATCATCTTTTCAAGATTTTCAAAGATGTATGGCCAAAAGCCTTTGGCTTCAAGCTTTACACATAAAGCAACAGCCCTTTCACGGGGGTCATTCAGGCAATGACTGCAATAAGTTGCTAAAAAAATCTGGATCTTCTGCAAACTATTGCTGAAAAGGACAATGCTTTTCAAGTTTTTCCCATCATTGATACCTTGCGAAAATCATCATGTTTTGGCAACAAATTGGATGTACAATTTGAAGAAATAATAGATGCTTTCAAAAATTCCTTTCAATTCTTCCCATTGGAAGTGTCACACCAAGTTCATGCAGTATTTTTTCATGTTAAAGATTTTGTCAAACAGAAAAAGATGCCACTTGGAATTTAAAACATTCAAACAACAGAAGCAATGCACCACTGCTCTAATTTACATTGGGAAAGATACAAACGCCCAATAAGTCATCCAGAATATGGAATAAGGCTTCTTATGTGCCTTATTGATTTAAACATCAAGAATTTTCGGTATGAGCTTTAGCCAACGCAAGGAATTATCTAAGAATAAACAGCATTAGAGAAAAAATGTTTCATGAAATTTGAAAATTTTTTTAGGAGAAAAGAATTCTAAAAGAAAGTTTCCATGTCAAGTCATGTAGAATTAAAGTATTTTTATATATGTTGCTTGTATTATTTCATTATGAATATTGTAAAAATGCAAAACTTTGGGCATGTTGTCGTTTCACATATTAGTGTAATAAAGGAAATTTTCTAAATTGATTTTTTTTCTCAACTCAGACTTTTGCTAACTGTGTTTGGCAAATAAACTGGATTGTCTCCTTTAAATATAACTTTACGACTTGTAAATAATAAGAAATTAACGGATGATTGGCGCATCCAAGGGGGCCCGGGTTCTATTAAATGTTCAGAAAAACATTTTTTATACCACTGATTTTATAATACGCAGCATCCCCTTAATTTGGATTTCTTTTAAATAGTTAAATGTAAGTCGATGAGCCACTGTTGCGAATATCTTTATTTTTCACTTTATTATCAATATGAGTCAACAAATTTGAGTGATTTCAGTAAATGATTTCAATTGATTAGGTTTATTGAATTTAATTTGAATATTATTTGTACGTTTAATTATTTATCGATAATATCACATTTTGTCTTATCGGTCAATAATTTAAATAGACTAAGTTTATTACATTTAATTTATGCGTTATTCTAAGATTATTATGGGTTAATTATTCTACAATCATATCGCGTATTGTCTTATCGGGCAAATATTTAAATAGATTAAGTTTATTATAGTTAATGTGTACGTTATTTCGGTTTATTTCGGGTTATAAGGAGGTCCATTAAAATAAAAACAAAACTATTAATACGAAATCCTACTATCATTTTTCCTGTATTGCGCCTAAAAATACGAATCAGCTGTAGAGCGATTTTTTTAAAAAGGGCGTATTTGAAGCAAATTCGCCTTTTTAAAAAAAATTGAAAACTTTCAGGTGGCTTTATTTGAGTAAGAAGATAAAATTTAAACACATTTTTAACATAAACTTTTAAAAAACCCTGATTTATTTATGTCGCTTTAATATTAAACGTTAAAAGTGTTAGTTGAAAATGTCACTTATGAAGAAAAAAGTATCATCCTTCATGATAAGACATGTCAATATGTCTCATTAAGTTAAATACATTATGCTACAAATTGACGAAAACAAAATAATTCTCTTTGAAAGGTATATTACAAAAATAGCATTATTTCTTGTAAAGATACGAATATATTCATCTCTTGTAAAGTATTTAGTTTTCTTAAAAATCAAATGTTTGACTGAGATCAATTGAGATATTATTATATTAAATGCTGCTCACATATTTAAGATATGACATCATCAGGTAATAAGGTATTTTAGAGAAGTTATTACTGACACAATAATAATAAAAATCTAAAACTCTAAATTTTTCTATGAAGCTTCTGACAGTCAAAGTAAAGAACAACTATTATTAATTATATGCTTTGTTGGTTCAAAGTTCAATAAGAGATTTTACCAGTTTTTTAGAATGCACAAATGGTGTTACTAGTTGAGAATTGTTTTATGTTTTGTTAAGAAGTATATCAGACTTTTCTTTAGATATCATGAATTGCAAAGGGCATTAATATAATGATGCTGGAACAATCGATGGTCACACTAAAGGTTTGTCTTCTTGTATTTTATACCTGAATGAAAAAGCTACATACGCTTATTGCAACAGTCGTAGAATTAACTTAGCTATTTGTGTCTCTTGCAAAGTGCAATAAGTCAGAGATCTTCTGGCACATATTAAAGACTTTTTAAACTTTAAACTACCAATCAACAAAAGTTGTTTACATTGGCTTTAAAAAAAAAGTTGAAAAGAGTTTGTAGAACAGGTTGGGTGGAAAAAGTTGTTTAGATGTTTTAAGAGTTTTGTGCTAGTTCCGACAAAAAATGATTTTAGAATTTAAACTTTCTTGTGACACTAGTTAGATGCACTCCATCATGTTTTTAGTAATTTATGTGGAGCTGAATAATCTTGCTTTATCTTGTGAGCTTGATTTATGAGAATCTTTCAGGTTTGATTTAAAAGGCGGTCCATTTTAATTGGTCCATTTTTACTGAGTTGTTAAAAGTGATAAATTTTCTGTTTGTGAAAACATTTAAAAATTTACTTAATAAGCAATTTTTAAAAGCTACCTTTTCATTAACTTCATATTAATGTGAGTGCACATTTTCTTCATTTTGGCTTCAAATTATATGCGACGTACCATGATACAGAGCCTCTCAAATGGTTTAGCTTTTGTAAACATTCGTGCCGAGTTGATAGTAAATACAAAAAATTGATAAATTTGCTACTAGTAATTGTATTTAAATTTTTTTTACTTTTAAACTAAGTAAAAAGTAGTATAAAATATTAAAATTTGATATATCCCCTTTGTACACGAACTATTTGATGGTTGAGAAATTATATATGGGGCATCCTGATATAAAGGTTTATAAAGGGTATATTAAGGTTTGACCATTGCTAACTAAATTTGCTGTTAGAGTAAAAGCAGTAAAATAAAGATAACAACAAATTATGACAACATGAAAATAATTGCATAATTTAAATTTTTTTTTTTAAAACAAGCAAAAGTTTAATTGCTAAAACAGCCATACACAGTATTTAAAAAGTAATTATATAAAATCATCTCATAAATTTAAATGTAAAATAAACTTAAAAAATTAAAAATTAAAAAGAAAAAAAAAAAGTAAAAAGTAAAGTCGGTATTGTTGTTTTGAAACCAAAAGAAACAATCTTTTTTGCTTGTGCAGCACATAAATACATTAAATTTAGTCAATTTGAACTTGTCACGTCCGTTACAGTCTTCTAGTTTTCATCTTTGTCCTAAATCTTTGATGCAAATAGGAAAATAAGCAAATTGATAATATCAAATTTCAGATGTTGGTCTTTCTGCAATCTTGGCTCGTTTAGGTGAATGCATTACTGTATTTTGCTCTGGTGCTTGAGCCGCATTATCAATAACTAATTGCGCTCGCAGTCTTACAACAGGATGGAAAAATTGTGGTGTCACTAAGTGAACCGTCGTCAACAAACCTGCCACATCATTTCTGAAGTTAAGAAGATAAAGTGTATAGTCTACAACTTGAACGTCACGATACACTAACCATAAATTGGAAAGAGCAAAGTTAGCAAAATGAAAAATCATCCTCACAGACTATTCTGTTGTATTGGCTTTGATCCTATAATTTGAAGTGAGGAAGTCTATTTTGTTGACTCCACCCATAAAGTTATTACAGACATATACCCATTTTGTCTATATTTATTTGTATATATTTTATATATACATATTAGCGAAGAAATAAATTCTTTACAGATTGGACTCCATCCAAAGTGGACTTTTACATGATCAAGACCTTACTTTTTTACCCAATTTTTCACATAGTAAGACTACTCATTGTCAGAAGATATTAAAGCTCAATTACAAATAGGTGGAAATATGTGCATTTTCTAAACACTCTTGTCCATTCTGCGAAACTGAGATACCTCTATTGCCAAAAGTTAAGACAAACCCTATCAGTTCTTTGCATCAATGGCACCAAAAACAGTTAGAAAACAATTCTAAACTTAACTAGGCCAAAAATTTCAAAATAGCATTTATCCTCATCTTCGTACTGGAGATCCGGAGAAAAAAAATTATTAACATTATAAAAGTTCCTGGTTTACATATTCTACTTAGAATTGTTGACAAAATTATATCCGAAATTGAAAAAAACTGTTTGAGGACATAGAAAAAGATTTTAACTTCATGTCGGCTTATTAAAAGTCCATCAAACTTGGTTCAACACAGACTTGAAGGCAATGCTTCAAATTCATTTTTTAAAAAAGTCAATATTTTAATTAGGCTTTTTTGTACAAAAGGCCTTTGTATTCGAAGGTGCCAAATATATCAAATCCTTATTTCTTCCAAAGATGTTATAGAAGTATGTTTTGGGAAAACTTTGTGTAAAACATACAAAGATGATATTAAAACCTTCTCAGATGACTACAGAAACGTAGAAGCCAGTGTAACAGTTAAACTTCATATTGTTGAGCAACATGTTGCAGATTTATTTGATAACTTTAAATATTTCAGTAATTATGTTCTCTTGACTTAATTTTATATATTTAAACAAAGTTAAAAAAAATTTCAAAAAAATTTTAAATAAATAATGTTATATAAAAATATTTAGGCTTTGGGTATTGGACTGAACAGGCTTTGGAAACAGTACACTAGGATTCAGCAGATTCAGACAAAATTGGACAGTATCATCCCGATTACTCGAAAATGTTAAAATATACTGTTGCGGCATATAATATTGCTCACTTTTAAAATATATATAGTAAAATTATTCTTGTATATTATTTAACAAGTACTCAAAAAGTCATTTTGCGAAGTGGATACCAAATCTTTTTGAAAAGCGTAAATTTAATTAAAAACAAAAAGAGAATTCATTTAAAATAGTTTTTTAACTCTGTAGATTTTATTTTATACACAAAACATTTGAATATACTTGTAATGTAATGCATAAATGTTTAATAATTACATATTTTTAATTTATTTTTCTACCTTTTGCAATCTTTCATCTAATATTAGTATACGAAAATATTGTTATGGTCTTTGGTTTTATCCTAAATCGATTTTTTTTTTCAATTTAAAATGTTTCTTTATAACTTTATAAAGTAGTAAAGACAACTTAAGCAGCAATTTGTGTTTTTTTTTTGTTTTCTTTTTAAATAAAAAAAAATTTGTAAAAACGAAGAAACCTTTTTTTTAAAAAACTCCCATTCAATCATTTTTATTTTAACAGATTTGAGCTGAGAAAAGTAACAGCTTTCAGACCCA
>NC_061160.1:13764030-13771530 GCF_022113875.1 Hydra vulgaris | reverse complement strand
ATATGCATATATATATATATGCATATATATATTATATATATATATATATATATATATATATATATATATATATATATATATATATATATATATATATATATATATATATATATATATATATATATATATATATATATAGTTGTTTATTATCAAATATAAATATAAAAACAAACGAATTTTTTTATATATAAAAAAATTGTAATGTTATCAATATTTTGTAAATCCACCCTTTGCTGCTATAACAGCTCCTACTCTCCGAGGAATGCTGTCAATGCATTTCTGTTCCAGTTCTTTTACGTGAGGGTTTTGATGCCAACCTTCATTTAGTTTTTCAATAAGCTGGGTTTTATTTGTCACCAGTTCTTTTGAAGAAACCTCCCGTTTTAATAGCTCCCACAGGTTTTCTATAGGATTAAGATCCAGGGATTTCCTGGCCAATCCAGCAGTGGAATTTTTTTCTCTCCAAGAAACTTTTTGATGGATTTTGCTGTATGGCGTGTGGCAGAATCTTTCATAAATATAAATTTGCCATCTGGAAACCATTCCGAGACTTGAGGAATGAGCTTTTTTTATAAAATTTCTTTGTATTGGCCCTGCCTCGTTGTCTCTTGGACTATGTAAACCCTTCCCATACCCTTACCACATATAACGGACCACACCATAATTGACATTGGATGTTTTACTCTCTCGATAATGCAGTCTGGATTAAATTTTTCACGCACCCTTCGTCGCACAAATGAGGTTTTGTCGTCCAAGATCTAAAACGTGGACTCATCAGAAAAGCACACCTGAAAACAAATGTTTCAATAAATGTTAGTCTTTCATTAATCTAAAGAAAATCAAAAAATAAAGCAGAACATGACATGTTTAAGAAAAGTGACATTATTTCACACTTTTTACAAACATTCACATCTTTTTTTTTACCTATTGTCAGAAACTTTAAAAATCTAAAAGACAAATAAACACACTACAAAAATATGTAAAAGAAAATTAAAGAAGTTGAAATAATGTATATTTTCGGAAAAACTACTTTCAAAGAAGTCTTTCACTTAATAAAACACTTAAAAAATTAAAATTTTTAAAAATAGTCGATTAAAAATAACGTTTGAAGAAAGATCCTTAACATACACACAACAAGCTTCGGCACTCTACAAATGGTTACTGAACACAATTTCACGGTTTTACTTGTCAAAACATGCAAAATACAGTGTTGCTAGCAACAAAATAGTGTTGCCTACACATTAATTTGTAATAATGTCGTAAATAATAATGAAAAATTGTGAATTTTTTGTTTGAAAGGTGAATTAATGCTGACAATGAAACAAAAAACGTCATGGCCCTATTTAAATGGCCACCCACTGTATATATATATGTATGTATATATATATATATATATATATATATATATATATATATATATATGCATATATATATATATGCATATATATATATATAAATATATATATATATATATATATATATATATATATATATATATATATATATATATATATATATATATATATAGTATATATATATATATATATATGCATATATATATGCATATATATATATATATATAATATATATATATATATATATATATATATATATATGCATATATATATATATATATATATATATATAATATATATATATATATGCATATATATATATGCATATATATATATATATATATATATATATATATATATATATATATATATATATATATATATATATATATACCAACGCAGCATTTATAACAACAATAAAAATCGTAAAGTTATAGTTAATAGCTAAAAAAATTAAACTGAATTATTTTCAATAAAAAAAATACCATTAAAAATAAAAATACAACATTAAGATATATCTACCAAGTTCCTCATGTTTTGCGTCTCTTATAGGCCGGCGTCTGTGGCATAAAAATCGTACTAAAAAAAGACATCCGTTTTACCCATTTAGTAACTAAATTTTGAAAAAAGTATTTTGAAGAGCTAAAAAAACTAATTCAATTCCCAAAATATCCCAGATTTTTACAGTCCCAAAGACCGGGTAAATTGAGGTCAAAGTTTTGGTGTACATAGAAACCATCTTTTAGTTTTAACTAGGACGGTTTCATTTAACAAAAAAAAACTGATTTTTTTTTTTTTTTTAATTAATTAACGCCCAAATAATTAATTTTTTTTTATTTCAAATTTAGTAAGTATATTCTTCAATAAATTGTTTAAAGTAAAAAAAATAATTTGATGCTTTATGTTACATGTAACCTAGGTTTCAGACCTTTTTATTTTTGATCTGTTTCCAAGGGATCTTATTTATTGACATTTTTATGTTATGCTTCAATGAAGAGCTGTAAATAAAACAGTTATTTATAATTAAAACCAATTTTAAAGGGTGGTTTTAATTACAACTATTGTTAAGCGAGTTTTTAATTTATATTTCTAGTGATAATATTGAGTTAATAAGAGGTAATAAGAGCCTGATCATTGATTCTGATTACGATTATAATAATATGGACGAGATTTTATTAATAATCTAGTCCATATCATTATCGTAATCAGACTCATATTCATATGGTTCGTCTGCATAGTTGTCATCCTCCTCTTCTGGATGGTTAACACCATGATTGTTGCAACCATTACATTTGCAAAAGTCTGTGTAAACTACACCAGCTTCATTACAAGAACATCTTTTTGTAGAGCATTCCAGGCGACAATTACAATGAACAAAATCAAGCACCGAATCTGGCGCATGAGGCAATTCCATCCAAGATATAGCAATAGAGCCTTGATCATTAAACCAACCATTCCCTAAGGGACGTGGTAGGCTAATTACAGCTATATGTGATCGCTTTCTGATAAAACCTTCATAATATGCTCTTTTAACGTGTTGCAATAGCGAATCTTTATTTGGTGGTAACATTTCCTCACTAAATTTACCAGATTTAAATAATCTGTAACGAGCGGAATTAACGGATTGATCTTGCTCAACCCCGTATAAATCACACAAATATTTTTCAAGCATATTTATTAGTTTATCAGAGGGCGGTATTGAATCACCAAGAGTTTTAAAAGTTTCTAGATACTTGTCTTTCTTCTGTAGGACTTTGAAAGCTATTGCTTTTCCTTTTCCATAAAATGCACTTGTTGAATCGCAACCTTAAATACCAAAGTAAAAATTATACTTAATTGTAATAAATTTCAAAATCTGAATTGACATCAGTTCCTTGTCCCTGTCTAAACATGAAAATACTTTTACGATATGATATACATATATACCAGTAAAAATTGTCACCTGTAAACAAATGAAAGCCGGTCAAAGCACTCGACATATCATTACCAAGATCACATTTACATTTTTGTACATTAATGATGCGACGTTTATTACCAACACCTGTATCGAAGTATACTGTCGACGGAACGCAAGCTGACAAAGCAAACACAAATACATCAGTGTCAAGACTTCTAATTACAATATTTTGATAGTACAGAGAAGCATGGGATGCATGTAAAATCAACCTTGTATCGGCTTCTTCATGATCACTGGAAAGCTCATGGACTTCAGTTACTATAATATGGTTGTCGATTGACTGAATTTTGTTACATAAGTTCTTGTGTGTGACGTAGAGAGTTATACTACCGAGAATTTGTGGATCAGATTTACACCAAGACATGTATAGAAAATCTATTAGCTCCTCTTTATTTCTTCCGAGGGACATAAACTTTTTCCATTGCTTTGGTACATTTTGTGTAGCACTGTAGATGGTAAATGCTTGAACGCCTGATTGTGAGCGATTTTCTCTTTCAGCATTCTTTGTGCTAATTGATGGGTAACGATTAGATACAAAATCAACACGAGATGATTTGTGGTAAGTAGCTAGTCTTATTACCTGTTGAAGTACTTCATTTGCTAGCTGTTGAAATGTGTCGGGTATTGTTTTTAACATTTGTAAAATTGCCATAGCATCAATTATTAGCGCATTGTCTACACGGATATTGGTCACAATATTATCATTACATTGTGCTTCAATAATATTTAGTAACTTAGCTTTGCAGGTTTTTACAAGTGATCCTGTGCTTGTTGAGGCAATGGATACACTCTCAATGAATATGTTAGAATCTCCTTTACATCGACTTCTCTGTCCTTACCAATTAGCACCAGCCTAGCAAACAAATCTCTGTCATTCTTTAATGTTACTAGTTTGCCATTTGAAGACTTATATTTTGTTACCTTCTTTAGGTTAGCGAAAGTTTTCAAACTATTTCGCTTTATTGTTGAAAATATATCAGGATCTTCACACAACAGTTTCTCTTTGAAAAAAGAAGTAAACTGTTTATCGCCTATATCATGGGCATTTTGAAGATCAGATTCAACATCAGTTGGAGCAATAGAACCTGTTGAGATATTGAGTAGTTCTTTACTTTCAGTAGTAAATGGATTTATCGTGGCATCAATGGAATTCATCACATGTTGAACATTTTCCTCGTCTTTTAGTATCCTAAGCTGATCCAGGTCTTTTCTATACCTGAAAAAAATGATTAAAATACTATATACTTCATATATTTACTTACTATAAATTATTTTTGTGTTGTTAAAGAATAAAGAAAACCTAATAACTAACCTTTTTTTTAAATTGATTTCCGCCATCTTTTCGCATTCATTCGATATTGCCGCTCTATCACTCTGAGCTAAAATCCACCGATGAACTACTCCTTGGTGTAAGCTAGAGCCAATAATATCTGCAGTAGTTTTACAATCACGGTTAGCAGTTTGTTCAATGGTTTGATCACAGGCAACTGACGAGAAACCATATTCAGTCTGCCTTTGGACTGTCCATTGCTTTGCTAGGTCATGTTTGACCACTACGAGAAAAAAATTATTGAAATTGTATATATAGTATATATTTGTAAAATTCGAAATTTATTTTAAAATAATAAGCCTCGTTAGTAAACTTACTAGGATGTGTTTCGTTGAACAATGTCATTTCTAACCAATATGCTGAGAGATACCTGGAATAGTTTACTCGATCATAGCTAAAACACCAAGGTAAAATTGATCTGGTAGTTGACAAAAGAAGGTTCCAATCACTGCAGCGTGTAGCACTTATGAACAATAACAACAATTCTACCATTTCGATAAAAGATGACCAGAATGCTAAAGTTGGTGACTGCTGATTTAATTCTTGAATAAAACCATCATATCTAGAAAAAAATATTTTGGAAAATGTATATAAAATTTAGTAAAATCAGAAAAAAAAAAAAAAAATTACCGCGCAAACATTGACAAGTATTCATCCTCAAGTAGATGATCTTTAAATTGGTCGGGAAATTTTTCACTCAACATCGCAATATGAGTATTGAGGCAATCTACTTCATTTGAATTCAGTGTTTCAATAAATGAATGTAGTCTCAATCGTTGTAAAGCTTCGTATAAGATTTTATAGGCATATACAACACGATTATAATGCTTTCCTCGTAACACTCCATTCAAAGACCCAGTTGCTACCACACCAGACTCAATAAGAATATCCTATACGACACATAGGGCATGTTTTTATTTAAAACAAATTTATAAAATCTCCCGCCACTTAAAAAATGAAACTAAAATTAAATAAATGTGAAAGTAGAAAAAGCAGGGTTGCAGTGAGCCTTCAAACCCCCCGGCGCAAAACCCAGATTAAAACTCTATTTTTCACACTTTTCCTATATCATTAGTGAAGGACAATATTTTTTTTTAAATCCCTTCTTTTTGTCTCTTCGCACCTACCTCTTGGCGCCCTTTAGTAAAAGTCGAAACAAAAGGAATTACTAACAATAGAAGTGTTAACAATATTACAAAATACGAAGTGATTGTGAATACAAGCAATAAATAATAGTGCTACCTGCAAACCGGAGTCTGAAAATCGTTTGCCTATAGCACTGATGTATGACATTACTGCATGAAAATCACCAATACGGATGATAATGCGCTCCATTAATATTTCATTTTTCCATCTAACTTGTTGTGCTTTAGCATATAATACTTCATCAAATACCACGATCACATGACACAATCCTAATTTGTCTGCTATTGCAATGCTCTTTTGAAGAATTTCATTTACTGTTGAAATTTCAGTAACTGGTGCATTTATTACAGGTAAGTAACCAATAACAGATTTATTTGAAGGCTTTGCTTGAAGCAGGGTGTTGAAGCCTGTATAACCAGGAAGCAATATAGTAGAATCCTTTACCTTACACAAGATATAAGCAAAGTTTGTTAGTCTTGAAAATGATTGATCTATTACATATTCATTCTCTTTAAGTGAAAATGGATTGTTCCTGTAAGGGATACACAGTTGCGGTGACTTTTTTGGACCTAAAATATATTGCGGTATCTCAATATTAGGGTTAGGCAATAGCCTTTCACTTTTTTTAATATTTTGTACAGATTTATGTAATGAAATATTTGAGATCTCCGTCTTCATTTGTATAATCATCCCATTAGCCATGTGTGACGTTCCGCTACCTGAACGAGTTTCCTCCCCAAAGTCAATGTTATCCCATACAAGTGTGGTAAACTGACCAGGGTTTGTATTTGAACAAATAAAAACATCATCACTTATATTTAATTCAGTAAATCCTGTTTCCTGTGATCTAACAACTGAATTCGATACGCTGTGTCCAAACCCATTTAGAATATTTATAAGTTTTTTTGAACCTGTAATTTATCTTGTAGCCATACTAAGAGCTATATGTTTAGAAGGTAGGTTTTTTCTTTTTGAATATAAGAAAATAAGGTCCTGCGCAATGCTTAAAGCTTCTACTCTATCTTTTGTATCTAGTTCTACATTACAATCAAATGTTGGCTCTTCTGAAAACCCGAATGTCCATGCTAAAAAATTAAACACTGAATTTGGTACAAACTCATCTGCACATTTCAAATTTAATTCTGTTGCTTTTGGAGGCCATTTGCAAATCATTGGTGGAATCTGTTTTAAGATATTTTTTAATTCTAGTGCTGCAGAATACAACATTTGTAATGAGTTTATAGCTCTTTTTTTATTAGAAGAAGATACTTGATCACTATTTATTATTTCATCATCACTGCCCTTTGACTCAAAGTTAATGCTATTTCGTTCTCTAACTGTAGTATTTGCTGATTCCATAACTGAGCCAACATTGATATTTGCATGATAAACTATCTCACTCATTGCTTTATTTACCGGTTTGTAAAATACTAAATCTGGAAATTTTTTCTGTACTCTACTTTTCAACCTCCATTTGTTGTATTTAGATGCATCAAAATCTTCTTCTAATTTTACTATTTTTACAATTGAAGAAAAGATTTCAGACATTAAAAGACTTTCTCCTCTTCATACAGCTGCTTCTCTATTTGTTCACATAATATTAAAAACGACTGTTCATAAATAGATTTTTTTTCACATTTTTTTCGTGTAACAAAAGCAGTATACTTCGCATAAAAATGTTTATGGTATTTTAATTCTATGCAAGAGCAGTC
>NC_061160.1:13716530-13759030 GCF_022113875.1 Hydra vulgaris | reverse complement strand
GAGGAATATCAGTTGAAAGTGCTGAGGCAAAATTATTGTTTGTAAAAACGTTTTGTTTTATCGGGAAAATGCCAGTCTTAACAAAACCATTAATAGCAATGAAAGGAGGTGCTGCTCGCAAGTAGTTATCTTTAAACAGTTCGGCTGTTTGATAAGTTGTTACAACTCGTACAGGATGATTTTTCAGCTAATTTTCAACCTCTTGTGCATAAAAGGTCATTAAAGGCTTCATAAAAGCTACATCTTTAGGTTGAAGTCTGTGACTACAACGTGGTGGAAAACACAATAAAGTAACGTTATTTTGACAAGCTAGCTTAATTAATTTTAGAATTTAAGTATGAGTTTTATGCCCATCTAAAATTAGTAAAACAGGTTCATACTCTATTGGGTTAGCATAAAGTGCATGAACCAAGTAACAAATATACCACTTTGCACTCAACCTGATGGTTGACAAACAGCAATTGAACAGGGTGGTGCAGCATCCATTAGTTTAGATTTCATGTGAACACTTGGAAAAACAAAAAGAGGTGGCACAAAATTGCCAGAAGCACTCATGCAAATTTCCACTGTAACCAATTGCCCATGCTCAGAAAATAGGCATCCAACCTGTTTCTTTCCACGAATAGCAAGCACTTTTGATGGCTTATTTGGAACAGATAATTGAGGGTGCTGAGTCAAAAATCCACGAAACCAATTAGCACCAGTTTGTTCATTTTTAGAACTAAACCTTTTATGAAGATTGTTAACTTTAGCAAACTGGTAGGCAACTTTACGCAAAACTTGAGGTGTTAAACCAAAAAGCATAGCTTCTATTTGCTAGATATGAGTCACCAGCTCATTTTCCAATTTAATAGAAAACACACATTTTACTGATTCAAGTGATTTCAACGAGGATTGTACAAAGTTCAAATTAGATCTACACCTTCTTTGCAAAGTACTTCGTGGTACATTAAACTGCTTGCATGCTTTTTTTAATCCTATCTCTTTCTTTCTTGACAGCTCTCGAACTAATCGTGTGCGAATTAAAAGATATGTTCAATTTTAAAAAATATCAAAAAATACAACAAACATATGTGCTTTTTATAACTTTTTATAAAGATTAGTTATTTTTATTGTTCAATGCTTTAGCACATAACATAGCCTTTTTTATTGGGTTTTTTATTTTTGTCAGTTTCTTTGACGAAGCGTGGTCTTTTCTTGGCTTTCGTAATTTTTTTTTCTTTTCCTCTTTTGATTTCTGTTCATAACTTTCGGTTTTCTTTTAATAACAATTTTATTGTCTTTGTATTTTGCTTTTCTTCCAAATCATATTTGTAAGGACTGCTAGTCAAAACAGTAGTAAAGCCTTGTGATGATAATTTTTTTTTAAGGAGTAATAATCTTTGAAATAAGAGAGACTTCTGTCAAAGAATGATATTGATTTTTGTTTGATACTGTCGGTGGAACAACTGGCTCTGAAAAGTTGAGACTTAGTGTCAGAACTTGATTTGCAACTGGCGTTACAATTTTTGAGGCCTGAAGCTCAATGAGCAGTTCCTCATTTTGAGCAATGTCTAGAACCTGCTGTGGCGAGATTAATGTTTGCCCAGGCACATCTTCTAAAGTTATTTTTTTATTGGGCAACTGCAGAGGAATATCAGTTGAAAGTGCTGAGGCAAAATTATTGTTTGTAAAAACGTTTTGTTTTATCGGGAAAATGCCAGTCTTAACAAAACCATTAATAGCAATGAAAGGAGGTGCTGCTCGCAAGTAGTTATCTTTAAACAGTTCGGCTGTTTGATAAGTTGTTACAACTCGTACAGGATGATTTTTCAGCTAATTTTCAACCTCTTGTGCATAAAAGGTCATTAAAGGCTTCATAAAAGCTACATCTTTAGGTTGAAGTCTGTGACTACAACGTGGTGGAAAACACAATAAAGTAACGTTATTTTGACAAGCTAGCTTAATTAATTTTAGAATTTAAGTATGAGTTTTATGCCCATCTAAAATTAGTAAAACAGGTTCATACTCTATTGGGTTAGCATAAAGTGCATGAACCAAGTAACAAATATACCACTTTGCACTCAACCTGATGGTTGACAAACAGCAATTGAACAGGGTGGTGCAGCATCCATTAGTTTAGATTTCATGTGAACACTTGGAAAAACAAAAAGAGGTGGCACAAAATTGCCAGAAGCACTCATGCAAATTTCCACTGTAACCAATTGCCCATGCTCAGAAAATAGGCATCCAACCTGTTTCTTTCCACGAATAGCAAGCACTTTTGATGGCTTATTTGGAACAGATAATTGAGGGTGCTGAGTCAAAAATCCACGAAACCAATTAGCACCAGTTTGTTCATTTTTAGAACTAAACCTTTTATGAAGATTGTTAACTTTAGCAAACTGGTAGGCAACTTTACGCAAAACTTGAGGTGTTAAACCAAAAAGCATAGCTTCTATTTGCTAGATATGAGTCACCAGCTCATTTTCCAATTTAATAGAAAACACACATTTTACTGATTCAAGTGATTTCAACGAGGATTGTACAAAGTTCAAATTAGATCTACACCTTCTTTGCAAAGTACTTCGTGGTACATTAAACTGCTTGCATGCTTTTTTTAATCCTATCTCTTTCTTTCTTGACAGCTCTCGAACTAATCGTGTGCGAATTAAAAGATATGTTCAATTTTAAAAAATATCAAAAAATACAACAAACATATGTGCTTTTTATAACTTTTTATAAAGATTAGTTATTTTTATTGTTCAATGCTTTAGCACATAACATAGCCTTTTTTATTGGGTTTTTTATTTTTGTCAGTTTCTTTGACGAAGCGTGGTCTTTTCTTGGCTTTCGTAATTTTTTTTTCTTTTCCTCTTTTGATTTCTGTTCATAACTTTCGGTTTTCTTTTAATAACAATTTTATTGTCTTTGTATTTTGCTTTTCTTCCAAATCATATTTGTAAGGACTGCTAGTCAAAACAGTAGTAAAGCCTTGTGATGATAATTTTTTTTTAAGGAGTAATAATCTTTGAAATAAGAGAGACTTCTGTCAAAGAATGATATTGATTTTTGTTTGATACTGTCGGTGGAACAACTGGCTCTGAAAAGTTGAGACTTAGTGTCAGAACTTGATTTGCAACTGGCGTTACAATTTTTGAGGCCTGAAGCTCAATGAGCAGTTCCTCATTTTGAGCAATGTCTAGAACCTGCTGTGGCGAGATTAATGTTTGCCCAGGCACATCTTCTAAAGTTATTTTTTTATTGGGCAACTGCAGAGGAATATCAGTTGAAAGTGCTGAGGCAAAATTATTGTTTGTAAAAACGTTTTGTTTTATCGGGAAAATGCCAGTCTTAACAAAACCATTAATAGCAATGAAAGGAGGTGCTGCTCGCAAGTAGTTATCTTTAAACAGTTCGGCTGTTTGATAAGTTGTTACAACTCGTACAGGATGATTTTTCAGCTAATTTTCAACCTCTTGTGCATAAAAGGTCATTAAAGGCTTCATAAAAGCTACATCTTTAGGTTGAAGTCTGTGACTACAACGTGGTGGAAAACACAATAAAGTAACGTTATTTTGACAAGCTAGCTTAATTAATTTTAGAATTTAAGTATGAGTTTTATGCCCATCTAAAATTAGTAAAACAGGTTCATACTCTATTGGGTTAGCATAAAGTGCATGAACCAAGTAACAAATATACCACTTTGCACTCAACCTGATGGTTGACAAACAGCAATTGAACAGGGTGGTGCAGCATCCATTAGTTTAGATTTCATGTGAACACTTGGAAAAACAAAAAGAGGTGGCACAAAATTGCCAGAAGCACTCATGCAAATTTCCACTGTAACCAATTGCCCATGCTCAGAAAATAGGCATCCAACCTGTTTCTTTCCACGAATAGCAAGCACTTTTGATGGCTTATTTGGAACAGATAATTGAGGGTGCTGAGTCAAAAATCCACGAAACCAATTAGCACCAGTTTGTTCATTTTTAGAACTAAACCTTTTATGAAGATTGTTAACTTTAGCAAACTGGTAGGCAACTTTACGCAAAACTTGAGGTGTTAAACCAAAAAGCATAGCTTCTATTTGCTAGATATGAGTCACCAGCTCATTTTCCAATTTAATAGAAAACACACATTTTACTGATTCAAGTGATTTCAACGAGGATTGTACAAAGTTCAAATTAGATCTACACCTTCTTTGCAAAGTACTTCGTGGTACATTAAACTGCTTGCATGCTTTTTTTAATCCTATCTCTTTCTTTCTTGACAGCTCTCGAACTAATCGTGTGCGAATTAAAAGATATGTTCAATTTTAAAAAATATCAAAAAATACAACAAACATATGTGCTTTTTATAACTTTTTATAAAGATTAGTTATTTTTATTGTTCAATGCTTTAGCACATAACATAGCCTTTTTTATTGGGTTTTTTATTTTTGTCAGTTTCTTTGACGAAGCGTGGTCTTTTCTTGGCTTTCGTAATTTTTTTTTCTTTTCCTCTTTTGATTTCTGTTCATAACTTTCGGTTTTCTTTTAATAACAATTTTATTGTCTTTGTATTTTGCTTTTCTTCCAAATCATATTTGTAAGGACTGCTAGTCAAAACAGTAGTAAAGCCTTGTGATGATAATTTTTTTTTAAGGAGTAATAATCTTTGAAATAAGAGAGACTTCTGTCAAAGAATGATATTGATTTTTGTTTGATACTGTCGGTGGAACAACTGGCTCTGAAAAGTTGAGACTTAGTGTCAGAACTTGATTTGCAACTGGCGTTACAATTTTTGAGGCCTGAAGCTCAATGAGCAGTTCCTCATTTTGAGCAATGTCTAGAACCTGCTGTGGCGAGATTAATGTTTGCCCAGGCACATCTTCTAAAGTTATTTTTTTATTGGGCAACTGCAGAGGAATATCAGTTGAAAGTGCTGAGGCAAAATTATTGTTTGTAAAAACGTTTTGTTTTATCGGGAAAATGCCAGTCTTAACAAAACCATTAATAGCAATGAAAGGAGGTGCTGCTCGCAAGTAGTTATCTTTAAACAGTTCGGCTGTTTGATAAGTTGTTACAACTCGTACAGGATGATTTTTCAGCTAATTTTCAACCTCTTGTGCATAAAAGGTCATTAAAGGCTTCATAAAAGCTACATCTTTAGGTTGAAGTCTGTGACTACAACGTGGTGGAAAACACAATAAAGTAACGTTATTTTGACAAGCTAGCTTAATTAATTTTAGAATTTAAGTATGAGTTTTATGCCCATCTAAAATTAGTAAAACAGGTTCATACTCTATTGGGTTAGCATAAAGTGCATGAACCAAGTAACAAATATACCACTTTGCACTCAACCTGATGGTTGACAAACAGCAATTGAACAGGGTGGTGCAGCATCCATTAGTTTAGATTTCATGTGAACACTTGGAAAAACAAAAAGAGGTGGCACAAAATTGCCAGAAGCACTCATGCAAATTTCCACTGTAACCAATTGCCCATGCTCAGAAAATAGGCATCCAACCTGTTTCTTTCCACGAATAGCAAGCACTTTTGATGGCTTATTTGGAACAGATAATTGAGGGTGCTGAGTCAAAAATCCACGAAACCAATTAGCACCAGTTTGTTCATTTTTAGAACTAAACCTTTTATGAAGATTGTTAACTTTAGCAAACTGGTAGGCAACTTTACGCAAAACTTGAGGTGTTAAACCAAAAAGCATAGCTTCTATTTGCTAGATATGAGTCACCAGCTCATTTTCCAATTTAATAGAAAACACACATTTTACTGATTCAAGTGATTTCAACGAGGATTGTACAAAGTTCAAATTAGATCTACACCTTCTTTGCAAAGTACTTCGTGGTACATTAAACTGCTTGCATGCTTTTTTTAATCCTATCTCTTTCTTTCTTACAGCCTCAATAGCTGATGACATTGACCTCTCACTCCAACACTGCCTTTTTGTTTTTCTTACATATTTCTCCATATCTAGAACAAGAGGAATTGATAGAAAAAAAGCTTATAAAATCAGCCCAATTCAATCAAACTATAAAAAAGACATCTTAGGATGTACATTTTACACTAAACATTTTTGTAACTATATATAACTTATATTGTAACTATATTGTAATATTGTAACTATATTTAATACAATTAAAATATATAGAGAGTTATATACAATCTTGTAATTATGTTTATACATTGTATTTAATACGGATTGATAAAAAATAATGCTAAATCTAAATTAAGATTTGCATATTTTCACAAAAATTTACAAGTTATAATCAATATTCAAATATTTGAAAAATGTATTTGCAATGACTCCCTTTGCTATTTTAGTTGTAATTTAAAGCAACAGCTATGTATTTATACTTTTAACAATTTGTATAATCTTTTATTCGTGTCATTTATTTCAATCAGTCAATCAATCAATATATTCTGAATAACTAGATTTTACAATTCAAGGATGTTTACAAATAGTATAATTATTAATGATGCGTAAACACCTAATAACAATGATGTTAATAAAAAATAATAACAACTCTAAAAATCATAAGTTTAACAATAATATAAACATTAATAGTGACTGTAATAATAAAAATGGTATTAATAACAATACAAATAATGGTATTTGTAAAAATAATGGTATTACTAATAAATAATGATATTAATAAAAATAAAGGTAATAGGAACAACTATACTTTATATACACGCACACACACATACATAAATACATACATCATACATACATACGTATGTATGTATGAGGATACATACATACATATATACATACATACATACGTATGTCACACATACGCTTATATATACACAAAAACACACATACATCCATACACATACACACATACAAATATATATATATATATATATATATATATATATATATATATATATATATATATATATATATATATACACATACACATGCACACACACATATATATACATATACACATATACACATACACATATACATATATATATATATACACACATACACACATACACGTATACTTATGCACATACATACATATACATGCACATACACGTATACCGATACATACATGTTAACACACATATATACACATATACACACATTTATACACATACGCATACATATACCAACCCATACATACGCACATACACATTTAATTATTGTGCAAGGACGACGAAAAAGCTGTATATAAATGTAAAGATTCTTAAAAAAAAAGGTATAAAAATAAAAAATATATACAAAAGAGAGTATTTTTTAATAAGACTATTAAAAGTGATATATAGCTTTTATTGATGTTATCTAGTAGCTATCCAAATAGTGTTTTTTTAATTTACTGAGAAAAATATATCGAGAAATTAAGTTTTCAATTTTAATAGAATGAGTGAAATTGTTCCAAGCATTGGTGCACTGATGTTTACATATATATTTAAATACATATGTAAATAAATGACACGTATAAAAGATTATACAAATTTTTAAAAATATAAATACATAGCTGCTGCTTTAAATTACAATAAAAATTGCAACGGAAGTCATTGCAAATACCTTTTTCAAATAAAAATAACTAAGAAACCCGTTACTACATAAATAATATTGCCAATTTATTCTTTTTTTAATTGACACTAAGCTGAAACATTTTGCCGTAAAATATTTCAAATTGCACGGGTGTAATGGACCCCGGGGTCCATTTTAACCGGTTTTGAGTGTGTTATTAATATTTAATGAAAAACATAAATTGTCATAAAAATGTTGTGCCAGTAAAAAGATTGCATGTTAAAGCTTTAAATAGTATTAAGTAACACAATAAACATAAATCTTCTTTAGGATTACAGTAAAAAATATTTAGCTCAAAAAATTTTCAAAAGTACAACTTTTAAATATTCTATTTGCCGAAAAATAACAATGAAAAAAACTATCTTTCGGATGATTTTCTTAAATGTTTATAGCCTGCTGCACAATATTCTACATTTAAATTTATAACAACTATTGTCTAAGCAGAAGATTTGATAGGGGCCTATCTCACCTTAAGGGCCCGTTTTAGACCACTTTTCCTACTGCAATGAGGAATATTATCAAAAATGACACCCATATGATCCCCTACTAGATTAAGCAGTTTACCTCTTTGATGAATAAAAAATAATAATATATTAAAATAATGGTAAATATACTGACATTACAGTTGCTAACTATATTACAATTATTTAAATGAATTATATAATCTATATTTAACATCATTATGGTTATTACTAAAACGCTCTGCTCCCTCTTCCTATCCATTGTGTATAGCATTATTAATTTATTGAATTCATTTAACAAAATTCATTTAACAAAACCTGAAATATTTATCTAATCGGGGTATAATTTTAAGGTGTCTGGCTATGCTTTTTTTTCAATAAAATTTGGCAAATATTAAAAAAAGGTTTTTAAAGGTGAGGCGCTCCAAGGTTTCTTTCAAGATTAGTTTAGTATATTTTCTTGATATTTTTCTCATGCCAGTTAAAAAAGGATATGAGCTAATTAGTAATCTATTAAGAGCGTCAAGGTTGCAAGACTCTCTGAAAAAATTTCTAGCATTGCTTAGACGGGAAAGACGAAAATATTTATTTCATGCTTCAGCTGCTACTTCAGATAGCTGACTAAAAGGAACCAAAGCATGCTCTTGTACAATAAAACCATGAATAAGGATTTTATGTGTTGTAGAGGTCATCGGAAACCATTAGTATAACTGGATATATAATTCCGCAGTTTTTACAAATTATCTTCTAAATTTTTCGACATCTATTTTATGTTCACTAGATATTGTTTCTATTATCATTTTAAGACAGTATATTAGGTTAAAATTTATACACAATATTTCAGCTGCCAACTCTGGTTCTTCAAAAATCTTTGACTAGTGAAGCCATTATTTGAGTTACCAAATCCAGGCTTGGGTACGTCTACAATTAAACCTATTTTTTTCTAAAATTTAATTGAATATCTAGTTTTTTCTGTTTCACAATTAACTGTTCTTTTTCTGATCTCGCTTGTCATTTTTTAATAGGCAGTTTATAATATAGATGCAATAAATTCTACAATATTCGGATTCTGACATGCCTAATTGACAACCTAAACTTCAGTGTACCTGGTTTGACATATTTTTCAATAGTCAAGTTAATAAAATTTTTTGATATTGCACCACAAATATAGCAAAGTTGTCTCATAGTTGAAGCTGTTTTAGTGGCTGCATACACACCTTAGCATCAACCATAGTGAGCATCATATTATGTTTAACTGAAAATAAATTCCCACCTACTGTCAATTTTGCATCATGCAATGCGTAATTGAATTTTCAATAAGTTTTATCTCTTTATTTGTTATACCGTTAGATTCTTTGACAAATCTGATTCTTATAGGGCGACAATAACGTGGCGAAGAAGGAGTTTGATATCAGAGTCGGCGTCATTCAGAAATTTCTGTTTATATTGATTTTGCTGTGATCTGTCACAACCCTACTTACAATTTAATATTAATGAATTTCTTTTGCTTTCGTTTAAATTTTGTACCACTTCTTCAAATACATGACCAATCGTGTAACGGTGTGGTCCAATAATTCTTGTAAGTTGACTGCGATACAAGTTTCAGTGACATAATAAGATTCCTTATCTGGATAACAATCTACTTTTGCCTTTTGCAGGATACTGTAGCAAGGATATAATGTTTTACAAGAACTTCTAACAATTTCATATTGTCTTCTGGAAAGACTAGCTTCTACAAACATGGCCAGTGCACTTAACACCAATAATTGTGATTATTTTTCCTGTAAAACGGTAGGGTATGCTATCTTATACATTTTTGCCCGCTTTGGGGAGTGGATAATATCCTTTAAAATTTTTGAAGCAGTTTTTTTTTCCTGTAACACCTAATACCACCTGAGCAGCACAAATCAAAGTTTCTGAATTTGTGGCAACACGTATGTCTTCTGTTTTTTTTCACTGGCTTCTCTCGCTTAATTCTTTAAAGTTCTTTCTTGGCCTACCCCTTTGATGCAGTACGGAAGGTATTGCAATATTTCCATTTAGCCAATCACTATTTTTTATTAAAAACAAATTTCATCCCTCTTGGCGATCTTTGTTTTAACTCGTAACTAAAATGTTTTACTTCTTTTATTTGTTCGTCTGAGTAATTATCTTTTGCTAATACGTAATATAATATAGAAATATAGTATGCTACGATACCTTAAGAAGCAACTACCGTCACATTTTTTCAAAAATTTAATTTTTTTTTTTTAATAATTTTAGACCAAAATTTTATTAGACAAGATTTTGGTTCTGCAAAAAAAAAACAAACATTTCTTGATAAGTTTTTGTTTAATTTATACTTTTAAACTCAAGGAAAATATATTTGCACAGCAACGCGTTGCTATGGTGGCCTGTATTTTGTTTGGAAACTTATCCTGGAGTACTGTTTCAAATAAATGTTTTGATTTAAATCTTCCTTGCTATTTAATATTCTGCTCCTTATTTTATTCAAACAGGCCATTTACAATTGCTACTTAAATACGATTTTATCAAGTTATCAAAGCTAATTTATACAACAGCAGAAAATAAAAATATGTCAAAACCTACTGATTTGGGTGTTAATGGAAAAAAAAATATTAATGATAGAGTAAAAGAAAGACAAATTACCACAAGAAAAAAAGAGGATTTAAGGTGAAGAAAAAACAAGTAAATGTAACTCTAATGACAAAAATATTTTAGGCGCATCAGCTAAAAAAATAATAGTTATTACAAATGTACCAAGTAAAAACATTAAAAAGTTACTGGTTACAGAATTATAGACACTAAAATTTTATCTAATGTTTTTTCATTGTGTAATGTGTTCTCAATGCACTGTACCTGGTGATCATCAGAAAAAAAAGGAAAAGTCTAGCAACGTTGCTATATTGAAAGTGTACTACACTATCTTGTGACTATAAACATGAATTTTATACATCAATTGCTTGTGATAAAAAGTTTGATATTAGTAACAGGACAAATGATCTGAATAAAATGAAAAAAACAATTTTAGTTAGCCTTTTCAATGTCGCTTTTTCTAAGGAAAATAATCATATTTACTTCCTAACTGGAGGTGATAGTTAGTGCAAATTTAACATTGATAAAGCTAAGTCTTCTTCACATACAAATCTGGACCAGGAGTTGCTGCGTATATTATTCACAAAATCAAGCCAATATATGCTGATTTAAAGATTCTGAATTATTAAAGTGTCTGCATGATAAAACCCAGAATTTCAACGAGAGTTTTAATAATTTCATATCGGATAGATTACCAAAAAATAATTATGTTGGTTTAGCCGATTTAGAGTTTGGAGTGTACGATGCTGTTACAAGTTATAACATCGGTATAAAGTCTGTCATTTTAATTTATGAAAAACTAAATATGAAACCAGGACATTTTCCTTTAGCTGGTTGCATACAGTTTTAAAATGAAATAAAAGATGTTACGACGTCAACGATTATCAAAGGATGATCATCAAAAGTCAATAGAAAAGTCTAAGGAATATTATGAATCTGGTAGTTTTTGAAATATTCTTTTAAAAAGTTATTTTTTAAAGATATTTTTATGAAATGAACAATAATTTATGATTTTATTTTTTGTTTTGCGTTTTCTGAGAATTCAATTTTTAAACACGCCGGGAAAAAAATCTTTAAAAGTATACATGCTACCATGATGAAATTTCATTGACACTCCTTTACTCAATTCTAATTTTTTTTACGGCGTAAACACAGTTTTTGTGGTTTTTTTAGCTATTTTTTTGAGTTGCCATAGCAACAAGCTACTATTTTATGTACTTTTTGGTATTTTTAATATCAGTATAGTATTTACTAAATAAATCAGTATAGTATTTACAAGTGCAATTATTGTTTGTACACGTGAGCGAATGGTAATTGACAAAGATGCTGCATGAACTGGATTCTAATACACAACTTATTTTATGTAGTTCTTTAAATGGTTAGTTTTTTATGTTGATTACAATTCTTAATCAATTTAATTATTCTGAAAATTATTCTATTTTTTTTAAGTTAGATTTTTTATCTATATAACCATATATTATTACATTGAATGACAAAATTGTATTATTTATTAACATTAAATTTTTACTTCCATTTTCAGAATTTGTTCCACATGGTATTCAGGATAATACTTCTCCTGAATCAGTCCATGACTCCATTACTTCTACTTTTGAATTATTGCAAGTTCAAGATCTGAAGTAAGTAACTATTTAATTAACACATATACATTTTAAAATATGATATCATTATATGAAAATGAGTGATGTAAAATAAATACATATATATATATATATATATATATATATATATATATATATATATATATATATATATATATATATATATATATATATATATATATATATATATATATATATATATATATATATATATATATATATATATATATATCTCTCTCTCTCTCTCTCTCTCTCTCTCTATATATATATATATATATATATATATATATATATAATTATATATATATATATATATATATATATAAATATATATATATATATATATATATATATATATATATATCTCTCTCTCTCTCTCTCTCTCTATATATATATATATATATATATATATATATATATATATATATATATATATATATATATATATATATATATATATATATATATATAAAGATAAGTAAAGCATTCAAGAGAGCTTTGGTTAAAAATATGATTTGAGAATTACTGTACCCAGACTTCAAAAATTAAGTCTTGATATAGCACTGATAACCATAAAATTTTTTTTTTGTAATTTTTTAAAATTTTAACATTTTTAAAAAAATGAGCTGATTGTCATGTCTGGTATTTTTTTTTAATTTAGTTCTTTTTATTCATGAGAAACTATATATTTTTTAAAACAGAGTATCTGCTTTTCACAATACTAAACAAGTATTTATTTATATTCTATTAGTGATCTGCCAATGCACTACTGTCCATACTGCTTTTTCATGTGCATAAATGAAAGAAAATTCCGTGGTCACGTATATCAGTTAAATCAAAGTATAAATCTTTGTTAAAGAATGAATTTTTTTATGAAAATCCTGTAAAAGTTTTTTTATCGAGTTCAAAAAAACACTATATTTATGTATCAATCGAAGAAAATCTCAAGAAATATTTGTCTTTAGCTAATATGATTGAACAGTTACAATTATCTGCAACAAAGAATGCCAATTCAATAAGAAATCCTTCAAAAATCCACTATGATTTTGTACATGTAAGGTTACTTCAGTAGAATAATATATTTGCTAAGCATCCAGAAAGTATAGGAATCATATTATATTCAGATGATTTTGGACCTAATTCAAACGCTTTGCGGCAACACACTCAAAAAAACAAACAAACAAACAAAAAAAACACAAGACTTTTGTCTTTATTTTTCTAAAATAAATTTGCAAAAACAGTATAGAAGTCAGTTAAAGCATCACAATCTTGTTCTGTTATCTTCAGCAACACACATCACAGAATTTGGCCTTCCTGCTACTCTTAAAGTATTCATAAATGACTTGAATGATTTACAATCAAATGGTGTAATAATCCTGGATAAACATTATCCTGTATGTTTTATTAGCTTTCTTGGAGATAATTTAGGGTCTCATCTCATTGGTGGTTTTACACGTGGTTTTAACTCTTCTAGACCATGTCATTTCTGTATGATAACTAAACCCAAACTGAAAACATTATTTGCATCAAAAGATTGCCTTTTACAAACTGTCAGTAATCACGATGCTGTTGTACAAAAGGTTCAGGATGATGCTTCTTTGAGTACTGCTTATGGTGTTGTCTGTTGTTGACCACTTCACTATCTCAAGAATTTTCACCCTGTTCTATCTCATCCTCCTGATATTATGCATGATCTACTTGAAAGATGTTGCCCAAAGGAGATGAAGTTGATATTAAAATATGTAGTTGAAAGCAAATTCATAACTTGGAAACAGATCAATACTTTGATTATTACATTTCAATTCATGGGTACAGATAAGTCAAATAAACCTGGGCATGTAGTGAAAAAAATAAATAAGGGCAAAGCAGTTCAGATATGGTGTTTTAAGAGATTATTTAGTGTTCTCTTTGTTGATTACTTTTTAAAAAATGATAGAGTCTGGAGTACATGGAAACTTTTGCGTCAGTTAGTGGATATTAGTTTTGCACCATCATTTGACATAGAGCACCTACCAAAGTTCAAGGAAATATGTGAAAGACATTTGGTATCAGTGATGGAAAATTTTCCCAATAGTTCTGTATAACCAAAACAACATTACACAATGCATTACCCTCATCTTCTTCAGCATCACGGAACCCTCAGTGTGGCTTTTTGTTTGCGTTTTTAAGCGGTCCATCAGGTGCACAAGAAGTTTGCATCAAACTCTGAGAACTTTAAAAATATCCAATACACAATGGCATGCAAATTTCAGAAAAGGGCTGCGTATGATAGAACAAGAAATGATTTTGTCGATGTAGAAATTATTCTTAAAGGAATTAAGAAAACTGATGTGTCTTCTCTTCCATGTCTTGTCAAGCAAGCCTTTAACAAAAACTGGCCTGAGCTTAGTAAAGCAGTTTCTGCCAAGTCTGTAAATTATAATTCTATTTTTTACCAAATCGGTGACTGCGTTCTTCTTAGGCCTCAGGAGTTTGCTTGCATTATCGCTATCTACAAGTGCAGTTCAACTATATTCTTACAGTTTCAACTATGTTCTACAAATGAATATGATGAACACATTCAAGCTTTTCACATAATTAAATTGTCTAAATACATTTTTGTAGGAGTTGAAGACTTACACGACCATCATCCGTTGCCAATATATATGATTAAAAAACGTGATATAGTTGTTTGATGACGCGTTTAACAACAAATCCGATATATGTATTTCAAATTTTTAGTTTTAGTTAGAATTTTTGACTTTTTTGTTAGAATTCTTTTATCTTACACCAATTAGGGGAAGAAAAAACTTTTAAGTTACCAAAACTTACGAAAAGGTACTGTTGGTAAGTATAGAGAAGAAGTTAGAAAAGAAGTTGAAATAATAAGTGGAGGGAAGAAAGATTGTATTTGTAAATTTTGTTATCTTGAAGATACAATTAGATCAGCTGGTGAAGCAGAAGAAGCATCTAGGGTAAGAGTAAGATCTGCTTGGGCCGAGTTCAGAGAATTATTTCCACTTTTAACAGCAAGAAGTGCTTCATTAAAGATTAAAAGAAAGTTATACAGCATACACGTCCAGAGTGAGGTATGGCAGTGAGACATGGGCAATGAAGGCTGATGATGTTCAGCGTTTGGAAAGGACAGAATGCATTATGATTAGATGGATGTGCGATGTGACTCTAAAAGACAAGAAAAGCAGGGATAATTTAAGAAAAAGATTAGGCACAGTGAATGTATTTGCCAGGGTGCGTAAAGGAAGATTCATGTGGTTTGGGCGTGCAGAGCGTAAGGATGCAGATGAATGCTTATAAGCATGTAGATAGTTAGAAGTTTCAGGAAAAAAAGGTAGAGGTAGAAACAGAAAAACTTGGAAAGAGTGTATTTCAGATGATTTGAAAAGCTTAGTTTAAGGAAAAAAGATGTTCAAGATCGTGTATGCTTCAGAAATGGCATTATAAGAAACGTCCAATCCGTACAAGCACGGAAACAAGGACACTAAATCGATGATGATGATGAATTATTGTTGCATACAACATTTGACTTTTATGTCAATCTAGTTTCACTATTTCTTTATTTTATGTTAATTTTAATTGAATTATTTTTGTGATTTTTAGTGTAATGGAGGCTGAAAATACAAGCAACATATCGTTAAATTCACCACCATTGACTTCAAAGCATATTCCTTTAACCCAATCATCTAAAAAAACATCAAGTTTGAGCGTTTATCGTAAGAGGCTAACCTCAGAGCTTCCTTATTTATCTGCTCAATTTATTGAAGACCAACCTAACCTAGTCAATTTCACATCATCCACAAGATTGCAGATTGTAGATCAGCTTTTTTTGTCAATTTGCAAAACCACATTGTTAGTATATTAATATTAATTCAAATTTTTATTACTTTGACATTATTTTTAATCAAAATGCAAAACATAATTTGACCTAAAACAACCCTTGGAATTAAGGTCAGCATTCAGCAGATCTAATTGTCGACATAAATGTGTTCAAGATCAGTAACTTTTTGCTGAACTTGTTTCTATTTTTTATGGTGTAACCTTTGTGAAGAAATTTATTTGCCGACCTTATGCTGACCTAAAACAGTTTAAGATTGGCAATTTTTTGCCGACTTTAGTTTTTCTAATTCCGAGGGTTGCTAAAATCGTTTTGGTTTATTTGTTAACAGTAATTTTAAATTGTTTTTCTTTAAAAAGGTATCCTTATCCCGAGGATTTGAGGGTAGTGAATAAAATGCTTCTACAGTATCCAACCTTCATAGACATAAATGGACATGGCTCAATGTGGAAAAAGTGTCTAACGAACAAGTTTAAAAACTTTAGAAGAAACCTCGTGCCAACGAAAAAGCTTTTCAGTGCAAGTAAGTAATAAATAAATCATAATTATACCAAAATTGTTATTGCTACATAACTACATGGAAATTTTTGTGTACCCGGTTTTTATTGGCACTGTAAATATATATTTATTTTGTAAAAAATGTCACTTTTTTCCATCAGCATCTTGTATAAAAGGTAATTAGTACACACATTTATTGACTTAGGGAGAGCATTTCCCTAAGTCAGTCAATGGGTGCAAGTTAAGGATTAGTCCACTCATATGGGGTAGTCCACTCATTTACTGTATGGGTTAGAGACTGTATTAGGAAATGCCGTCGCAAAAGCTGACCTATCTTTGATTTACAACGGCATACAACTGCCGACCTGAATCTCTTACAGTGTCTGCATGCAAATACATATATATATATATATATATATATATATATATATATATATATATATATATATATATATATATATATATATATATATATATATATATATCCGTGTTTAGGCGTAAAATACAAACACCTTCTGTTAAAACTGTCACACATAATCCGGATAATGATGGTAAAGATGATTGCAGCTATCAATATCATGACCTAATCATGCAGGCTGAGATGAGGAAACGGCAGCAAGATGTTGATTTTCTCAAAAAACGTATGAGATACACTTTTCGTCAACGTAAAGAGTGGATTTCCAATAGCTTACCTAAAGTTGCTAATATTATAAAACGTTTTCCGGCTATCATTCATAGCGAGAAACTCTGGCATCAAGAGGATAAACTGGATGTTGGTCTTGAAGTTTCAACTTGCCGAGCTTTTTGAGCTTTAAACGTACATCTTAAGAGAAAAGCTCTAAAGACACCACAAGTATCTCATAATATAGTTTGAAATTATTTTTTTGCTGCTTACATAAAAGTTCAGCTTGTTTTTAGGGTTTTTTATTACAGGAACTATTAATTAAATTAAAAAATATGAAATTGTTTATTCATGGATTAAAAAAAAATATTTATTAATACTTTTTTAATGATTTTCGGAATATGATGATGACAAACTTTTGATGGCTATCAATCATTATTTAAATCCTCGCTCTGTTATTGTGAAGCAAAAACTTGAGGTTGCCGACATGCAGCCCAAAGTCTACTTCAAAGGAGAAGAATACATTCTATGTATTGAAGGTGTTGTGGTTGCCCAGAAAAATTTTTTTTGTTGACATTATACATGCTAACTTATGCTTTTTTTATGCTTTCAACATGGAGTATCCTCAGGTTCAAAAACATTTTGGGAAATGTTGGCAGTTGCTCTTTTAAAAAAAATATTTCTTTATCAATAAAGGCAAATCAGTTATGAAAATATTTATTGTAATTCTTTATTTAAATCTTATATATATTCTAAAATAATATTGTAAAAATTTTATTGTATCTTACCACAGCTTTTTTATGAATAGAATATAAATATGAATTTTTTGTATTTTTATAAATAATTATTTGTATATATATGTTTTATATAAAAAACATATATGTTGTGTATATATGTTTGTGCGTAGCATAGAATATATCAAAACGGTGTAAATTAACACCAAAACAGTGTAAATTAACACCAAAACGGTATAAATTAACACCAAAACGGTGTAAATTAACACCAAAACGGTGTAAATTAACACCAAAACGGTGTAAATTAACGCCAAAACGGTGTGCAGCATGAAATACAGCAAAACGGTGTAAATCAACACCAAAACGGTGTTATTTAACACCAAAACGGTGTCAATTAACACTAAAACGGTGTGCAGCATAAAATACACCAAAATGGTGTAAATTAACACCAAAACGGTGTTAATTAACACCAAAACGGTGTTAATTAACACCGTTTTGGTGTATTTCATGCTGCACACCGTTTTGGTGTAATTTAACACTATTTAATTTAAAGTGTGGAATTAGTCTCCAAAATTTCCCGGGATTTCTAGATTGTTGTACAAAAGAAAAATACAAAAGTAAAACTAAATTTGTTACATAGTAATTTGAACATCATAAAATGTAAATATTGGCTTCGGTGTAGTAGCTGTTTGGTTTATTCTAATCAAAAATAAAAACATTATTGCTTATTTTAAATTTTCTAATTCATTTTAATTCCAATGTGTGTGTCATTTTAATTCCATTTGTATATCTACTCAATTTAATTACAAATGTGTGCGTGATATACAAAAGTTTTTTAACATCGGTTATAACTAATAAAGTTATCAAAAAACAAAGTGATAGTTGTGTTCAGTTAAACCAGGCTTTTTCAAGCCACGAATATGATAATAATGTCAATACAATTAGTGAATAATTAAACGGAAAAAGGATAAGCAGATTTACGAACACAACCTTAAAGGGTAGAAAAATAACTTTTAAAATTTTAAGAAAAGAATACCGTTATTTGAGAGTGGTAGCTCAAGATATGATAAAAAAAAACATTTTTATATACTATCTACACGGCCAACAAGTAAGGAGTCCAAACGAGTATTCTTACCGTTGGACTTTCTTGTTTAAAATATCAAATATGATTAGGCGATGAAACTATTGAAGATTTGATTTTTTAGGGTAGCACTTTCAAAAATAAACAAACCATGAATATTTATACATGTTCAAATTTTTTTTCACAAGTTTTTTAATCCCAAAATCCCATGGTTGAGAATGTCCGGAATTTTTGCCATCCCTAATTCACTGGTACAATTTTTGTACATAAATTAATAAGTGCCAATATCTGTTACACTACCGTAAAAGATGTTCAACAATTTTGTCTTATACATTATGTATACAATGTATACATAATGTATACTCTACTATACAAAATCCCTAAGGGAGAAATAAAATGTAAAAAAAAAAAAAAAATTTTAGTGATAACTGTGGCAATAGCAATAAAATTTGCTAAAAGTATTGATTACTAATATTATTTTTATTCAGCGATATTGTTGATTAAGAGAAATTATTACTTTGTAATATTATTTACTTAAGCTTTTTACAAACTTTGGAAAAAATATTTTTATATTTAATTCATTTAACTGTATTCATAGTGTGAATCTCTCTCTCTCTCTCTCTCTCTCTCTCTCTCTCTCTCTATATATATATATATATATATATATATATATATATATATATATATATATATATATATATATATATATATATATATATATATATATATATATACAGTATCTACTCAAATTATTAGACTCAAAAAAAAAATGTACAGATTTCGATAGTTTTTTGGATTTTCTTTAATAGGTAAGGATTATTGCTGTTTATTTTTTATGTGTAATTTAACTTTCTGTCATTCATTTTTTGTTTTAGACTAAAAGCATGTGTAAAATATAAATACATCTAAATAATATTTTTAATTTTTTAAAAGGTATGGTAAATTTTAATTATATAAAATTAAAAACTTTCAGTTGATTTTGTTGGTCTAAACTCAAACTATATTTCTTTTCAAGAATTTTTAAGAGACCTACATTATTATAGACTGTCTTTACAACTTAAATAATTAAATTTAAGTTTATTTTAATTTTTTTTTTTTAAATCTTGTAGTCATATAACAATTTATGGAATGTTGCAGTTCTATTCGGATTAATAATGTTGCAGTTCTATTCGGATTAATAATGGTGCAGTTATATTCGGATTAATAATGGTTAAATTTAGTAATGTTTTCCAGAGTAAATTAACTAAAGAAGTTGTTCATTTGCACAAAAAAAAAAAAAAAAAAAAAAAAAAACACAGCCAAAGAAATATTGCCTTAAATGTCAAAGTCTCTCCAGCTACAGCGAGATTAATTAATTTTCAAAATGGCGGTCAAATTAGAATCGAAGAGAACATGCTGTTGCGGCAGATAAAAAATAACAAGTGCTTAAGATGACAGAAAAATCAAAAATAATATTGAACGAAATCATAAGATGCAAGAAATAAAACTGAAAAGCATTTCGAATATTCAAGGAATCAAAATTTAACTTGGATCTTAAAAAAAATTCTTATGGCACTGAAAATCTAGGATACGATTCTAGAGATTAAGTTGCTTTTTTGTGCCCTAGCTATCAATTTCTAAATAGAAATAGTACAATAAGTACCAACTCCGCACAGCCTTTACTTAAAAAACATAAGCTAAACGTAAACTTTACTACATACTGTAATACTACAGCTGATCAAAGTTAAGACACTATTATTGCTAAACAATCATGTTCTACTTCCTCAATACTTAGTTTCAAAAAAAATAACCACTACTAGTAGTGTAGAAGTTGTAATTTCATTTTCATGTACTACTTTTACACTACTGGTAACGATTTGAGCTTGAGTTTTCTCAAATTCAAGATTCAATTTTTTTCATAAGTTGAAATAAAAAAAACAATTGACAAGTAAAAAAAATTAAATCCTAATGTTCTTTTTAAAACAGAAAGTTACAAACTCAGGTAAATATAATTAGAATTAAAGTCAAAAATAGTCTTTAAAACAAAGTTTACAAACAGTTACTAGCAACTGACAAAAATAGTAACTTTACAAACATTCCTTCTGTAAAGAAATTTTAACATTCTCCATGATCTTATAAAATCAATTGTACATCGCCAATTTCAATTCAAAACTGAAATGAGATGGTTGCCTTATAAAACCCGTTTAAAAAAACACCTAAAAAACTTGTTAGTTGCAGAAAATTATGTTCACAAGATGAGTTTTTACAAATGATGAAAAACGCTTTGAATCGTTAAGCAATAACCTAGTTGATAGATTTAATGTTTCTTTTAGCACTGTTTCAAATATATTTCAATCGTGGATTAGAGGCATGTCACAATATTTTAAATAATTTTTTCTTTCCAGAGCTCGACACTTTCTAACTTCGGATTCTATTCTATATTTCTATAAATCTTAAATCCGGCCTTGTATGGAATACTGTTGCCATATTTGGGGCGGATCTTCTAACGATGGCCTTTCTTTTTTAGACAAGGTGCAAAAACGCATTGTAAACATAGTTGGACCTGCTCTTGCAGCCAACTTTCAACCATTATCACATCGTCGAAATGTCGCTTCTCTTTCTCTTTTCTATAAATACTATCATGGGCACTGCTCTAAAGAACTAGCGTCTCTTGTTCCATATACTAAAATTCATTCTCGTGTTACCCGTCATTCAAATAAGTCTAATCCTTTTTTTTTGACTATCAATCGCTATCTTACTCTACAATCTTCATCTTTTCTCTTTCAGTAACTTCCGACTCTAATTAATGGTTGCTTGCAGCCTTGTTGTAAGCGAAGATGTTTAAAAAAAAAAGATGATGGAAAAGTTCGCTTAAAGCCTTATCATTTTAAATATAATTCAAGTTTGTTAATATTTGACTGCTAAGAAGTTTTCATGGAAACACCGAAGGTTTAGAACTGCAAAGTAAAACATGGTCTGAGTAGAAGCACCACAAAATAATAAAGTTCCTCGTATTATTTACATCTAGTTGTTTAATAAATTTTGTTTCAGAGGCATATACTGGAAGAATGTCAGATAATCAATAACATAAATTGTGGCTACCTTACTAAATTCCTTCCTTACTTATCAATCATAGGTAATAAAGGTTTTAATATTGCTAGCGATAGTTCTGCTTATAGGACTAACTTTACTTCTCCACCTGGCAAATTTGGAACTTCTCAAATGACACCTGAATAAGTAGTAAAAACAACTAATATTACTAAACTTAAAATTCTCATTAAACTGATAATTAGAAGAATGAAGATGTTTCTAGTAACCGGACAAGAGTTTCAGATATCACTTCTTGACAGTCTTAATGACGTCTTTATGATTTATGCAGCTGTTTCGAATTTTAAACGTTTTACCATGAAATAATACTATTACATGATAAAAAATTATTTAATCGTCGCTATAGAACAAGTTTTCACAAGCACTGCACAGTAGGCCAGCTGTGAGCAAAAATTAAAAAAATGAGCAAAACCAACCTCTAACAATTCAAAAATTTTACATCTTTTTTGAAAGTGAATAACCTGAAGAAAATTTAAATGGTTGTAATATTATGTTTTAGTAAATAGAATTATTGTTAAATTGATTTTATAATGCATTGTCTTTAGAATCAAAATGTTGCTTTTTAAATATTATATATATCCGATTTATAAAACTTTATGATAACATATTAAATTGAAGTTTTTATCTACATATATATGTAAATGTATTGTAGTTTTGTAATTTAATAATACATGGTAACATATAACTAATTATTTTGCAAAGTTATTTATTTATTTACGAAAGCAGTAACAAATGGGGTCATAAGGAGCTACGTAGCCGAGTAACTAAACGTGTTATTAAAAAACATGTAAAAACATGTTGCCAATTTTTTTTTAAATTACTTATGGGATGATAACAAAAATTTTATTATTAAAATTATCTGCTCCTGTGTGCCCCATAATAACCTGCATGGTAATTTGCGAGCTTCACGTGCTATTTCAAATATGCTTTTTAACATGGTAGTTTTAATTGCATTTGTATAATAATACGTATAGTACGTGCAGATGCTAAGTTTATTTATCACGTATTATTTTATTACACTCTGAATGAAATGTACATAAATAAAAACTATAGTTAAAGTTTATTTTGACTAGCTTTATCACTCACAAATGCAAATGATACATGCATGTACGTAAAATGCCAAAGTATGTTCTATACCATTTGTGAATGGTATAATAAGCAGCTGTATCAGAAATTTAGAAAGTCATGTAACGTCTTATCGATAACAAATTTATAAAGTAAAACAGATTGTAAAAGTTGTGCGTATACTGTAATTAGTTTTATGACAAAGAGATTTTGAAAATTAGATAATTGCTTGTGCTCCATCTTATTGTTAATGTGTGCAATACTCAATGATGTAATCGTTTTTGTAAACTCTTGAAAGATGAATGATTAAATAATTTTTTTTGTTTATTACGTAAATTGGTATGCTATCCGAAGAGGCACTAGATGCCCGACATAAAGACTTTAAAAAATTTCGACAAAGTTTTACACGTAAGTGCTCCCGTTTAAAGACGAATGAAGACTTGATGCGAAGACTTCTCTGCACATCTGATCCAATTATTAGCTCATTACGCACAAGTTCAACATCGTACAAACGGAATATTTTGCCGGATGGAGTAGTACAGCTCTTAAAACTGTGTGATTCTGAAGTTTTGGATATTTAATAATGAAATACGCAAGTGTGTGCAACTTATTTTTGCAGAATACCATGTATTTTGGAACAAAAGGTATATGTGAATTTCAAAACTTTTCTTAATTTTTGATTAAATATTCAAAATTTGCATAACCGATTTGGCACAAATGCAACATTTGATAATAGTAGCTTTAATGCAACTTTACTTTATGAGTTTTATTATTAACCTTTCATTTTTACAGAAGAGCCTCATACTTCAGCACACCCTGTACACGTGATTTTTAGATTTTTGATAATTTTTGATAAGATATTCGAAATTTGCATTGTCAATTTATTGGATAGAACTTTTTAAAAAGTTTGTATCTTTTTTTTCTTGGTAGTTATTATTTTGATCACTTTTTTACGTTTCTGGCCCACTGTGCACATATATACATATATATATATATATATATATATATATATATATATATATATATATATATATATATATATATATAGATATGAATATATATTTAGGCGCATGACCACAGTAGGGCAAAGAATCAACTTCATATAATGAGCTGTCTGAGTTTCTTAAGTGTTATGCTATAAATATTGTGAGACGCAGATTGGAGAGCTACCGTCAGGAACAATTACTAGTTGTCACCAAGTACAAAAAGTGCGTACCTTTACCACATTCGCAGCTCATGTGTATATGGAATGGTGCATTACATGCAAGAAAACTGTAGACTCACCATGGAACGATCTTCAGCTGTAGAAACATCTATTAGCTTCTGAGACTGTTGATAAGCTCATTCACACTCTGCAATTCGAGCACTAAATCGTCATCTCTGGTGTTTGACTGCCGAGATAGTTCCACTTGCTCTATTCAGTACCCGTGTACCGTTGAGTGAGCGACACGAAATTGCTGATGATTTGCTGCAATTCACACCACAATCATTGTGTGACCTACAGGCTCTAGTCCATCGATTCGGTAATGGATGGGGTAAACCTACTTTCCTGTCATCTATAAACAGCTCAACATGATTAGAATTTTCAAATTGAAAAAATAAATTAGAAGTGATCAAGTAGAAGTCATCAATCAAAGAAGAAGTGATCAATAAATAACATTAACATGGGTGAGCAGTGAGCTAACTTGAGCATGAGCCCAAGGCAAGTCTGGAGGCAATAGATAAAAAAAAGAAAAATATTAAACAAATGGCAAACCTAAAGGTTGTTGTATTCTTGCCAAAATTGTCAAAATTTTTTGCAAAAAACAATCTGATGCATTATTTAATAACTCCATTAGTGTACATCGCAAAAAAAATAGCTCAGAATGTCAAAGTATTTTTCACCAACCCTGTTAACTAGATTCGTCAAAATAATGGCCTGGTTAAGTTTATCACATCAAATCAGGAAAAGAGACGTCAATGTCACAGATTTTTTAAATAGGTCTGGGGTCTAAACTGATTTGCAAGCCTCTTTTATAGAGTTAAATCATACCATGCTTTAAATCTGCTTCGCTGAGGGTTATGATGACCCAAGGACAGGCCTAAGTAAGACACATTGACAATTTTTTCTTTAGAAATAACAACAGCATTAAAATACTTTTCACATTATAATAATTTTTCCTAGACAAATGACTCATTTTAATAAATGCTTTGTTTTTACCAGCCAAAAATTATAAGTCAGATGTCCACAATTATTAATATTAAAATAAAAGTAAAAAAAGGTAAAATAAAAAAATAGAAAAATGAAAAAATAAAATATAAAAGATGGAAAAATTACTTAATTACTTGAAAATTAATTATTTTTTTAATTGTTTTTCTTTTTCTTCTCTTTATAATTATTAAACATTTTGAGAAGTAAATTTGATATATATATTTTACCTTATGTCGCTCTAGAGTGAAGAGCTCTTGTCATCAATTGTCAAAACGAAGTGTAAGCTTTTGTACTTTTCTTTAACTGCGTTTGTTTCACATTTTTTAATGTTTATGCTGTAGAGGAATTAGAAATGTTTCTTGTGATTTTCTATCATTTCAAATCTTTCATAAATTGCAGTATCTATAACTACAAAAAAGGAATTTGAAAAATTGCGCACTTCACAGGTTCATCTTCATGGTAAAATTGCTTTTTGGTTTTTCTTGACTTGACCACAACTTCATGAGAGAACTTTACAGGGGTGGGACCGCAAAATGTGAACACTTTTCTGATTGTAATAATTAATTTTCTGTTAAATATGAACTATTTTAAATGTTCAATTTTTGTTTTTTATTGTTAAATTAGATCTATAGTTAGCAGTTGGCAAATGTTTCTTTGAGATCTTTTCGGGACAGCCCTGGATTGATGTCCAGTTTTACCACCAGTTCCATGGCATTTATAATAACACTATACAGCCCATTTTCCGATCTCACGTCCTCCGAAAAAGAGACATTGTACCGAGAAACCAATTAGCAGAAGAACTTGAAGTCTTTAATTTACTTGGCAATTCCCATAGCGGTACATTTTCCAAAAGCATCAAACTTAAAATGTTTTAGTTAGACAGCGTCATAAACTATATCAATGCGGTATCGTAAAGAATTAAGGGCGTCTATTCTGCGCTCCCAACGGGTTTTATTTGGAGGAATAATAGTCAAATTGTGTACATAATTTGTTAATGTACTCACTTAAGGGTCGATCCGGCTAAAAAGTTATACATTTCCTGAATATTGCTGAAAACGTTAACAGCTAGAGTGCAGGAAAATTCTGCATCATTAGCAACAAGTTTTAGCAAATGTCTTTTAAAAGAAACATAATAAGCTCGTGGGTTGAGGTCAAGAATCTTTTTTTGTACACCTACGTTTTTCCCCTTATGTTTGATCTTTTATAAAACTTTGGCCATGAATATTTTGTAAGAATGTTCCTTTTTTTTAAAAGCTTGTCTAACAAGGAAGCTGTTAATCCTTGCCCAGATGTTTCTAAGACATTTGTTTTTATAAGAAAAGGCTGAACCATAAATGAAAATGAAATTGATGTACTTTTACTGGTGCTTGGTTGTAAATTAAAACGTTCTTGTACAGAAAAAGACATGGCTTCAACTGCTTCATCAAGAATGTCTTTTAAATTTTAGGACTGTGAATTTTTCTCCTGACGTCTTTTGCACTTAGAGTACAAGGTGTTTTTTTTTGTTTGCTTGTTATGAAATACACACAACATCAAACATCAGAAAAAAATATTATAAAATAGAAAACAATGTTTATTAAGGCTTAAAAAAAGGGTAACCTATATCGATTTAACTTATTATTATTTTATATTTATTAACAAAGTTAATTGTAATAAATTCACTCTTTTATCGTATCTGCAATAAACGATAATATGCAATTGATGCTGATTATCATATCGATCTTGTTTTTCCAGTATATAGAAAAACTTATTCAATGTTTTTTTGTTTTTTTTATCCTCTCTCTTCATTTCTGATTTGCGTTTTTTATAAAAAACAACAACAAAGGTTTCTTTTTTTTACCGCCATGATGACTCAAAAACTTGTTCTCTCAAATAATTAACTAAATACTGTAATTTTTTTATCATTGAAGTGCATAAGCAAATACATACATAATCAATAGTTTAAAATAAAAACTTTAGCGCCCCTTAATTTGAGTTTATTTAAATAAACATTTAACATGAAATGTTGATTTCATTTTACACTTAATTTGTAGCCTGAATAGGACTTAATACCTTTTAAAAAATGCACGTGAAGGTGTATCGCAAAAAAAAGACGAATTTTTATATAATAGTGCCTTCCACTAATTACTAATCCATTTTGAAGAAGAAGCAAAACTTCTGAGGCAAAATCTTCATAAAATTCAATCGCACTTGTTGACTGCTTGACCATAATATAACCCTATAAAAAAACTGTTTTTTTTCATTATTTTCATCTATGATATTTGCCACAAACTAGTGTTACTACTTTTAAGTAGAGATAATCCATTTGTCCTTAATTAAAATTGCAAGAAACTCTTACCCTCAAGTAAATCTTTGTAAAACATTTTTTTAAGTCCAATTTCTTTTCCCAGATGAGCATACCCTCCATCACTTCTAAGTTTTCAATTATTTACATGAAGTAGAGCTTTAAAAGCAACAAAGAGAATTTTGAAAGTTACTTCCCAATTGCTTATAGTTGCGCAAATGTTTCACTTAGGTTAGCATTACCAAGTCATCATTTATTTCTTTATCATCAAGGTAGAGTATATCAATGTCATTATCAAATGTATCATAATCTATAATTTTACTCTACTGGTTGTTTGTATTGTCTATCTCTTAGTTACTAGAAGTAGAACTATTTTTATAATGATAAACCTCATAATTATTAGCAATACGGTCTTGAACATAATTCAAGTTCTTGTCCGCTATTTTACAGTAACTTTTTGTTTCTTCATGTTCAATTATCCTTTCAATTTTTATCAAATCTTTGTTAACTTGCGCTCTGACTCATCCTTATTTTGCAAAGTTTGCCGGTCTTAGTCCACTTATTCTGCCTTATTTTGGTCAATCAGGTATATCCTGTTTTGATGTAAGTGTACTTGACAATAGTTGTGACAGCATCCGAATTTTCACCCGTCTTTTCTTACCAAAACTCAGTCACTTTGTTCAAATATAGTTCTCAGACGCTTGACTGCCTCGGAAGTCATAAATTTGATTACATGACTACTTCCTTGTACTCTTTTGTGATCAGATTCATTCTCAGAATGCACAATGGGGCCGAACAAAGGAAAAATGGCCAAAAATCAAAAAATCTGCCAATCCATTTAAAATTTTGCACAATTATAAAAAAGAGTATTCTAAATTGAATGAAAAAATAATTAAATGTTTTTTGAAGAAATTTTTACCATTTCTTTCGAAATAGAGTCTGATAAGAATTTCTTTAGCAATAAATTGACAGTGTAGTCAAGCAGCAGGCAAATTTATTTGCCGAACATGTACACAAGAAAATTAATTTCGAAATTCAAGATTAAAAAATAGCATGAAAAATGAAATTATAAAAGGCATGAAAAGTAAATTTTGACCTTTTTTATTTTTTTCATAATTTATTTGAAACTTTTTATAACTCATTTAAAAAAAGTGTTTTTGAAACTAATTTTAAAAAAATAACTTCCTGCTGGCTGGTCTCGCCAAACGCCCTAACCCCGCATCGGCTGCCTAGGCTGGGCATGGGTAAAGAGGGAGCTGGTCTTACTCCCTTATTTTCCATAGGTGAAAAAGAGCATTTTATATTATCAATTTATTTTAAAAGCTATATGGAAAATATTATTTTAACGTTTGCTGAATTTATAGCTATGTTCTTTATTATAATTTGCTCATCTAAATATTAATAGCCGAATGAATATTATTGTTATTATTATTAGTGCGCATAGTTACGCATTGCTACGCCTATTGCTCGTTTTTTTAATTACGGTTCTGCATTATGTAAAATATACTATTTCTTAGTTTTTAAGTTGTTTCTAGACTTTTGTAAGCGCAGTTATATATTCCAGGCGGTTTTTCGAGTAAAATCAGCAAGCAAATTGGAGCTGATACACTTATTTTCAAGAAGAATTAATGTTGTTTATTTTTTAAAATAAAAATTTAAATGTATATGTATATATATATATATATATATATATATATATATATATATATATATATATATATATATATATATATATATATATATATATATATATATATATATATATATATTCATATATATATATATATATATATATATATATATATATATATATATATATATATATATATATATATATATATATATATATTTGTATATCTATATGTATTTTCTCTTAGCAAAAATAATTAAGAATAGAAAAATAGAATTTTTTTTTTCTGGAATTTGTCAAAAGGGTGTTGTGTTAAGCTTCATTTTAAGGTATCTAAATATATATTTAGTTTTCATTTTTTAGAATAAGTTAGAACTAATTTGACTGGTAAAATAGTTTTTTTAGTACAATGTTTCTTTTTTAAGAAAACTGTTTCAGTTTTGTCGTTAGTCTTTTTGTTTTATTTTTTTAGAGCAGTTAAGAGGAGCTGATCGCTTTTTCAGTAAGTTCAAGTCGTTTTCTCATACATAAAATACGATTTTCCATTTATTTTAGTCTATTTTATATTTCTCTATATCTATATATATATTTTCTCCAAGGCAAAATAAAAAGGAATAGAAAAACTTAGAAAATTTTTTCTGGATTTTAAATATTGTTTTATAGTTGTTAATAGTTTGCTTATATGTTTATATTATGCTCGAAGTTAAAAATGTTTTTGATAAATACGTGTATTTGATGATATATGTTATATAGTTGCTTATATAAATGTGTTTTTATATTAGTATAAAATGTATTTTATCTAATGTGTATATGATTGTTAAATGAGGTGTTGCTATATAACATTAAAAAAAATATATATTGTGTTTTATAGTTAGTATATATTTTTATATAATGATGTTTCCATGATTTCAAAGTGGTGTGACTTGGCAAACATGAAGAGATATATTTTTCATTCTTACCAGTCAAGCACTGCTTTAGGTCTAAGTGTTGTCTAACCTTTTATATAACTATATTGAAAATACGCAACGTTATCTTTGATATTTTTTTACGTAATGTTGTTATCTTTGGCTCATCTTTACGTTGGTAACTGTTGTTTAAAAAATGATTAAGAGGTAGTTTCATTCAAGAGTTTAAAATGTTTAATTAAACATGAAGTAGATAATGTTTAGTAGCTTAAAATTATAGGTAATATATAATCTTTTCCAAATTTTATCAAGTAACTAATTTATTATAATCTTTTTTTAAGTTGCACATTTAAATTTAAAGCTTCGTGTATAAAATATAGATCTAAATATAATTTGCGCAATGAATACTATTATAATAACTATTATTATTATTAGTGTCGTTTCACTTTCATTTTTAAGGTAGTTTCTAGACTTTTCTTTACGTGGTTATGTATTCCACGCGGCCTTTCGAGCAAGTTCTTCAAGCAAATTAGAGCTGATATATTTTTAGTTTCATGAAAAAGTGATGTTGTTCATTGTTTAAAAACTAAAATAACAATTTAAATAATCTTTTGTTTGTTGTTGGTTGTTTTAATTTTTCTAATTTTTATAACCTGTGTTCATTTTTTAGAGGTTATAACTAAAATGACTGGCAAAATAAGTATTGTTTTTTTTTTTAGAGCAGTTAAGAGGAACTGATGGCTTTTTTAGTAAGCTCAATTCATTTTCTTATTTATAAATAAGGATTATTTTTTGTAGAAAGAATAATGAGAATAAAATTTTATTTATGTATCTTAATATAATTTGCGTAGTGAATTTTATTATTATTATTAGTGCGCATAGTTACGCCTATTGTTTTATAGTTACGGTACGGTTCTGAATTTTGTAAAATACACTTTTTAAGTAGTTTTTTGACTTTTCTTAACCGCGTGCTCTCTTAAAGAAGCCGCAACCTTTCATGGTACGAGTTCAAAATGTCTAAGTAGATAATGTTTTGTAGCTTAAATTTATAGGTAATATAAAATCTTTTTAAAATTTTATAAATAATTAATTTATTGTAATCTCTTTTAAATTGTACTTTTAAATTTAAAGCTTCGTGTTATAGATGTTAATATTGAAAATATAGATATTACTATGGTGTCTACCGTTAAAAGATATTTATGGGTAGTTTCATGGTTTCAATGCTTTTAATAATTGGAATAAAAGCCATGACAACATTTTGTTATAAATAAAATTTATCTATAGTATTGTTTAATACTTCGGCTCTTTGAAAAAAGTATGTTTCTGGCTTTTCTATAAATATATTATAATTTGTCTTGCATTAATGAATTTTGGTTTAGGATATAATTGTGTTATTATATGTTTGTTTTTCTGTACTTAATTTAGCATTTATCATTGGCATTCATTTTTATTCAAGTTTAATTGTTTATAATTTATTTAGATTATTAGAAAATTCATATTTATAGAGTTGTTATTTAAATATAATGAAGTTGTTAAACCAAGGATATTGTAGAGGTTTATTTATGAATATATGCTATAAATTATATAATAATATAGGAGGAAGTAAGTTAAAAAGTATTTTTTAATTTTTAAAAAGAAATAAAAATACTTTTTAATATGTATCTGTTTTCTTTGAGGTAGATTTAAAGTGTCAGGTTTTCAAAATGGTAGATCTTTTCAATGTCTAAATAGATATTAAGTATTTCAATGTCTAAGTAGACATTAAGTATATATAAAGTATTTTTAAAATTTAATAAGTAAATATTTGTTAAAATAAGTATATAATTGTTTATAATTAATTAAGATTTAAATTCATGTTAACAGAGTTGTAATTAATTAAAATCGAATTGTTGAACCATAGAAATTGTAGAGGTTTATTTATTAAATATATACTGTATATATTACAGGGGTGGGACCGCAAAATGTGAACACTTTTCTGATTGTAATAATTAATTTTCTGTTAAATATGAACTATTTTAAATGTTCAATTTTTGTTTTTTTACATATTATATTTTACTTTGTTTACATATTCATTAGTACTTTGTCTTTCGTTTTTTATCAAATAAACTCAACTACATCTAACGAGAAAATAGTTATAATAAAACAAAAACGTTCACATTTTGCGGTCCCACCCCTGTATATAAAAATTTATATCTCAAAGCTGGGCTATGTAATGGAACCCGAATGAAAGTTTGTGCTTTCCAAAACAATTATGTTGACGCAGAGGTTTTGACAGGTCTTTCTGAAGGTAAACGGGTTTTTGTTCCTCGAATTCAGTTTGCTCCATCAGATTCTATTTATCTTTTGTTCTAAAACATCGTCAGTTTACTGTCAGATTGGCTTATTCGATGAGAATCAATAAAAGTCAAGGTCAAACATTTGAAAGAGTTGGGGTATATCTAAAAAAACCGTGTTTCTCCCATGGTCAACTATACGTTGCATGATCAAGAACTAGAGCATTTAATAGTTTATTTTTTTAAAATTGATAAACATCCTATTCAAGGTATGGTAGGGGAAAAATACTACACAAATAATTTTATTTTCTAATGTTCTTAATTTATAGTCTTAATATTTTCATTTCTAAAATTTACTGTTTGTAGGTTGTGAGCGTATTTTGTATGTATAGCTTTAATATTTTTATTTTTTTATATAGTTTTTGATAAATATATTTGTCATTTAAGATTGTTATATATTGTGTTTATATGTGTTATATAAAGTCATATTTGTTTATAGTTGTATATATGTTTACATTATGTTATTTCCATGTTTTCAAAGTGGTGTGACTTGGCAATATGTTAAGCAAGGTTGTTAACCTTGCCAGCCAAGCGGTGTACTTATAGCAGAAGTGTGACAGAGGTGTGCTTGAGCAGAGACAGATCAGAGAATGAGGTGAGACAGAGGTGTGCTTGGCAGCATTTAGTGCCAGGCGGTGTTGCTGCTTTGGAGCTAGGTTGTGTTGTCTAGTTTTTTTTAAATATTTTGGAAACACATAATGTCTGTTAATGTTTTGTGTAATGTGTATACGAGAGCATGCAACCTTGATCCTTAAGTTCAGGGCGCTTTAATGTCCTAAATTTGAAATAATTGAATAACTAATATTGAATATAAAAACAGATATACTATATCAAAGTTTTGTAAAAAGATAAATATAGATAACTCAAAATTAGTTTTTTAGTTTTGCTTTTCATATTCTTTTAAAATTTTTTTGTTATTTTTCACTAGATTTTAGAGTCAAGGGTGTAAATACTAGTTATAAGGGTGTAACTATGTGTTATTGTTATGTATTATTGTTATAATGTTGTAATGTATTGTTATAATGTATAATATTGTTATATTGTTGTGATGTTTTGTGTTGATAGACAGCTTGGCTTACCTTCCCGTTGGTGTCTATCGTTAAAAATGAATAATAGATAGTTTCATTATTGGAACTTGCTGCTTTTAATCATTTACAAAAAGCCAAGACAAAATCTTGCTAAAAACTCAATTTATATCTTTATTTGATTTTTTTTCTTTGAGTATTGTTAATCCTTTTATACTTCGAAACAGATTTTATAGTAACCTTTTCTATAAATGTTTGTATTAACTGCAATATCAAAAAGTTACAAAAACAGGTAAAACGATTTTCAGTGTTTATATGTGGTATATATATATATATATATATATATATATATATATATATATATATATATATATATATATATATATATATATATATATATATATATATGTATATATATATATATATATATAAATATATATATATATATATATATATATATATATATATATATATATATATATATATATATATATATATATATATATATGTATATATATATATATATATATTTTTATATGTCATGAATTCGTTAGATTTTACCATATGACGTATTAATACGATATTAAAAAAAAAACAAAACTTAATATCCTAAATTTGTAAGATTTTGTTCGTTTGTTAAAAAGATAAAGATATAAAATTTTTTTTATTGATGTATACCCTATCTTATGCTTAATAAGTCGTTGTACGTATCTATGGTGATCTTCGTAAACGGCGGGGGGTCGTAATTAAAAACAAACTTTAGAGTTTTTAAAAACACAGGGAGACTATTGCAGATTTGCGCATTTGTCAAATATTAAGTTAATTAGTTAAGTCTGCATTTGCAACACTTTTGAGGAAAGAAAAAATTCTTATATTTGTAAATCATTGCTTTACGCTTTATTATTTTGGTAAAAGGTCTTCTTCAAAAACTGATTACTCTTAATAAAAAAAACTCTACTCACCTGGCTACGATTAAAACAAAAAAAGGGGAGGGGCTCTTAATTAGTTGAGATGTCAAAATTTTGACGAAACCTAAACTTCGAGTAATAAAAGTAATATTTAGTAAATGGTAGCAAATTACTTTATCGTTTACTAAAAATTATTGAAATAAAGAGTGACCATCTTTACAATATAGAAATGGTCAGAGTTGAGAAGGCTTAACAAGACCGGGTCCCGTTAGCTTTGTTTGCAAACATGTGATTATGTCACGTTAACAACCTCAAAAGTCAATTTATTACATTTTTAGTAGCAAAACGTGATATATATAAGTATAAATCTGATAGTATAGTAATACTCTTTTATGATTTTTTAGCTCATATAATGGATTCAAGACTAGATTGATTTTGGTTTCCTGTTAAACCGCAGTAAATAAAGATAAGAAGGCTATTCAGACAGATTTTGCGACAATTTTATATTTAACTCATTTACACAAAAATAGAATTGAGACAAGTTAGCTCTTAAAAACAGCTATATGTACAGATATGTTTATTGCATATATTAGTAAATAAACTGATTAGTTGCATAATGAGTTTAAATTTTAGACATTAAAATTGATAATCATAATGTACTTAGTTAAACATGCTAATCATGATGTAATTTGCATAGCCAAAGTTAAATGCTTTTTTACTTTAGTTATTGCGCTCAGTGATGAGCAGTTTTTTTTGTGCGCAGTTTTTCTTGCGTTCTGGAATTTTGAGAATGGAATTTCCAAACTTATTATAAAAAGCGCGTTTTTGTTAAAATTCCTTATAAATCTAATCGTATCTTTCAAGTAGATCATATTCAGTATAATCAATTTAATCGTCTTCATTTTTTATATTTTAACATGTCTATTACCTTTATTAAATTTGTTTTTAAGCATATTTGTTATTACTTTTTATATCGAATTAAAAGAATGACTCAGGTTGAAGATGAAGGTTTGTACTTATTTAGATGTGTATTATGTTACAGATGTATAATGTTATGCAGGTAGTTCTTAAATATATGTTTATTTTTAGTTGCTGAATTACTAAGAAATAAGTTTTGTTCCAATTTGTTATAAACAAATGATATAAATTGCATTTATATGTTTGTTAATTTAAATTAACTTTAAAATGTTAAAATGGTTTAAAGGAACTTCAAATTTTTGTAAATTAATTTAATCCTGAATAATTAAATTTTTTTTATTATTGAAGAAACTAAACTAGATTGAGGAATAAGTCGACTTAAATGTTTGTTTGTTTTTCTATTTAGATGATGACAATAATATTGAAGCAAGTAAGTTGAAAAGCATTTTTAAATTTTTAAAAAGAAATAAAAATACTTTTAAATATATACCTGTTTTCTTTGAATTTGATTTCTTTTTAAAGTTTCAGGTTTTTGAAAATCATATGTATTATAAGACTTAGAAATGAGTCGACTTAAATGTTTGTTTGTTTTTTTATCTAGACGTTGATAATAATATTGAAGCAAGTAAGTTAAAAAGCATTTTGAAATTTTTAAAAAGAAATAATAATACTTTTCAATATATATCTGCTTTATTTGAGGAGATTTAAAGTTTCAGGTTTTTAAAATCATAAATATTATAATATTAAATTCTTTTTTACTTAAAAAATATCTATTTTATAGTTACACTGACTTGTAGAAAAATATTTAAAGTTTATTAATAAGGTAGTAGATTATTAGAGTAGATTAAATAGTTTGATCTACTTAATCAACTTAATAACGTACTACCAAAGTGAAGATCTATTTTGGTTGTTTGTTTGTTAAAATTTAGTTAAAGTTTATTTAACATTTAAATTCTTTAGTTAATCAAGAGAGATCTAATAAAGGTATTAATTATATTAGTTAGTTGAATGTGACATTTAATATGTATTTTTATTGTTTAGACACAGAAGTGAAGAATCAAATAAGTCAGTGTTTTTGCTATTAGATATTTGTTAATAGGAATTTGTTTATTTGTACTGCTGCTGGAATTTCAAAATATCAAGTACTTTAGCTTTATTTTATACCTTCTTTTAAGAGAGTTGGAACAAAAACTAAGTATAAATTATGATTAGTTTAGTTTAATAATTAAAGCAATAAAATTTAGATTTAAAGTTTACTTTAGTTTATAGTTTTGGTTTAGTTTATAGTTTTGGTTTTAGTTGTTTTTTTCTTACTTTAGCCAACTTTATGGATGAAATGAGGGGGATGGGTAAAACAATTATTTAGATATGTATATATTTATATGTTAACATTATTTTATTGAATAATTAATATTTATATAAGTATATATTTGCCTTTAGTATCTGGTGGAAGCTTAACTGGTAGGGCTGTGTTTCATATTTTATATATTTTGTACGGAGAAATATGTGCAATAGGTGGAAAAATTAAATAATAAATATGACATTTTTGAACTGGTTGCATAATTGCCCTACATTTTTATTAAAATAAAAAATGTTGCATGTTTAACCCTTTTTAATTTGCTCTAATTTTTTTTAGCATCTTCTGTTTCGAATGAAAATGTTGAGGTTATGCTAATTTTTTTTTTTTAAATAAAATTGCAAATGTATAATTTTTATTATATTCTTCTATTTGTAACTTTACATTCCTTAACATTCGAAAACTACAAAACTTACCCCTCCCAACACCCGGGACCTCTCTCAGAGAGGTCCTTTAACAAATGGAGAGATAATGGCGGAATGGATGAGCCCTCCTTCAAATGGAGGGCTCATGCACACCGGGGTGTTGGGAGACACCGAAAAAAAAAAGCAACCAAAAGGTTGTAAATGTCTTCTATCAGTGAAGATACGACATTTTGGTTGCTGCTTTTTCTTCGGTGTTTTTTTTTTTTTTTAATTGTAATTGTAATAGTTTCATTTATTGAACTCACTGCTTTTAAAATTTACAAAAACCCAAGGCAATATATTTAGCTATATAAATACAATTTATTTATATCTCGATTCGATTCTTTATCTTTAATGTTTATAGTTTGACTCCTTGAAGCATTTTATGTTTAGCTTTTTGTTAAAATTATTTTAAATCCATTGTGATGTCTTTAAAATTAAACTAAAGTTTACTAAAAGCCAACATAAAAATAACGTTTTTGAACCACAGACAAGAACTGCTGCATCCCTACAGCAACTGCTGCAGTATCACAATAGATTACCAAAAGCAGGTATATTGTTTTCCAGTTGCTGTTTTTTATATATATATATCTACTTATCTATATAATACTATAGTACGATTGTTTATATCTCATTCGTTTTTTTTTTCTTTATCTTTAAGTGTTAATAATTATGTTCTTTTGAATGAGATTAGTTAAATAAGTCGGTTTTCCAATAAAGATATTGCTTTCAAAATTGAACACCATTGCCAAAATGCTTACAAAATTAGGTAGTTTTTAAAAATCTGTTTTCTATTTAATATACTTTTACTAATTTACTTTTCTATAACAATCCTACTAATATGGAATCACGTAGCTTTTTAAATATGTTTAATTGTCGTCCCTATCGGTAATAAATATTTTTAATTATTTAATATGGTTGTCTTTACAATAGGCTATGCTTGGCTCCTCGGTGCTGTAAATGATGGCTTCAACTTTAATTGCTTTTTTAAGAAAAATGTGTTTTATATATGCTCCTGTTTTAAAATATTTTGTTACATATTTAACTATATATCATGTAAATAAATTTCTTTTAAGATATGTAAATTTAAGACTTGCTTTTTTACGGATTTTCAAAAAGTGAACAAAGGTTTAAATATTTTTTATTCACTAAAGCTGAATAATTACTTCAAAAATATTGAGTAAAATGCAATTGCTTTATTTATTAACCTGATCTATACAAAAATTAATGAAATAAAGCTAATAATTTTACGCAAAGTTAAGGCAAAATGTATTCCGGACACTTTATAAAATTAGTATAAATATGGATTAGCTGTATGCTGAAATATTTATGTTGAACACGTTAGCTATAAAGTATATCGATATATTCCTTTATCGTTTTTTCATCAACAGGTTTCTGCTGGATTATTAATTAAAAGAAGATTGGTTTAGTAATAAGCTTTATCATATAATAATATAGGATCCAAATGCAGGGATAAGCCCTTTCCGGAACTTCGGATATATATTTCAACTTTTTTTTGGTTTTTACGGATATCCAATTTCTATGCCTACAAGTTTGGGTGTCATATTAGGTGTTTTAAAAATATTTAAAAAGTATATTAAAAATATTGAAAAGCTTAGGTGCAATATTAGTGATATTTTTAAGCTCTTGACTTAGTAAAATTAAAACTTTGAAGAAAAAAGAAACGACTCCGCTTAAAGCAAAATTAAGAGTAAAATATATTCCGAATATTTACCTAAACAATTTTACAGAATCAGGAAATTTGACATCGATGATCTATGCATATAATTTACCTAAACAGTTTTGCGGAACCAGGAAATTTGACATCGATGATTTATGCATATAATTCAAGTCATATATTAACTTTACATGGTTGTGATTTGCGCATTTAATGTCTGAACATTGCAAAAGAAATGGTTAACTTTAATGAAGCTAAGAGTTCTCTTAAACTAAAAAGCCAAGAAAAATAAAAGTGAGCACAACTAAAAAAATGTATAAATGAATTGATATTTCATTAGAGCAAATAAATAAAAATCAAACTGTTAGTAATGATTTATTTAATACTAACCCGTATTACGTGTTGTTTACTGCTAGTAAAAGTATGAATTGCAGAATGCCTCGAGATTCACATTTTTTAAATACATGGTTGCAAGCACCTGAATATAAATATTAGAATATTAAAAAATGTATGACTGCTGAAATTAGATGTGTATTACATGTTGCTTTATCAAAATCTTTTTAAAGATCATGTAAAGGACTAAACTCACCTTTTATAATATATTATTTTTATTATTATATTATTATATTATATCACTTTTTATATTATATTATTTTTATATGTTTTCTGATAGTAACATTGCAAAAAAGTTTCAGCTAGATCGAAGAAAGTGTGGATATATTACAAAGTTTGGCATTGCACCGTACTTTCTTGATTTGTTATATAAAGAAATATTGTTATCGCTTGTATTTATAATATTGCTTATTAAGTTATTAAATCGGACTATGCAAAAAGGTCAAATGGACATAATTGTACGATTCTGGAACCATGATTCAAACCAGGTTTTTACAAGATATCTTGACTCGCAATTTTTAAGAGATGCAAACTCAAAGCAGTTATTATAATCTTTTAACTAAGGTGTATCTTAACTTAACATACTAAAAATGATTCAGATATTTTCAGATGGCCTTAATGTCAATTTAAAACTTTTAGGACTTGTAAAAGAAAATCGTAAAATTAATAAGTATCGAGCCTTAATAGATATGGTATATATAGATATAGTAGCCTCCACACAATTCATGGAAGCCTAAAAACATCAATCATTAAATCTGAATGAAAGCTTGATGAAAAGTTCAAATCTATGTGGAAGTTTGTGTCCTTCACGTAGAGAAACGTATGAAAATGTATCAAGATGAAGGTTTACCCTTTACCTCATTTTGGCCATCGTTGCTGTGAGAATCATAACTGTTGTAAGAAGCACTAAGTATTTTTTCTGGATATTTAAAGATTATTGAACACTTACAAAGTTTACCATAATCAAAGCAACCTTTCGGAAAATGGTTGATATTTTAAAAGATACAATAAATGATCCCTTGTTAATTGTTAAATTAAAATTTGTTTAATCTATAGCTGAAAAGTTAAATCTATTTCTGAATGGTTTTCAAAGTGATAATCTAATGGTCCCATTTTTATTTGATGTTTCAAAAAGCATATTAGTTAACATTCTGAGAATGTTTTTATTGAATGATGCATTAGAAAAATCTGATACAATTAGGAAAATAATGATGCTAAATCTATCAGATACAATGTTATACAAAAGAGAAGATACAATTGATATTGGTCTGTCTGCCAATATGGAATTTAAAAACTACAAAATGTCTCATGGGCAGGCTGCCATTGAACGTGGATTCAAAGTAAATAAGGATTATTTAGTTAAAAATTCAAATGAAGATACACTAATTGCCGTACGAATAGTAAATGATCACATGTCGTCAAAGGGACAAAATGCTAATGATATTTCAATAACTAGAGAAATGTTGAAATCTGTTAAATCATCAAGAATGAGATATAAAGTTGCGTTAAAAAGTGCAAAAAAAAAATTTAAGAGATATCAACTGTATGTTTAAAAAGAAAAGCTGTTTCCGTTGAAATTGATGATGTTGTTCAAAAAAAGAAACAACTTCAAGCATCAGCTGATAATTTAATAAAAAGAGCATATAATTTGCATTAAAAGCAGAGGAAATAAAAGATTTCAGTTTTATAGTTACTTCAAATGATTTAAGAAAGTTATTAAAAGATAAACTTTTAAAATTGCAAGAGCTTGATAGTTTAGAAAAAAGTTTTTTGCTTGAAATAAGATTCTATTGCTTGAGTTTTATTTATCTTTTTTGTAAATGTTTTTGTTTATATAGTTCCATTAAAAGAGTGTGATTTCAATAAGAAAAAAATTCTATTTAATTATTATGTATAGACAGAAGTTGAAATCAGAGAATATATATATACACATATATATATATATATATATATATATATATATATATATATATATATATATATATATATATATATATATATATATATACACATATATATATATATATATATATATATATATATATATATATATATATATATATATATATATATATATATAATCAGAGAATATTTATATATATATATATATATATATATATATATATATATATATATATATATATATATATATATATATATATATATATATATATATATATATATATATATATATATATATATCAGGGGCGGATCTACGGTACGTCTAGTACGTCTGTTGACGTACCCAACAATAAAACCAAATCTAAAAAAAAAAGTAAATTTTATTTCCATATTGCGTATAAAAATAATTTTTTTAGTTAATCGTCAAGTGAATTAAATATAAGTTTTATTACCTTTATACAAACAGTTAAAAAAAAAATATGCTTTTTGTTTAGAATAATTGAAGTTGCTTTTTGTTTAGAGCGGTAAATAAAGAAATCTTTTTTAACTGGAGGGTAAAAAAATAATGAATAAAAATATTTAATTAGAAAGGTTAATAAACGTATCCAATATATTTTGTTAAACAATAAAAAACCTTTTAAATTTTTTTTTATAAAAGCAAAATAATAATTTCTTTAATTATAACAATTTTTGGACGTACCCAAAGTAGTACACCCTAAGCAAAATCTTAGTCAAAATCCATTGTTTAGCGACAATCAGGAGGTGAAATATATTTTAATAGTTATTACATATCAAAATAAAACAATGGGCGTACCTAACATTTTTTTTCTGTAATTGAGCTTTTTATTGAGTTTAGTTAGCAATATTTAAATTTCAAGTAATCAGTTTTATTTATAAAAAAACACTGGCGGATGTACCTTCCAACTTTCTCTTTGAAATATTTAAAGTTTATTGTGATATTTAAAACGTCTCGACTCTTGTAAATATACGCAGTTTTCTTAAAAAATCAAGTGTTTGCAACATTACCGTGTTTATGTTTGTGATAAAATTTAAGATCAGCTTAGATATTAATAAAAAAAACGCTTCTTACATATCTAAGACACCATATTACCTGGTAAAAAAGTTTTTCCGAGAAGTTAATAACAAAATAGTTTAAAAATTTTAAACATTTTTCTGATGAAGCTTCTGACAATTAAAGTAGAGAACAACTACTTTTAATTATATGGTTTGTTTGTTCAAAGTTCAATAAGAGAATTTATCAGTTTCTTGGATTGCACAAATGGTGTTACTGGTAGGAATTACTTTATTTTTTGGTTAAAAATATTTCGGATTTCTTTTTATATATCATAAATTGTTATATGGTGGTGCTAGAGCAACTGATGGTCACACTAAAGATTTGTCCTCTTGAATTTTAAAAGTCTAAATGAAAAAGCTGTAGAAATGTC
>NC_061160.1:13601530-13714030 GCF_022113875.1 Hydra vulgaris | reverse complement strand
ACTGTAAGGCTAGATGCTCTGTGACAAACAAACTCAGTACAGTCAATAATAACTTTTGTTTTAGGATAAGTCTTTTTAAAGCACTTCGGCATGTTAAGTTTAATTGATCTAAATTAGACCAAATTGGTATAGTAACAAGTTTAAGGAACATAAAATTTGACCATGTTATAAGATTTCTTAATACAGTAGATTTTTGTGTTTTGAATAACCAGGAAGAAAAACTTAAAGAAAAACTAAGCCTAAGCCATGTTAAAAACATAAGTAGTTGGTCAATCGATTTCATTTTTTACCTAGGTTTGGATTCTGGTGTAAAATATAAAGGAGATGTAAACAACTCTTTAGGTAATTTTCCCTTAGAATGATGCTCAGAATAATAATACTTAATATTTTTGCATTCATTTACAGGATTCAAATATTTAAACAAAATGTCAAACTTTTCTTTTCTCATGACAGTAAAAGAGTTCAAATATTTATCATCTTTTTCAAAACTTTCGTAGCTTAAAATATTATATTTTAATCGGTCATTGATTATTTTTAAATTGTTATATTTTCAAGGAAGCTACAGTAGCTTCAATGAGCAACTTCTTATTTTTATTCTATGGTTGTTTTTTCGGATGATAACAGCTTATTTTTCATAACTTTCGTTATTTGTAAAATCCAGTAATTTATGAACTTTTTTATCAATTTTAGTTGTGAACTCTATGAAATTTTTGATCTTTTTCATGGAGATTTTTTAGGTAATTTTTCTTGTACTGTCTTAAATAAATATATGCTCGAAACTTCATTTCCTGTTCTTAACGATTTTTAACCGCAACCAGAACTAATTTTTATCTCCTCAGGCCTAAAGTAAGACTAACACACTTTAGTGTGTTTCCTTATTTCAAAATTATCAGCACTTCCTTTACATCTATATTTAAACATTTCGTTACACCAAGCTCTGTGAACATCTGGCTTTTTCTCTTCGTTCAGGAAAGAAAATAGACCAATGTTAGTCTTTCCATATTGCTATTAAAAAAGGAACTTCCACACAGTTGTATACAGCAATACATTCCTCTTCCGCCTTTTTTCACCTTTTTTGGTCTGGTAATGCTTGAGTTGGAATGAGACATTTTTTATTTTGCAGCACTTTGTTTATATTTTTGTCCTTACTGTCCTCTTTTTTCAAGCTGAGAAATTAGTTGCGCAATTGAAATAGAGAAATGTCTATTCCTGCTATTATCATTAGTAAGAAAATTAGTAGACAGTTATTTTGTTGTAATTAGGTGAATCACATCTAAATGTCTTATTTTAAATTTAACAGTTGCTGTTTGAAAACATGAAAAAAAGAAAGTAATTCAGATGTCGAATGGTCCATAAAGCAATAGGTTATGTAAGCTCCTTACAGAAACTTTTATAATTTAAAAAAAATGGAAAGATAATATCAAAAACTTTTTTAATTTTGTAAAACAATTTTTTAAAAATGTTTGCAACAAGTTTGAAAATATACTAATCCGTAAATACATTGGCCGAATGTTGGCTACGGCATTAGTGTAAGAACAGATTTTTTTAGCAAAATATCAAGCCGATACTACTTTAGCTCAATACTGGCCCAACATAGTACGATATTAACAAAAAACCGATTTGTAGATTTGAAAATAATACGTCTTAAAAAACAATGGCTAGATGTTGGCCCAACGGAATAAATTTGCTAATGTTAAAACTTACGTTGGGCCATTGTAAGCTTGCTGTCTGGGTAGTAGTTTTAACTAAGAGTATAGCAGGGTTAGATTTTAGTTTTAACAGCCTCCAATAACTAAATTTATTTCAGCCGTCAACTAAACAGAGACATTAGAATATGAGTTAATTTTATCGCTGGCGTAAAAAACGGTCGTTTTACATTGAACGAGTTGTAGCATATCGCAGGGTTTAGCGGAGAATACGGCTGCAGTTCAGTAATTTAAAAAAACTTCTGGATATTTAGTATATCCAAATTTTAAAAAGTAATCTAATTTTACGTAATGCTTCCCTTAACTCCCACCCAAAACGCTCAATATTAGGTTTAGCGTAGATAATATTTGCAAAGCGACGATGCGTGGTGATTTCTTAAATATTTTATATTTGTCGCTAGTAGACATGATAAAAACGTTTCTATGAAGTTCGTCATCCCGTCTCATAAGTTTATATATGTCTTTGATTTCTTTATTATATTTACATTTGCTGAGACATAATTATCTATGTGACATAATTAAGAATATAGGAGCTTTTAAAAAAGCAGGTTTAATGATTTTTTTATCTCTTCATATTACAGCGTTATTACACCAGATTTTATCAAAAACACGAAGTTGACCTGTTAAATTCCCTCTCATATGTAGATATTGATGAAGTACTTGGGTTGTAAAACTTTGTAAAAATATGCTTTTTAAAACAGTTTGAACAATGATGATGCAACCTAAGTTGATAAGTAAGTTCATAAGAGTAATAATACTCGAGAAAGTAATATTTTTAACTACTTGGTTATAATTAGAATACATCTCATGCTCGTCAGGTAAGTTGCAAGCAAAAGATTTTATTGTAAATATAAGACTAGGTTTAATGAATACTTCATATTGGGTTGTAGGTAAATATTGTCTACTTTAAAAACTTTGACTATTTTGACATAATAAGTTCCCATGATTCTAACTTATGAAGCTGGCACTATCTTCAAAATATAAATATGATTTATAAAAAGAATGAACATCATTTTAAACTTAATACTCAATATTAAAGGTCTTGTCTTACTAAGGAATCAATAAAAAGAAAAAAATAATATTTTGATATAAAAGTAAAGATTAAAACATAAATTCTGTCATTAAATTTGTTTCCTGAGTGTTTTAACAGTCTTTATTGTTAAATTTTGTCAAGGTAGAGATCCTAGTTTAAATGTTGCTCTAGTTAAATTTAAAAAAAAAAATATTTCTAAAATATTTTTAAAGCAATGAACTAATAACAAATTTATTTGAAACAGTATTTATAAATACTAGCAGTAAGCAACCCGTAATACGGGTTAGTAGTAAATAAATCATTACCAACAATTTGATACTTATTTACTTTCTCTAATAAAATATAAATTTATTTATACAGAAAGCAACCCGTAATACGGGTTAGTAGTAAATAAATCATTACTAACAATTTGATCTTTATTTACTTTCTCTAATGAAATATAAATTTATTTATACATTTTTTTAGTTGAGCTCATTTTTATTTTTTTTGGCTTCTTAGTGTAAGAGAACTCTTAGCATCATTCAAGATAAAGTTAACCATTTCTTTTGCAATGTTCAGACATTGAATGCGCAAATCACAATCATGTAGTAGTTAAAAATGACTTAAATTATATGCACAGAATATCGATGTCAAATTTTCAAATTCCGTAAAATTGTTTACGTAAATATTGGGAATATATTCTACTCTTTTTTTCTTTAAGCTGAGTCGTTTCTTTTTTTTTTTCAACTATTTATTTTACTGAGTGAAGAGCTTAAAAATATGTCACTATCGCACCTAAACTTTTCAATGTTATTAATATACTTTTGAAACATCTAAAATATTACCCAAACTTGTAGGCATAGAAGTTGGGTATCCGGAAAAAGTATAAGTTGAAAAATATATCGCAATTCCGAAAAGGGCTTAGCCCTGCATACGGATCCTATATTATCATGATAAAGATTATTATTAAACCAACCTTTTTTTAAATTAGTATTCCGGCAGAAACTTGTTTATAAAAAAAAAATAAAGGAATATATGAATTTACTTTAATGGCTAACGTGTATCAACATATTTATTTCAGCATACATCCAATCCATAATTATACTAATTTTATATAATGTCCGAAATACATTTTGCCTTAACTTGGCGTTAAAATATTAGTTTTATTTCATTAAATTTTTTATAGATCAGGTTAATAATAAAAGCAATTGGATTTTACTCAATATTTTTGAAGTAATTATTCAGCTTTAATAAAATTGATAAAATCATAAAAAACAGTTAAAAAATATATTTAAACCTTTGTTTACTTTTTTAAAATCCGTAAAAAAGCAAGTATCAAGTTTACAAATCATTAAAAAAATTTATTTACATGATATATATTAAATTTTGCTGCCATTTACTAAATATTCCTTATATTACTCGAAGTTTCGCTTTCGTCAATATTTTGACATCTCCGCTAATTAAGAGCCACTTCCCTTTTTTTGTTTTAATGGTAGCCATGTGAGTAGAATTTCTTTTATTAAGAGTAATCTATTTATGATGAAGACCTTTTACCAAAATAATAAAGCGTAAAACAACGATTTACATATATAAGAATTTTTTCTTTCCTCAAAAGTGTTGCAATTGCAGACTAAACTAATCAACTTAATATTTGACAAACTGCAAGTCTCCCTGTGTTTTAAAAATTCTAAAGTTTGTTTTTAATTACGACCCCCCGCCGTTTACGAGGATCACCTTAGATACGAACAACGAATTATTAAGGCATAAGATAGGGAAAACATCGGGAAAAAAAATATTAATGTCTTTATATCTTTTTAACAAACGAACAAAATTTTACAAATTTAGGAAATCAAGTTATTTTTTTTTAATATCGTATTAATACGTCATATGGTAAAATCTAAAATAAAAAAAAGTAACGGAATTATAACATCATATATATATATATATATATATATATATATATATATATATATATATATATATATATATATATATATATATATATATATATATATATATATATATATATACACCACATATAAACACTGAAAATCGATTTACCTGTTTTTGTAACCTTTTGATATTGCAGTTAATATAAACATTTATAGAAAAGGGAGCTATAAAATCTTTTTCGAGGTACTAAAGGATTAACAATACTAAAGAAAAAAAATCAAATAAAGACTTAAATTGAATTTTTAGCAAGATTTTGTCTTGGCTTTTAGTAAATGAATAAAAGCAGCAAGTTCCAATAATGAAACTATCTATTATTCATTTTTAACGATAGACACCAACGGGAAGGTAAGCCAAGCTGTCTATCAATACAAAACATCACAACAATATAACAATATTATACATTATAACAATAACACATAACACTAACACATATTTACACCTATATAACTAATATTTACACCCTTGACTCTAAAATTCAGTGGAAAATAACAAACCAATTTTAAAAGAATATGAAAGGCAAAACTAAAAAACCAATTTTGAGTTATCTATATTTATCCTTTTACTAAACTTTAATATAGTATATTTGCTTTTATATTCAATAATAGTTATTCAATTATTTCAAATTTAAGGATCAAGGTTGCATGCTCTTTTATACACATTACACAAAACATTACCAGACATTAAGTGTTTCCAGAATAATTAAAAAAAGCTAGACAACACAACCTAGCTCTAAGGCAGTAACACCGCCTGGCACAAAATGCTGCCAAGTCACACCTCTGCTATAAGTACACCGCTTGGCTGGCAAGGTTAACAATCTTGCTTAACATATTACTAAGTCACACCACTTTGAAAACATGGAAACAACATAATGTAAACATATATACAACTATAAACAAATATGGCTTCATATAACACATATAACAAATATAAACACAATATATAACAATATTAAATGACAAATGTATTTATCAAAAACTATGAAAAAAATAAAAATATTAAAGTTACACATACAAAATGTACTCACAACCTACAAACAGTAAATTTTAGAAATGAAAATATTAAGACTATAAATTAAGAACATTAGAAAATATAACATTATTTGTGTAGTATTTTTTACCTACCATACCTTAAATAGGATGTTTATCAATTTTGAAAAACAAACTATTAAATGCTCTAGTTCTTAAACATGCAACGTATAGTTGACCATGGGAGAAACACGGTTATTTTAGATATACCCCAACTCTATCAAATGTTTGACCTTGACTTTTATTGATTGTCATCGAAGAAGCCAATCTGACAGGAAACTGACGACGTTTTAGAACAAAAGGTAAATTAGAATCTGATGGAGCCAACTGAATTCGAGGAGCAAATACCCGTTTACCTTCAGAAACACCTGTCAAAACCTCTGCATTAATATAATTGTTTTGGAGAGCACAAACTTTCATTCGGGTTCCATTACATAGCCCAGCTTTAAGATCTAAATTTCTAAGTAGCATAATTACACAACCAATTTTCAATTTTAAACAATGAGTAGGCATACCTGAAGGAGTTAAGCTGTTCAAAAACTCAACAGGGAAATTATTTATTTCATTAAGATCGTCAGTGTCTATTTGATCAGCACTTAAATAAGTTTTGACCTCTCCATGTAGGCGTTCGAGCACTTCTTTATTGATTGACAATGAATCCACATTAGTGGGTGTTAAAATGACACGTTTAGCATAATCATCTAGTTGAGCATCTCCAAATTTTTTTTGAACAATTAATTCGTTTTTTCTAATAATGCACTGTTGCGGTATTTCAATACATCCCTTAAAAGGATCTTCTTCCTTGACAGGTATTGTTCCACTACCAAGTTTTAACAGCCATTCGGAAAAATCTCCTTCTCCATCACGTACTCTCATATTTTCAGTTAATGTAAACTTCTGCACCCATTGCCACTGTAAAGAACATGATTCTACAACTTCAGCTGGTCTCCCTCTTTTCACAACGGGCAAAATTTGCCTAAAGTCACCACTAAAAAGAACGACTTTCCTCCAATTGGAAAGTTGTTGTTGCAAACATCTTTTAACAACCGATCGATTGCATTTAAAGCGTGTTTGGGAATCATGGATGTCTCGTCAAGCATAAACAAACTAACTTGCCTTAAAAATTGTCCCTGAATAGAGTTAGGAGTCACATTACATGTGCTGTTATCCAGTATTGGGACAAGAAGTTTAAATAAGCCGTGCAGCGTAGATCCATTTGTAAGAAGAGTAGCTGCTATGCCAGTCCATGCAGCTGTAGCAGATTTAACACCCCTACTGCTCATTTCAGCAATCAAATAATTATATGTAAAAGTTTTGCCACTACCGGCTGGTCTATCCATAAAAAACAATCTGGAATGTTGATTTTCTACACTTGGTTGCTCGTTCAATGCAGCAAGGACAGCATTACTTACATTTAATTGATTGACATTAAGAAGCGGCCTCATTCTATTAGCTCCGTCAATTGATTGCCGAACATTATCATTTAAATTTTCTAGATTAAAATCTATGAATTCATCAACAACAGGCAAATTATAATCAGATAGCGTCATCAGGTTCACAAAAGGTTAAAATAATTGAAAACAGCTGCCTGATTTGCTTAGGCATTCGCGTTAAAACTGCCTCAGAAAGAGTATTCTGCCATTCAGTGTCATCTTGCAACAAACCATTAAAAACACACGCTTCACGAAAGGTTTCAAGAACTATTCCATTAACAGTACGCAAATTCTCCCAAGCACCTTTTGCTTGCAAAAGTAACAATCTAAGAAAAAATAATTCTCCTGTTGGACTAACTTTATACATTCTTACTATCACCTTATTTCCACCTCTTTGTCTAACCTTCCATTTACAATGTTTATCATCAAATACAAAGTGATATGTAATGTCAACATATGAGTAGTGATGGGCTCCTTCATTTTCAGAATTCAATTTAAACCAGGCCGTAAGGTGTGTATCACGTTGAGCACCACGATCTAACGCCACTTGTTCTTCTCCTTCTCTAAAATACACAATCTGATTCTCAGGAAGATGAACCCTAAGACGGATAATAGTGTGTGACATATGACTTATGGGATACTCAAATATTCGCCAATGTGCCTCAGGTGCACTAACATAACGACAATCTAAGAAAGTATTTATTTCATCGTGATTAACCTGTTCATTTATCAAAACATTTGCACAATCATGCCCTTTGTATATGTATTTGTACAAATATTTAACAGCCTTTACAGACATGCAAGCTTCAACATTAATGTGGGCTTGATATTTCTTTGATAACCAAGGATTATAAGGTACCACCCAACGGTTATCTACATTGTTGCCTTTAATATTGATAACCAACCCATTATCACGACGCCTATAGCGCGGATAACCATTGTGAACAGCTACTGTGTTGGCATTAAAATCTTTAGGATAATTTTTGCTGCACACCCCATCTTTCATGCAGGGAGAATTTGGATTCAGCATCCCACATGGGCCGTGAATCATGCAAGTTTTGATAATATCATAAAGTTCACAATTAACTATCGGATCTGGAATTTCTGCCCAAATCAAATTATCGATATCCTGTGATGTTTCAAGTTTATCATCATTTGCTAAATGAAGTAAAATGTGGGCATGCGGAAACCACGCTTTTGAAACTCAATAACCTGAACATGCGTTACAACTTTGCCTAATAAAAAATCTGGTTTACCATACTTTTTAATAACTGCCATAGCATCTTCAAAGTTTTCTTTTAAAGCTCTAGGACTTCCTACATAAGATGATGGCAAAACTACTACTCGTCCTGGTCTAATATTACGATCATTGGCAATGTTGTTAATATGTTCATGTAAGGCATCATACTGCTCGCTTCTCAGCTTATTTTGATTATTTCTGATAAAAGCAAGACGCTGGCCTTCAATTTTTACATATGCATCTACAGCATATTGCTGAAATAGTTTCTTGCCATAAAATAATGAACAGAAAAATTGCCTAACAGAAAGTCTATAATTGTAGACCTGAAATAATGTAACATGATTTCTAACCAGTGTGGCACGCTCAGGGTTATGCACCAATTGATTATGCCAACCAGCATCACCTCTTGGGAAAATAGCGGGTAAACCATAGGATCTAAGTTAGCTGACATACTTGATACAATTTTTAAAGGATGACCTCTTGGGTAAATAACAACTTCCCTGGAAGGTGGGGGGAGCACCATCTTCGCCAACAAATACAACTGCAACTTCATATTGTGAAAGTAGATTATAACGACGTCTATCACCGCCTTCAAGTAAAGAGATTTTTACAACAGAAGCTGAGCGACCTTCTATAGCCGCCTTACGAATTTCTTCATCTTCTACTTAAGCCATGTTTTAAATGCAAGAGCAAATGGACTTTGTTCCATAATTATAGTTTGCAATTGAAACATTAAATCACGTAAACAAAGACCATTACCACAGTGTTGCATTCTAAAATTTAGTGCAGCAAGTGGATCATAAATATATAGTTGAGAATATATTGGTGGAATATCTTGATCTGGCCTAAGATTACCTACACGATGAAAAATCTGGCCACATATTTTAAAACATGGAAGCCCATGATTCATTGGTTGAACTACATTTGCTGTAAAAGAAGCAAAAGAAAGGCAGGCATTATAATTTCAAATATGTTTTAAAAAATTAGCATTAGCATTACGATCTACATAACTCCCTGTAAACAAATCCTGTAAAGCTTGTGTAATTGGTGAAAGTGGAGGCAAAGCTACCTTACCATTATGGCAACATAGAAAATGCGTTTCATCTGGAAATTGCTTAGCACCACAGTGCTGACAAATTTGATTCATTTCTCCTAAATAATTATAATCTGGAATAGCATTACTTCTCGCTATAGAATACATTCGTCCTTGTCCAGCAGCTCTTCTTTTGTTTTGGCGACGATTAACGTTTTTTAAATGATTCTTTATTTTGTAAATGATTAATTTCATCTCGCCTAAGTCTATTTCTTTCATTTCGTCTACGACTATTTTCAACACGCCTTATAGCACTTACATCATTTTGTAAATACATAACTTCATCTAGCCTATCATTCATTTCAATGTCATCATTTTGATTAAACATATTTATCAAAGCAACACTAGTTATTTCTTTTTTTTACGACTCTAAATTTAACAATAAAACAAAAAAAAATTAATAAATAACTAAAAAAATTTTACTCAAAAAATTAAAAGAAAAAATTCTCAAAACAAATATATAAAGAATCTAAACTAATGCAAAACAAAATTAATTTGCCATCATCAAAAGTAATACAGGTTTCTTAAGTTTATTTGATAAAAGTCAAGAAAAACCTGCAACCATATTAGCAAAAACTTAATACAAAAAGTTAAAATTTATTCTGTTTCTAATAAAGAAAAAAAAATTTAGAAACAAACAACATATCTTCGCAGACAGCGTCATAAAGCATGCGTTAGGAGAAAACATTGAACAAAACATGTAATAAAACTTATTAACGCGTTATGTACAATAGAAAACGGGTTATTAACGCAGGTTTATAAATTTGTTTCCCCCAACAGACTATTACGCTGCCGTAACTCCAAGGAAATACATATATATATATATATATATATATATATATATATATATATATATATATATATAACTATTTATTAGCGAAAACATACGAAAACCAAAATTTTTTATATAACATATATAGTATATTTGATAAATAAACCTCTACAATTTTTTTGGTTCAACAACTTGATTATGATTAATAACAACTCTGTAAATATAAATTTTCTAATGATCTAAATCTTTATAAACTAGATATTTTATTTTATATTTTAATTTTAAATTAAATCTTTATAAATTAGATATAAATAGAAAAACAAACATATAATAACACAATTATATCCTAAACCAAAATTCAATCATGCAAGGCAAATTATTAAACTTTTAGAAAAGAAAAAAAACAAATTTTTTTTTCAAAGAGCCAAAGTATTAACAATACTATAGATAAATTTTATTTATAACAAAATGTTGTCATGGCTTTTATCCCAATTATTAAAAGCATTTGAAAGTATGAAACTACCCATAAATATCTTTTAATGGTAGACACTATCTAAGAATTATAGTAATCTATATTTTCAAAATTCACATGTATAACACGAAGCTTTAAATTTAAAAGTACAATTTAAAAAAGATTACAATAAACTAATTTAAAAATTAAAAATTTTAAAAAGATTTTATAAATACTCAATGTCTACTTAGAAATTTTGAAAAGATAACGATTTTGAAAACTTGAAACTTTAAATTTTAAAAAACTGAAACTTTAATTCTACCTCAAAGAAAACAGATATATATTGAAAAGTATTTTTATTTCTTTTTAAAAATTTGAAAATGCTTTTAAACTTACTCCCTCCAATATAATTGTATAATATATATATAGTATATATGATAAATAAACCTCCACAATTTCCTTGGTTTAACAACTCGATTATGATTAATAACAGCTCTGTAAACATGAATTTTCTAATAACCTAAATAAATTACAGATAGACAAACATAAATAACACAATTAAATCCTAAACCAAAATTCATTCATGCAAGACAAATTATTTTATATTTATTGAAGAGCCAGAAACATATTTTTTTTCAAAGAGCAAAAGTATTAACAAGATTAAAGATAAATTTTATTTATATCAAAATTTTCAATAAAAATTAAATTAAGATAAATTTATAAAAAAATGTTGTCATGGCTTTTATCCCAATAACCAAAACTATGTGAAAGCATGAAACTACCCATAAATATATTTTAACACTAGACACAATCTAAGAACTAAAGTAATCGATAACACGAAGCTTTAAACTTAAAATTACAATTTAAAAAAGATTACAATAAATTAATTATTTTTAAATTTGAAAAAAACTTTTAGATTACCTATAATTTTAAGCTACTAAACATTATCTACTTAATGTCAACTTGGACATTTTGAACTCATACCATGAAAGGTTGAAAGAAAATCTTTAAGAAAGCACACGGTAAAGAAAAGTCTAGAAACTACTTAAAAAGTGTATTTTACAGATACAGAACCGTACCGTAACTATAAAACAATGCGCGTAACTATGAGCACTATTCATTAGAGTATTAATATTCAGATTAGAAGAAGCATAAACATATATACATATATATATATATATAAATATATATATATATATATATATATATATATATATATATATATATATATATATATATATATATATATATATAATATTATATGTATATATATATATATATATATATATATATATATATATATATATATATATAAAATATATATATATATATATATATATATATATATATATATATATATATATATATATATATATATATATATATATATATATATATATATATATATATATATATATATATATATATATATATATATACACACATATTAATATATCATTCACCGCAAACGGACGTCTTTTTTTATTTTTTTTTCACTTACTGGTTATCAAAAAAGTTCAAAAATGGCTCCTAAATGTTTTACATCTGCACAATTAAAAGATAATTTGGAATTTCATGAAAATACTATTATAAAGATATTTAATGATAGAATTGATAACAAATTAAACTCAGTAATTGACGAGAATAAGGAACTAAAAAACTAATTTAGCGAACTTAATAAATGTTGTTAATAAATGTTGTTCGAACTAAATAAATGCTGTTGAATTTGTAATTAATATATATGATAAAATAGTTGCTGATCGTCAAACATCAAAAACATCATTGATAAATGAATATGCAAATACTAACATGGTTAACAAATTGGCTGAACTTGAAGACAGAAGTTGACGCAACAACTTAAGATTCTGTGGGATTGAAGAAGTTGAAATTGAAAGCTGGGATGACAGTGAAAAAAAATATATTAGTTTTTAAATAATAAACTTCAGCTACACGGAAAATTTGAAATTGAAAGAGCACATCAAGTTGAAAAAAAGCTACCTGAAAACAATAAAGAACTTAACTACAAAGACAAAACCACGATATTAAGAAAATACACGACGATTAAATTGTGTACTCAAAAGGTTTACTTAAATGTAGATTACAGTGATCATACGATGGAATTGCGAAAAAAACTCATGATTGAGGCTAAAGATAATAAGGCAAAGGGTAAGTACGCTAAAGTTATTTATAATAAATTATTCACACGGGATTTAGAAAAGAAATTCTTTGATCTCATTTCGATTATGAAAAAACTAAAATGAAATGGATTTTATTGAAATCTTAAATTTTGAGTCAAGTTTTTTATAATTTTTTTTAAACAAATGGTTTCTTATTAGACATTGAATCTGATCCTGATCTTAATTATTTTACTAATTTTGGTGTTTTGCAAAATAAATGCAACTACTTTTATACCCATGAAATTAAAGGACTTCTTCATCAAAATAATATTAACACAATTCACATTAATATCCGCAGTTTAAAAAAAAATTTTGAAATCTTTAGTAATTTTAATAAAGAAACTTGTAATCTATTTAATATAATTTGCTTAACAGAAACATGGTGCAGTTCGGATGACGTAAATTTTTTTTTACCATTTTTAAACTGCTGGGTTTTAATGTAATTTCATTAGCACGAAAACAAATAAGCGTGGCGGAGGCGTTCTGATTTATGTTAAAAATAACTTACGATATTTTAACAGGCATGACATAAGCATCTCTGATGCTGATAAAGAGGTTTTAACGATTGAAATTTAACTAATGAAATAAAAAATAAAATTCTAAGTTGTTGTTATCGCCCACCTTCAGGTGAAATTAAAAATTTAAATTCGTTTTTATGTAATAACGTTATTAAAAAAAGTAGCCACGAAAATAAATTTATCTACTTAGTGGGTGATCTGAATTTAGATTGTTTTCAATACCACGTCAATAATAACATTAAGGGGTTTTATAGTATTTTTGAAAATGGTGCGATTCCTTTGATTAGCAAACCAACAAGAATTACTCACTCAAGTGCCTAACCTAAAAAATTTATATTGTATAAATAAGTTATTATTATTTAGCTTAAAGTCATTTAAGTTTTGTTTGTAAGATACATAAAGTCACCTTTAAAACAATATGATAAGTTAATTGAAATAACAGTGTCATACTTACAGTCAGAGCTTTTGACGAACAAATTTTCTCAAAGATTTTCAGCGGCAAATCAATCAACAACAACAACCTCAAATAGGGATGCCAACATAATTAAATATAATTTCTCTAACAAAACACGTAATTACCCTATTTCAGAATGAAAATTCCCTTTGTATTTAAAAGGGACCATAAGTAGCAAATTTTCAAAATATTTATGAAGTTTTGTTGCAATTCACCCTTACTGTTGCTATACACCCCATTTTACGGTACTTCAATACAAACACTTACACTCATTCATACATAGATTTTGTTTATACAAATTGTAATGTTTTGTCTTTATATTTATTATAAAGAGAATTCGAATATGGTTTTTATTTAATATCTATTTCAATATTAAATTATCACAACTAGTTTAAATATAAAGCTCTGCATAGTTTCGCGTCGAATCTTCAACTGTTATTAAATTCAGCGCACTGGCTTTAAGCAAGAATTCCTCGTGCGGAATTCTCTCAAAAGAATACTTTCGTTATAATTTTTTTTTGCAATTCACAAAAAGGAATTGCTTGTTTTGCAATCGCTAATTGCTATTCTGAATTGTTTTGCGTAACAATCATTACACCTTCCTTCTTTTAAAATTGCATTTCGTAATGTTTCGTAATGTTTGGCTTCCTCGAAATTTTTCTAGATCGCGTGACAATTTCGTGGTCATTTTGATTTGTATTTGTATCAATGTTTGTGTTATTCAACAGTTTTCTTGGTTCATGTTTTCTATTGCATTTCTTGCACTGTCTTTGTCGTTGTTTTTTATTTGAGCCATTATTGATTTGTTTCCAGTTTTGTTTGTTTGATTGAACCCGGTCTTTGCCTTTTGACTTATTTTCTTTTATTCGAGAACTTTCTCTATTTTGGTATTTGTCCGATTGACGTATTTGTTTGTCTTGGTTTTAGGAATTTCTTTACCACGTCAATATCTTTTTAGTATGTAATTTGTTGTATTTCTGCATTTACAACTTCTTCAGCTTTGCACATGTCAATCGCTTTAGTTAAAGTTAAATCCGCTCCTTTTCTAAGTAGGTTATTATGGACTTTGTTTGATTTGATTCCGTCAATTATTTTGTATAATATCAGACCATCTTGAATGTTTTCAAACTCGCATGTTTTAACCAGATTTCTTAAATCAGTTACTTACTTAAAAACTTACAAAATCCTTTATTTACAAAATTTCTCTTTTTTAATATGAAGTTTTACATTTACAAATATTAGAGATTTTATAATTTTAGTGAATTACTGTCTGTCATGATCCGTACGGTACAGTTCGTGGTAAGTCTAATCCAAACCCGACTAATCCAAACCCGACTAATCCAAACCCGAATTTTGCAAACCATAAATCTATGCTTGCTGAATTATAACAGTCTAAAATAATAAAAAAAATTTTTAAATATCTTGACTGTTGTGCTTATAAAAATGTCTTGGTTCGCTAAAATTACGCAGTTTGCATTTCACTGACTACCTAAAGCTCTTGCCATCTAGTTAATTTTAATTTTCTATAGAACTATTTAATATTTTTGCTTATTACATTTTTACATAATTACTTTAAAATTCTTTACATAATTAAAGTATCTTTAACATATAAGACAGTTGTCTAACATTTCTTTAGGTGTTTTAAGATACTTAGGCTATGATAATTATATTTCAACTCTCATAAGAATTAATTTAAAAAGCAAATTCGGACATTAAATGATAAGCCTAAGACACCTAGTTTTTTCTAATAAATTAGCTTTATCTATTTGATATTTTTTATAAAAGTTTTTCTGCAAAAAAAACTATTAACTAGTTTATACAATTACGCTGCTTTTACTACGGAAAATTAGGCACAAATTTTCCGTAGTAAAACCTGTTGTTTGTGCAATCGATACCTAATGCAAATGGAAACCGTCTTGATCGTACAAAAGGTGATAAAAGTATAAATGGTTTCCACTCACAAAAAAAAAGGCAAAAATATAGTCAGTATATCCATTCAAAACAATTATTCCGAAGATAAAAAATATAGAAATTTCTTTAATAATAATAATATATTTTCTGCTGAGGTTAACGCCAAGTCATGATAGACTCGAATAACAGGTTTTACATGATTTTACGAAAAAACGTAATTAAAACCAACAAGTAGCTTGCAAAACATAGCTTGTCTATTTTCGATTTAAACTCATTAACGGACTGCGATTAAACAACTGAATTAGGTAGATTGTTTCAAAATTTTAACATTTTCACGAAGATCATATTTAAAATAGGTATAAGTAATCGTATGATGATCTGGTTTTCTTCAATTAGCTAGTTATAGTTTTTATTAGAAGAAACCAGGCATTAAATTTTTTCTATATTGTTATAGCATTTAAAAAATTCTATTAAATACCCTCTCTTTCTTCTTTCTGATAAAGTTGAATTTAACGAGCATTGTCGTTTTTCATATGATAAATGTCGTATTATTGGGATCAATTTTGTCGTTCGTCTTTGTATGTTTTCAAGGGTATTTATATCTTTCTCCATATGAGGTGACCAAACTTGAATTGCATTTTCAAGATATGATCTTACATAGCTTGTGTACAATTGTCTGAAAAATTATTTGGTTTTGTATTTAAATATTTTTGACAAAAAAAAATCTACTATTTGCTTTCGCTGGTCTGATCCAATTTAATAAAGTAAATTTTATACCATAAGCCGATAATTTTCGTAATAATTTTTCATGTTTACCAGTATCAAAAGCTTTAGCGTAATCGATGTATCAGACATCAAATTCTTTTCCATTTGCAATTGAAGACGTAACAATATCCATGTATTCCAATAAGTTTGTGGTGCAGCTTTTTCTTTTAACAAAACTATGTTGCTTATGAGATAATCATTTTTAAATATATGGTTCACTATTTGCTCATGATAATTTTTTCTAGAGTCTTACAAAGCTCCGATGTTGAAGAAATTGGACGACAATTAGATGCTTTTAAACGACTTCCCTTTTTAAACAATAGGGAAATATTTTCAAGTTTCCATGCCTTAGGTATCTCTGCTTCGTCAGTTGATTTTCTAAATAATAAAAAGATTGCCAACGCAAGTTCATCAGCACACGAATTTAACACAAAGAGGTGAACACAATTCGGACACATTGACTTTGTTGTATTCAAGCTTAATAGTTTGTTTAAAACATTACACTTATCAAAATATATATTGGCAATGATATTATCAGTTAGATCTTCAAATCTCGGTAAATGCTCATTTTCTACATTTGTAGCAAAAACTGATTGAAAATATTGAATTATGTGTTCTATAATAATTTTTAGATCTGTTATTATATTTCCCTCGAATTCGATGGCTTTAATAACGTTTTTTATTTGTTGCTCGGATTTAATATAACTGTACTAGGTTTTGGGTTTGTTATGGATTTATTTTGCTATACTCTGTTCAAAATTTTGTACTGCAGCCTTGATTTTTTTTGTAACATTACGCCTAGTAGCATTGTACTTCAATTTAATATCTTCATCGTTCAAACTTCTAGATTGTAACAATAATTTATGATATGATTCAATACGAAGTTTTAATTCCTTAGTCTTCCAAATTTGTCTTTTTCTTAATTTTGGATTTTTATATGGTATATTTTCTAAACAAGCTATATTGTAATGTTTAATAAAAAAATTATAAGCTTTATTTATTTTCATATTTGCATATATAAATCCCCAACCTAATTTATTAAAATAATACTTTGTTTTGTCATAATTTCCAGCTTTATATAAAAAATATTTTAACCCGACATTTAGGTTACAACTTTCTTTTATTAAAAATTACCATTTAATTACGTGATGACCTTGGATTTCATTGCCTAACGGTGGTAGTTAGACGACATTTTCAACTCGATTTTTATCGTCAACAATCAATAGATCTAAAACATTTGTAATTTTTTCATTTAATTTTTGAAAAGTTGGTTCTCTCATTATTTCAAAGAAAACGTTTTCCTCCAAACAACTAATAAATTTTTCTGCTCGAGTTTGATAAAAATATCCTTGCGCTACAATAAGAAAATTAACTTAAAAAAAAACTACAAAAAAAATTTGCATTCAAAAATACTTTCGAATAAAATTTAAAAGATTCTTTTATTATTAAATATCTTTCAGATAATGGAATGAAGAATATTAAGCTTCGTTTTAGCTTTTTGAATAAAATCAACATTCAGAACATTACTCAATATCTGCTATGTAGGAATTTTTAAAATCAGTCAAAGGAGAAGGAATTCGACCTAAAAATGGAATGAAGTTATTATTGAGTATACTAAAACACACATTAATTTGCTATGTAATCTATTTATTTATTTGAAAACCTAAAAAAAGTGACTTCGCAAATAACAAATAAGAAACTTACTTTGTAAGGTTGTTTATCTTTTGGGAAAGTTTCAAGATTGTTTTTGCAAGTTGGGATTAACAACTCTTAAAAAAACAAGGCTTAACATAAATGACACAAAAAGATATACCTTTGTTTCTATTACAAAACTGTAACTTTTAAATTTTGTGAAAATGTTTAAGTTAATATTTTAAGTTAGCAATTTATATGTAGTTGATTATTAGTTTTACAACATGTTACATAAAAGTGGTTGTATGAAAACCAAGGCTTTTTGAGATTAATTGCATCTTTATCGAATGTTTGATCCTTACCTTTTTTTATTGTAGTTAATTATTGTTAATAATAGTGTCTTATTTATATAATTTATACAAATATTAAATATTTTGCTTTTGAATATACATGTGTATATATATATGTAAATATATATATATATATATATATATATATATATATATATATATATATATATATATATATATATATATATATATATTTATACAAAAGTAACATACTCTAGCTGTTAACTCACCGGCCAAGTCACAACACTTTAAAATCATGAAAACAACATCACTTACACATAACACACATTGACGCACTTTTTATATTACAGGTATTTACACAATTATGACACAGAATTTATGATTGCATCAAATTATCTAACATAAAATTTAAGATTTTATAACTGATTCAACCGATATTACAGATTATAATAGAGATAATAAAGATTTAAGAATACCTTATCATGTGGTCAAAAATATAAAGTGATATATATTATGTGGTCAAGCGTAACAGTCTTCTTTATTGGTTAAAGAGTCAAACACGTTGGTTAAAGTGTTATAAGTGGTTAAAGAGTCAAACACGCACGAGTGAGTAAGCAGCTGTACATTAAATATTAATTGTATAAGACTAATTAGTTTGTATGTAGGACTGAAAATTTGTCTGACAGCAAACCAATAACTATAATACTGGGACAAAGTAACACGATGTTCCAATTAATTGTGCCACCATCATTTTCTTCCCTGCTTCCGCCTTGTTTTTAAATGCCGTGGCGCAGTGGTTTGAGTACTGGCTCAGGACCCAGAGGTCCGAGGTTCGACGCCAGCTCCAGCTCAAAAAGCGACATTGGTACGGAAGGAGGCGTGAACTTCCTATTAAATGCTCTCCCGCGGTGCTCTATGATAAGACCGTAAGGACTTCTGGGAGCACCTAAATACATACAAAAAAAAAAATAAAAAAAAATAAAAAAAAATGTAAAAGCAAATAGGTTTTCTTGATTATTTAAAGTTTCTTGATTATTTAAAGTTGCATAAACTCATTTATACAACCATTATTACCAGGTTGCTCCATTATGAAAGACACTGCTATATTAGAATCATATATAATTAACTGACAATACGTGGGTAAAAAAACTTCAGGTCTTAAATTTCGAACACAATACAAAATTTACCTGAAAATGCTAAATGAATAAAACTAAGCATCATAGAAGTGTGTAAAAATGATACCTAATATAATAAAATTTGCACTTTTATTTCAAGATCGAACTTTTATTTTCTTTCTTATCTTAAATGAAGTTTAAGCATTTATATAATCTAATTATATTTTATCCATAGTATTAGAACATGTTTCTATCAAGAACTTCAGCTTAAGTTATAAACAAATTTGTCTAACCTTTATGACTGAGCAGTATTCTATACTTAATGTAGTCATTAATAAACATTGATAAAATATTATTATTATTAAATCATATCCAATAAAATGTAATCTTTCCTCAAAAAAAAACCCTTTCATTACTGTGAAACGCATTTAATACAAGATTTGCAATTAATCAGTAAATACAAAACTATTAATAGAAAACCTTTATAAACAATCATATATTTGCTTCAAGTGTAAAAACTTAAATATTAAAACTTTTTGAATCGTTTTTATAGTTTTACATATCTAATATTCTAAAGGAAATAGTTCGCTATATAAAACATTATAATACTATTATGGAGAACACATTCTCTATACAAAAAATCCTAATAATTTAATGAAAGTTATTAAAACTTATGCAACACTTTGAACGCATACCATTATTTAAAAAAACAATAAATTTAACCTAAACATATTTAATAAAGGAAATAAAGACTCTTAAATGTTTGAAGGGAGAGGAGCTATTTGTAAATAGGAAAACAGTTTTTTGATAAAAGTTATCATAAAAAGCATATATTGTTTACAAAAAAGAACAGAGTATATATCTTTTAAAGAAATTTACTCAAACATTATTTTTTCAACATTTTTTGTGACTACACTAACTACAAACAGATTTAGTTTATGTTTTTCATCATAAAAGTACACCATTTAACTGGCATGGACAGCAATCTTTCTCCCAACAATGCCAAATCACATTATAGCAAAGTACACCACTTAGCTAGCAAGATCAACACTCTAGCTGTAAAATAAGCTAAGTTACAGCGTTTTAAAACCATGCAAACAACAGAATAGTCACTTACAAACTATAAACAAACATCATTATTTCACAAACATAGAATCACTCATATATAAAAAAATATTTACATACTTACTAAATATAAACCCATATAACCTTAACACATATAAACACATAATAAATAACACATAAATATTAAAAAATATTTAAATTAGAAACTTTACAAATACGATCATATTTTTGTAATATTTATTAAATGACATACCTTGAACAAACGATCAAACAATCTGGTTTTTTTATAAATGCAAACGGATTTTTTTTAACTTCTTTAAATAAGGTATTAAACTATCTTGTTCTTTAACATTAAACATATAGTTGACTGTGTGAAATCCAATGGTTTTGGAGATAAAAACTAACTTTGACCTTTGAAAAGAGCAAGAGTTTTTAAGAGTCATCATCGTCTTTTAATTTAAATATTATAGAATAATATAATTTGAATACAATTGACAAAGGATTTCAATTGTGTTATTATTATAACGCATGAATTAATTAGATTTCCTGACTGCAATAGTTACTTTACTTATTCAATAATAACAGAAATTTCATCCTTTACTACAGCAATTATCAAATAAAAATTTTCGATCATAGCACTAATTAGGCTGATGAAGCAAAGTGTTCGATCTTATTACTGATTAAGTAGATATTGACATATTAGGGTTTAAGAGTACCTCATCTAGTAGTTCGAAAATATGAAGAAAAGGAGCAAGCTAAATCCTATTTATAATAAATGGTAAAAAAGTTCGTGTAAAGGCTCGTTCGTACGAATAGGCTAATGAATATAAAAATAAAATAAAAAAAAGACTAGTTTAAATCAAAACTTGGTATCTGATAGAAGATCTAATGATCTTGTCGCCAGAACCATAAAAGTTATAGTAAAAGATAACTTCGGACATTAATAAAAGTATAAACAAATAAAAATGACAAAATTCAAAAGCAAAAGAAATCGTTATATAATTCTCTTATGTTTAAAAGTATTTCAAAGTATTGTCATTAAGAAGAATGAATTCTTTTAATTTTATCTGAAGACTGAAAAGCTATTTGATAAATCAAAATTAGGTAAAACGATTTTGTTCCAGAGATTAGATACACGATAGGCTATGCAGAACTGATTGAATTTCGTTTGACAAAAAGGTTCATAGAGTAAGTTATCATTCCGTAGTACATACTTATTTTTTGTTCTCAAGGTAATAAAATCTTTAAAAATGTGTAATTTTACATTGAAACATAAAACATAATATTTTTTATACATTCACTTCATAAATATTATATACTTTAATATTTTAACATAAAAACTTTAAATGCATCAGTCGATTTTTAAAACAAACTAAGCATATTGCGTGTTTCTGGCGATAATAAAGAATACGCAACTTACTTTTTCGAGTACTTCCCCGAGCAATATTTGCATAGTTAAACTATGTATAAATGAGTAATAGAGTTGGATTAATATGATTTTGTTTAAATAATTTCTTGACTTAGAGAGGACTTCTATATTTTTAAAAAGTCTAGTGCAAATGTTCAAAAAAATTTAAAAAAAAAAGGTTTATACTCTTTTTTTGCTTTTAAAAATTATTTATTAGGTTATCATAACGCGTTTAATCGTTAAACTATTTTCACTGTAATTAAACTCAATGATTATTTTTATGCTAATTTCCACAATGCGTCTTAAAAAGTCAACGAACTTCAATATTAAATAGTTCACTTATCATTTTACTATTAATTATGTTAATTAGTTATTTGGTACTGGATTACAACTTTGATTCAAGTTTACGGAGTAAACCTTTTTTGATATAAAGGTAATAAAAAATATACCAACAGGAAATAAACCGATGATAATTACAAAAACATAACCTCATTTCAGTACTTGATTAGAGTCAGTTTCATCTTTCTAAAAAAAATAAATACTAAAGCAACAAAATAATTTACAGTAAACATGCTATGCAAAAATACATAATAAATAGTATGTAATACAGTAATATATAATAAACAATGTTCAGTTTTGCGGACCGCTAGAAGCAAAGTTTTATGTTTAAATAAAACTATTATATTTTTTTAGTAACATTCACATCAAGATAAATACCAAGAAAAGTAGTTAAGGTTTCTTTTTTTATTTCAAACTCGTCAATAAGAATTTTTGGCATGGTTGTCGGTAAAAAACAGTTTTTTAGATGTAGGGTGAAACAAAATGTATTTTGTTTTATTAGTTTAAGGTTAATTTGTTACATTTAAACCACCCAAATACGCTTTTAAATTTTTTATTTATTTCAGAAAACAGCTCATTAATATTACTGTTTGATAAGAATAAATTCGTATCATCACCAAACATAATACTTCGAAGAATAGCTGCTAAGTTAAAACAAAAGAGGACCTAGAATAGAGTCTTGTGGAGCATTATAGGTTATTGTCACTTTAAAGTCACTTTGATGGCCATTGTTAGAGGTAACAAGTTGCTTTTTATTTTATAGGTAATTATGAAACTATTTTAGCATTTGTTTTTAATTCCATAGTATTCGATCTTTTTAAGCAATACTTTATGGTCAACGGTATCGAAAGCCTTCAAAAGATTCTGAGATTTCCCATACAAATTTAATAACTGCGTGCTCAGTTGCAATATTTTTTTAAAGCCAAATTGTTTAGTATATAGTATATTATTTTAGTCAAAATAATTAAATAGTCTATTATATATTATTTCTAATAATTTTGAAAAAGTTGAAAGAATAGTTGTTAATGTTTGTTTTATCGCCTTGTTAGTAAAATGGTATACCTTTCACAATTTTTAATTGATCCGGAAAATCTCCTTGTTTTATAGATTTATTAAATACTTTATAAAGAATATATTTCAAACTTCCATAATAATCTACAACTACTTCATCAGCACCAATAGCTTTATTTTATTTTAGAGATTTAAAGGCTCTATCGAGCTCGTAGTAGGATAATTCAGAAGCATACTCATTGTTATAAAGACAGTTAATTTTAGGACACAAGTAGTCTTCAAACGAACTCTCGGTCTTGGGAATTTTTTCAGGAAGATTGGTTCCAATTTTAGTAAAAAAAAATTGTTAAAATAAGTTTGCAATTTTGCTCAATACAGTTATATTTATATCTTTAAATTTAAAGTTTGTGGTAAAAAATTTAAGTTTTTTTTTGATTTTCCTGTTATTTTTTTATAATTTTTTTATAAATAGTACTTGCATATACATTAAAGTTGATATGCCCCCAATGGAATAATGATAGTTGATATTTAAAATCAATTATATTTTTTTCATTGTAAATACGTTTTTTTAAAGTTCTATTTTGTTTAGTTTTATTTGAAAATGTTGTGTTAAGGGTTATGAAAATAAGAAAGTGGTTCGATAAAACAGTTTTTATGATACCTTTTTGGATGGAGTATTCAAAGATGTCTGTAGTAAAAATATTGTCAATGAGGCTAGCAGAAATTTGTGTTCTCTAATTGGATGATTTAATAAGGGGTATTGCGCCTGCTAAAAAAATTTTATCATAGAAACTTCTCACTTTTTTGTCGTCTTAATAAATAAAACAGTCCATATTAAAATCCCCACTTATAAAGTTTTTTTTTCTTTTGTTGTTACCAGCGTGAACTATATTACGTTACAAATTTTCGTACGTACCGTCAGGTGGCCTATAGCAGCTGCTTATAAGTACGATTTTTCCTTTGTTAATAATTAATGCAATTGTTGCGATCTTTTTATCTTTGTCTGAAACACTAAATCGCTTCTAACTTTATATACAATGTTTTCTTTTATGTATATCAGAACTCCTTCACCGCGCGTGTTTGTTTGTGTTTCTATTGTTGAAAATTTTTGAAATTGAAAATTTTGAAATTGAAAATTGTTGAAAGTTGAAAATTAGAATTATTTTCAAGTTCGAAAGAAGATCGCCAAGTTTCCGTAACACATATAATGTTCAAAATGTTTTCACTTTCTTCTAAAACATGTCAAAGGTTTTCATTTTTTGAATTAAAATTACTTATATTAATGTGGAGGATTGTCATTCTTTGTTTAAATCATTTACACATTAAAAAAAAAAAATTATTTTATGGTACTGGGGTAATGATAAAAACTGTCCGTGTAACATACCACTAAAAAAAGTTTACATCTGCGTCTACGTTTTCATCTGATATATTATATTTTTCTTAAAAATTATAGGTTAGCGTTTGAAAGTCGTTCATTTTTGCAATCATTTTTTCATGTGCACAGGTTTAAAAAATTTCTTTTTGTTGTTGTTATTATTATTATTGCATACTTACTTCAGGATCTTAATTCTTTAGCTATTGCAAAGAGTTTTTTTTTTTTATATTGTATTTGCTGTAGTCGTCATTGAGATATATCCGTTCGTTCCAAAGCTTTAGTCGTTTATAAAGTTGTAATAATTTGCTTTGTTTTTATGGTTTAGGAACTTTACAACTATTGTTCGTCGCAATTATTGTCCAGATTCTTTTTTTTTTCCAGTTCTTTGGGCTCTTTCTATTTAAATGTTATGTGTTATTTTTTTAATAAAAATTTTACCTTCAACTCGTTTTCTTTCATTTATTCATTATCTTTTTCTTCAAAACCTTCGAACCTCAAGTTATTTCACCTGCTGCGATCTTCTAATTTAGCAATTTTGTCTGTAAAACGTTTTTTAAAATTTTATTTTATTTTCATTAATGTGATTTTTTAGTTTTTCTTTAAGTTCGTTCGTGTCCTTTATGGTTTTTTTGTAATATGCGTTTTGAAAGTTCATCCCGTTGTTTATTGTAGCAATTTCATTTTAAGTAATAGGTTTTGGTTTTTTAATTGCTATATTTTCTCTTCGAGTTAGTCAATTTTCTCTCTAAAAACTTGTAATAATGTATTTTTATTTGCTTCTAATAGTTCTTTCACTTGCGTGATTGTTAAACTTTAACCCTTTTTTTTTTACAAAAAAGAGTGTCTTATCTCGACAAAAGCTTCACGAAGTGTATATATATATATATATATATATATATATATATATATATATATATATATATATATATATATATATATATATATATATATATATATATATATATACTTCACGAAGTGTATATATATATATATATATACTTCACGAAGTATATATATATTTATATATATATATATATATATATATATATATATATATATATATATACATATATATGTATATATATATATATATATATATATATATACGTAAATATATATATATATATATATATATATATATATATATATATATATATGTATATATATATATATGTATATATATATGTATGTATATTTATATATATATATATATATATATATATATATATTTATATATATATATATATATGTATATATATATATACATATATATATGTACACACACTTGAATATTTGGAGGCTTATAATTCTAATAAATTTGCGTTCTTAAAATGCCTCTTGCATATGTTTAAAGATTCACGGGTAATTTGTTTTCTTAAAACTAGTCAGTTTAAGGATCTTTTGTGATAAAGCTTATACCATGAAAATAAAGAAAAGTAAATATTATTGTTTGCACCTTTAAAGTGGGCTGGGTACTAACGAGGACAAAAATCTAATGTCAACGCAAAAACTATTGTTCCCAGGTCGTGTTTCTATATTATTCATTCTTATGACTATGGTATCATGTTTAATTGATGATCGATGGTAAAAAGGGTATACGAATAATAGTTTATATATATACATATATTATATATAGTTTATATATATACATATTTACACGAATAATAGTTTATATATATACATTATATATACAATTTTATATGCATATATATACATATATATATATTAATAGTTTGTATATATACATATATATACGTACATATATGAATTTATACGTTCATGTATATGAAGTTGACCTTATAATGAAAGAAAAATTAAACTAATCTAAAATTGAAGTTCCCGGTTTTTGAGTTACAAAATAATTTCTTAAACTAAGCTTTTGCTTTTAGCAAATTAACCTGTAGTTTCTTCTCACAAACCACAACTTATTTTATCCCAGCAGCCATTTGGTTCCAAAAAATCGTATTTTAAATGTCGTTTAGTACGTGGCGATTGATCCCTTCTTTGATATGGAAGAATGTTTAAGTTAGGGAAGTCATAACAAAGTAGGCTTTTAATGTGTTTTACTTTATTAAGCAACATGGTGTTTTCTACTGAAATTACGTGAAGAAGAAAAATTTTTTTTCTTCAAATAGACTTTTAAATAGATTTTCAAATAGATTTTTTCCAAAATGTCTTTATATAGAATTATTGGCCTGCTGGCTGATAAGTCTATATAATTTTGATTTATCAAAATCATATCTCGATTACACTTCATATAAGAATGTCCTCTTATTGGAAAAGCTAGTTGAATAGTTTCAAAACTGTATTTCTGGTGAACCATTTCGTGAAAAAACCGCAACATAGTCTAATTTTTATTGTCTAAAAAATAAATTACAGAAGAGTTAAAGATGAGTAACACTGGCAATTGTAAAATAGTGCAGCAGAATTGATGCAACATTATTAGAACCTTTTTTCCTAACTGTCTTATTATTGAAAAAAGGAGAAAACGTATTACTTACCAAGGTTATGTATGTTAAAAGTGTACAGTGAAAGTTTTCCTCTGCATTATTTGCCATAGTCTTACTTTCATAAAATACTTGTCCTTTCCTCTAGTGAAGCTCTTGTTTAACTGAAAGTTTTTGAACATTTAAAAACGTTCTAAACTTGCGTGTAATTATTTCGTTAACAATTTGTTTTTCACTTTTTGAAGGAACCGAGTAAAGAACATTGATATTGACATTGACTTAAAATTTATTTTTCCTTTGACTTATATTTACTTTGACTGACATTCTATTTTTGTCTGATTGGTGCGTTTGATTGAATTTTTTTTTTGTTGGTAATTTAGCGTTTAAACCGATTACATGTTTCCCCTTAAAGAGTTTTGAGAAGTATTTTAATTTCACCTCCCCCCCCCTCCACCCCCTGTTTTTGTATTTATGAAGGAGCTGCCTCTTGAGTAAACAGTAGCAGACGCCCCTGATAATAACTATATTAATAATAGCAATCAAAAAAAAAAAAGGTTTGAAATAAAATACAGTAACAACGACAAAAACAGTAATCAAAACCACTACAGCGTAAAAGTTTATGTTTGGCAGAAAAATAAATTGTTTTTGTATGAAAAATCTCAGCTTTAAAAGTAACATTTAGTTTTAATATATAACGTTTTTTACGTTTGCGGTGTATTGCAGTACGAGGACTGTCACAGAGAAAACAGCTCTTAAAGTAAACTGTCCGGCCAGACGTTTTACTCCGGAGTAGATTGTCCTAGTTTGTCCTATCCGTCTGTGTAGGGCAATTTACTATGGAGCAAACTGTCCTACATTGGAGTAAACTGTCCTACTATTTTGCGGGTTATTTACATTGGAGTACTCTAGCAGTGTCATTTAGCCTTTGCTAAAACGACGGTTTCAAAACTCGCGCAGATTTTATTATCAATTCTTGTGAACATAGTAATGATGCGAGTCTTGGAACTAATAATAATAAGTTTACATTGACATTTTTGAACAGTTTACATGTAAAAAATTGCGTATGCAAAATTTATTTCCTACTGTGCGATTGGAATATATTTTGTCAACTGTTTTCAGGTGTTAGGATTGAAATACTGTTTTCACGCTAAAGACTATTTCTTTAAATTTTGTAATCATATTTATATGCATTAAAAAAAAAAAAAAAAAAAAAAATGACTATTGTAAAAAATTGAAAAATGAGCAAACAAGTAGCATATCAATATCACAATTTATTAACATATTAAAAATTTATTAAATACTTCTACAATCTCTGAGGATTAATATTTTCTGCAAAAAGGCAATTATTGATTTTTATTTAGAAATTAATATTAATTTTTATTTAACATATTTTTGTAGCTATTAAAAATCGAAATTAAATTTAAACCAAAAAATCAGTTGATGAAATAGAATATTTTCAATAGACTGACACATAACTTAATTAAATAAAAATTAAATAAGATCTTTAATGATGAATTTATTAGTTGTTCAGCAAATCTCTATTGCACAACTGTTTTCGTTTGCATTTTAGTATTAATTACACTAATAAGATAAAAAGGAGAAATTCAACATACAAAGAAAATATTTGTTAATATATATATATATATATATATATATATATATATATATATATATATATATATATATATATATATATATATATATATATATATATATATATATATATTTGAGTGCATCTTCAATGGTATGGTTAATAATAAAAAAATAATCAAAACATCGTATTCTGTGTCATTTTTTCATAAAAAAGTTACAAAGATTATAACATGTTTTTAAAATATAAAGAGGTATACTCATTGCGTTGAAAACATTTGATCTTTTTGCATTCAACAAGAAAAAGTCTAAATCTTGAAAAATAAATAACTACTATATAATGAATATGATGTTTTAAATAATTATATAGATATATAAAAAGAAAGATAGATGTAGAGCTATACATAAATCATAGATTAATATCTTGTAATAACTTGCGCGAATCACTAAAGAAGACATCGCAGATACTTTTCGGAATTTTAATCAAATATGTTCAGTGAAATAATTCATTGCATCCAAAACATTTAATTATTTCGCCTACAGCAGGCATTCGAAAAGATCAGAAATTGTCTTAAACCTCAGTGCAACTAATACCACTAATTTCTATATTTATCCATACTGTTAGAAATATGAAAAGAACTGTTTCTTGAAGGCTATTTAATAGGTGACCCTCCATCATATTTTGCTTGAGTAAACAATGATTTGGTTGGACCATCTTAGTTAAAACTGCAGCAAAAGCTACAGCAAAAAAATCACAATCATTTCCTCCTGCTTTTGAACATCCATTATTTTAATGATAATTTTATTCTCACGGCATACCAAAAGAGCAGCAACCTGTTTTTTCCCTTGAGCACCCAAAGAGTTTAACATGCTGTCATAAATAAAAACTTCATTTAATATTTGGGCTCTCATACTGCTAGTTGTGAAACAGTGTCCACATTGATCGTGGAGTACCTGGATAAAACTATTTTTCATTGCAACAAATGCCATATTTATTCCTAAGATTGGATCCTGGAAACCAGAAATAGATAGCTGTGCCTTTAAAATATTCTGCGAAGCAAAAATTATGTTATCTGTTAGCCACTTTTTCTCGTTCCTAAGGGTATTTCTTTCTATGAATGTCAAGTCTAATTTACTGTTTTTCATCCACAATACCTTCTTTTTTGTTTCTCTGGAAGTAATTTTGGAAGTTATAACTTCAATTGTATTTATTTAAATGCTATATTCTTTATAGGATCCATTCATTTCATAACATTTAAGCTTTGCCGGTGTACAGTAATGATGATCATGATAATTGTAGAATTTTGAGGACTGCATTGGCAATAGAGTTGATTTAATACTAGATGTCAAAAATACATCGGAATTTTATTTCCGTTTGCTCCTATTGCGTGTTGAATTTGAATGTCTTTTATCAATTTCTATACATTCTTTAGAAGAATCAGTTTCTGTTATTACCGCTTCAATCTGTATGGCTTGATGAAACCACCATTAACTCTTTTGTCTTTTAAGGTTGATATCTCTTGTAAGAGATATAAGCCATTTCCTAAATTTTTAAGAATACAGAAAGCTCCGAGCCATCTAAAATCTAGTTTGCTGTGTTTTTGTTTTTTCTGCCTAAAATCTTTTATTAATCAAATTGCAATAACAAATGGATTAGCATGCTTCTATTTTTATTGTACTTTCTGCTTTTCTTGAGCTGTTTCAAATTTGTTTCAGCTTTTTCTAGTATACTTGATCTAAAGTTCAAATAATTGTTGCAAAACCTAAGAGTAAATTAAAAATCAAAAAAAGAAGAATTTTCTGCATATAATAATGTTTAACAATTGTTTTACCATTAAATTCTGCAATTTTGTACTATGCTATTTACCCTGTCAGAAAGAGAAAAAAAAAAAAAGAAAACTATAACAGTTATGTCGGACAGCCAATCTTTACTAAACCATTAAATGATTTATACCTTTTCTCAATTATTTTGTTCATACTTTTTTGGTTACTCCCAGATCTTGCGTTAAAATCAATTAAAATGATTCAGGTGATTTCTCAGCAACTTCGAATTCAATAGGAAGTATGGGCTTCCTACTGAACATTAACTTAAAGGGAGTGTATTTTATAGACTCTTGCCTTGATGTATTACATACAAAAGTAACTGCATAAAAATGAGTATCCTATGTACTTTGCTGTTCATTGCAAAATTTTAAAAGCATTAACTGTTGGTTTGATTAAACCTCTTATCTAAGCCATTAGCGCAAAGTAAAAAATGAATCAATCAAAAAGATTTTTAACCAGACGGCTACTATATAAAAGTTGAATTCAAATTTGAAAACCTGTGGATGATAGGTTGTGGTAAACTAATGGTTCACATTTAGCAGTGACTTATGTTCCCTGTTTATTTTGTTGTAAAACTCTGTTTATTAGTAATATAACATTTTAACGTTTACAATCTACCTGCTTGCTTTTCGTCAATACCTGTTTGCTTTTTGACGAATTGTCCGCTTTTTATTTAAGTTGCATTAAAGGGCGGTGAACAGATTTAGGTAGATAGTTACTAATATCAGCAAGCATAATTTCCTCATAATTATTCTTCTGTTCGTCCATTTTTTAAATGATTTCACAATAAGTGCTGATTTAGCCGTGATTCTATAACCCTACTCTTTAATAAGTAGGACAACTTATTTAAATCCAGGACAAGTTACTCCGGAGTAAACTGTCCGGCCGGATTGTTTTCTCCGTGACAAGATTTTAAAACGGCGCCCCTGAAACCCGGTAAACAAAGAAGATTTTTAAAAATGAAATGCTTAACAGCTTAACTATGACAAACTCAAAAAAAAAAATTATGTATGATTTTGTACATAAGTAGGAAAGTGTTTAAACATGCATATGCTGGGCATTTTTATTACTATAAAAAAACGCTGTGTAAAGATAATAGACAACTCTTGCAAAATATTTTTTAATATAACTCTCAGCAACTTGTATTAGAGTCTCAATAACTTATGGCATGTAAACAAAAACTTGTGGTATTAAATAACTCAATATGTGGTATTAAGTATCTCAATAACTTCTGGTATTAAACAATAACTTGTAAAAGACAACATAAAAATTAAGTTTTAACATTAGGTAGCTACATACCATACCAGCAATGTGTTTTAAATTTTGTGCTCAATATTTTTGTTATATTTACAATGTTAAACATTCTGCACCAGAAGTTACTAGATGACTAATTACAAGAATCTCAGAATCTTTAAAACAAGGAGAGCAGGCTAAAAGATCCTGCTTAATAAATCGATGAGAACTAAAAGATCCTGCCTAATAAAACAAGGATTGCGTTTTAAGATCCTGTTTAATAAATAATTATAAACAACCCACTCTACATCCAAGTGTCATAGACAAACAACTATTGCAATTAATGTGTTTATAACACATTATATATTGCAAATAATGTGTTTATAACATTATTTGCAATAGTTGTTTGTCTATGACACTTGGATGTAGAGTGGGTTGTTTATAATTTTTTATTAAACAGGATCTTAAAACGCAATCCTTGTTTTATTAGGCAGGATCTTTTAGCTCTCATCGATTTATTAAGCAGGATCTTTTAGCCTGCTCTCCTTGTTTTAAGATAGATGAGTTAGTTAGCATACAGTTTACCAAATTTACAAATAACTTTATTTTTGTTTTTTACGGTTCGTTAGAATTAATTTTCTTCAACGTTAGAATTAACTTTCTTCAACTAACAGAACTTTCAGATTATATTGTACACTTTTATTCAACACCGCCAAAAAACTAACCTGTTTTTTCGGCAAAAACTTAATGTATAATAGGCCGTATACTTTAAGTAGGCCATGTTAAAACCAAATTTTAAAATTTAACACTTCAATTAAAATCTTTACTAACCAATTACAAACAATTACAACTACTAAATAGCAACATTACAATCTATACTACTGACATTGGAATTAAAATAAATAGAAGTTTTATTATTTTAAGTCAGTTTTTTTAAAGCATTGTAATATTAAGAAGATTTTACTATTTTACGTAAGTTTGCTTGAAAAATGTTTTATGACAAATGACGAATTAATTCTACCAAAAAAGTTATGTATAGATGTCAACAATTTTTGATCTCAAATAAACAATTACAATGTTTTAGTTCTTTCTAAAATAAATTTTCTGATGGTCTTCAGTTTACTTTTCTTTTATCAACTTTTTCTTATCTAAAATCTTTAATGAATTTTATTTATGTTATATCTTTTCCATTGTACTTTTATCTCATCCTAGTTTTTCTTATATGTATATTCTTGTGGTCATGCTTTACACAGTATGTGATCATTTAAATAAATCGAATCTTTGCTCCAAATTTTCATAAAATAAAATCATAGATTAAAATAAAATTAAAGTATTTATATTTACACAATTCGAAAAGGATACTTATTGATAGTATGACCCAGGAACGTATAGAACTTTTGCTTGAAATCTTTATTTTTAAAATCATACTATACCCAATATACTGCCTCATATCACCACTTCATATCACCTTGAGAACCAAAAACAAATTTTAATTGACCTTTCATTCAACACCAAAAAGACTCAACGTGGTTTGTGGTTGTCCTTTTTTCAGGGTCAACAAATTTTTAGGTGAGGTTAACAATAAAATGAATACAGCCAAAATTGATCAAATTATTGTATGAAGTCCATTTATCTGATTGTATATTTGAACCAGGAGTAATCCAAGTTTGAATTAAAGGTACTAATGTATTCACAGTTCGATCTTCTACCATAGTCAGAAAACCTTTTTTTTTATTTGTTATTAGCCCCGAAAATCCTATGCTTTTCAGCATTGTAATCCACATTGCACTTCCACGTGAAAATAAAGAAATCAATTTTAACTATGTGTTCTGGACACATTGTTGAAATTAATGAGTTTTTATTTTTTACAGCTGCAACATCTATAACTTTAAATGAGCAGATGTTGCTAAAATACTGATACCACTAAACTGAAGATAGTTGGCTTACCCCTACTAACTCAGCTGCAACAGTAACAAAGACCTCTAAAATCCATAACAACGTAAGTTGAAATATATCACTTAAGCTTAAAGACGTTGAACGTTCAAAAAAACACATTCTATATTGTTTGTTTTCTTATAGCTGTTGCATCGCTAAATGCTTTTAAAGAAAAAAGCATTAAAAAAATGAAATTTAACAGGATTAGATTTTATAAAGAAATTTAATCCTTATAAAAGAAAATATTAGTTTAAATAAAACTTTAACTTGTTTGCATTTTAAATACTGGTCTAATTAGATGTAGCTTTTATTAAATATAATATGAGTGATTATGTTACGACTAAATATGATATATGTGATATGCCTAAAGTACAGATTAAATATGATAGTTTACATATTTTACTTGACACCACTCAAATCTTTTAATAACCATTTGCTGCCCACAATACAAGCATTACAAACAGGGATTAGTCTGTTTTGATGGAGAAAATTAATTAGCCTCTTTTCTTAATTATTTTCAATAAATTCAGCTGGAAAAGTCATCTTGCTTTCAGTTGTCGTGTACTAAAGTTAACGAAAACTTGAAAACGCGGTTAAGTCTATTTTAATTTATTAGCCAATTGACTTTTTAGCAAAAAAAAAAAACTTTGTTGTTTACCGAGTTTTGAGTGCGCCGTTATAAAGTCTGCCGTTTTTTTTATAAAAAGTATATTAGTATTTTTATAAAAAGTATATATTTTTTTATTAGAACTTGACATTATAAATTTGACATTGCTAAATTAAGTACAGAAAAAAAAACATATAATAACACAATTAAATCCAAAACCAAAATTCAATAATGCAAGACAAATTATTATATATTTATAAAAAAGCCAGAAACATATTTTTTTCAAAGAGCCGAAGTATTAACAATACTAGAGATAAATTTTATTTATAACAAAATGTTGTCATGGCTTTTATCCCAATTATTTAAAGCATTTGAAAGTATGAAACTACCTATAAATATCTTTTAATGGTAGACACTATCTAAGAATTATAGTAATCTATATTTTCAAAATTCACATGTATAACACGAAGCTTTAAATTTAAAAGTACAATTTAAAAAAGATTGCAATAAACTAATTACTTATCAAGTTTTAAAAGATTTTAACCTATAAATTTAAGCTACAAAACATTATCTACTTAGACATTTTGAACTCGTACCATGAAAGGTTGCGGCTTCTTTAAGAGAGCACGCAGTAAAAAAAAGTCAAGAAACTACTTAAAAAGTGTATTTTAGAAAATTCAGGACCGTACCGTAACTATCAAATAATAGGCGTAACTATGCGCACTAATAATAATAATAAAATTCTCAACGCAAATTATATTAAGATACATAAATAAAATTTTATTCTCATTATTCTTTCTACAAAAAATAATCCTAATCTATAAATAAGAAAATGAATTGAACTTACTAAAAAAGCCATCAGTTCCTCTTAACTGCTCTAAAAAAAAAAAAACAATACTTATTTTGCCAGTCATTTTAGTTATAACTTCTTCTAAAAAATGAACACAGGTTATAAAAATTAGAAAAATAAAAACAACCAACAACAAACAAAAGATTATTTAAATTGTTATTTTAGTTTTTAAACAATGAACAACATCACTTTTTCATGAAACTAAAAATATATCAGCTCTAATTTGCTTGAAGAACTTGCTCGAAAGGCCGCGTGGAATATATAACCACGTAAAGAAAAGTCTAGAAACTACCTTAAAAATGAAAGTGAAACGACACTAATAATAATAATAGTTATTATAATAGTATTCATTGCGCAAATTATATTTAGATCTATATTTTATACACGAAGCTTTAAATTTAAATGTGCAACTTAAAAAAAGATTATAATAAATTAGGTAAAATTTGGTAAAACTTGGTAAAACTTGGTAAAACTTGGTAAAATTTGGTAAAACTTGGTAAAATTTTAAAAAGATCATATATAACCTATAATTTTAAGCTACTAAACATTATCTACTTCATGTTTAATTAAACATTTTAAACTCTTGAATGAAACTACCTCTTAATCATTTTTTAAACAACAGTTACCAACGTAAAGATGAGCCAAAGATAACAACATTACGTAAATAAATATCAAAGATAACGTTGCGTATTTTCAATATAGTTATTTAGACAACACTTAGACCTAAAGCAGTGGTTAGACAACACTTAGACCTAAAGCAGTGCTTGACTGGTAAGAATGAAAAATATATCTCTTCATGTTTGCCAAGTCACACCACTTTGAAATCATGGAAACAACATTATATAAAAATATATACTAACTATAAAACACAATTTATATTTTTTTGTTGTTATATAGCATATAAAAACACCTTATTGAACAATCATATACACATCAGATATTAAATACATTTTATACTAATATAAAATAACATATACATTAACAACTACGTAACATATATCATCAAATACACGTATTTATCAAAAACATTTTTAACTTCGAGCATAATATAAACATATATGCAAACTATTAACAACTATAAAAGAATATTTGTTACTTTTAATTATTTTTAATGTAACAAAGAATGCAGACTATATTGCCCAACATTGTTAATGAAAATTAAGTTATATCAGTCAGTATACATTAATCTAAAGTAATGAAAAAGAAGAAACCGTTTGAGGACAGAGTTAAAAATTCCTAATAAATACATATTAAGATACCTAATGAAGCATAGCTCTTTTGACGAATTCCAGAAAAACTTTTCCAAATTTTTCTATTCCTTATTATTTTTCTTTGGAGAAAATATATATATATATATATATATATATATATATATATATATATATATATATATATATATATATATATATATATATATATATTTATATAGATATAGATATAGAGAAATATAAAATAGACTGAAATAAATGGAAAATCTTAATTTATGTTTGAGAAAACAACTTGAACTTACTAAAAAAGCGATCAGCTCCTCTTAACTGCTTTAAAAAAGTAAAACAAAAAGACTAACGACAAAACTGAAACTGTTTTCTTAAAAAAGAAACATTGTACTAAAAAAACTATTTTACCAGTCAAATTAGTTCTATCTTATTCTAAAAAATGAAAAACAAATACATATATAGATACCTAAAAATGAAGCATAACACAACACCCTTTTGACAAATTCCAGAAAAAAATTTTTTATTTTTCTATTCTCAATTATTTTTGCTAAGAGAAAATACATATAGATATACAAATATATATATATATATATATATATATATATATATATATATATATATATATATATATATATATATATATATATATATACACACAACAAACTTACAATTATTTTATTTTTTATTTTAAAAAATAAACAACATTAATTCTTCTTGAAAATAAGTGTATCAATATGCTTGGTGATTTCACTCGAAAGACCGCGTGGAATAATTAACTGCGCTTAGAAAAGTCTAGAAACAACTTAAAAACTAAGAAATAATGTATTTTACATAATGCAGAACCGTAAGTAACAAAACGAACAATAGGCGTAACAATGCGTAACTATGCCCACTAATAATAATATTCATTCGGCTATTAATATTTAGACTATTTACACTTTTGCTAAAATTAAATTTGCATATATATGTAACTTAAAGTATTTCAAAACTTTAAAAAAATTAAATTTTATAAATTGATTTGCAAGACTTAATTAACTCCACAATTTCAGATTTAACAAATAAAAAAATAATAATTTAAGCAATGTATTAAAAATATAGAAAACCTCTCCATTAAATAATAAAACATAGATAACTTTTTCTTATTTGAAATTAAATTCAAACCATTTATATAAAAAAATTCTTTCGCACAAAAAATTTAATATTACTTTTCAACTTGACGCAAAAATTTTTTTTTTTTTTTGCAAAGGCAAGGGATGCATGGTTGAACTTATAATCCAGTATCAACTATTTTAATATTTTTGTTTAATTAATATATCATTACATTTTTAAATTTTTCTTTTGCAACATCTTCAAAAATTTTACCATGTTTTAACATTTTTACCATTTGAGAATTTTTTATTGTCTTCTGTTAATTGTTTTACTAAAAATTCAAAGTTATTTTTCCTAATATAAATCTTATGTACATTTGAAAATGTTATTTGATATTTTCTCTCGCCAAGCCATTGTGGAGATTGTCTTTGCTTTACAGTTTTTTTTGTAATAGTTTACTTTCGTCTTGTGAAACAATTATTTTTTTCATAAACTCAATTTCTTTTTAAAGAATAAATCCATGTATCAGGTATATTTAAACATTTACTTGGTAAAGTAAAAGTAGAAATTGTAATAGTTATAATAATAGAAATTGTAATGGTTATAAAAATGTTTTTAACATTTTCACATAAATGAGATAAAAAAATTAAGTTTCTTTCAACTGGTAAAAGTTGTTATGAAAGTGGGGATCCTGCATACATAATTTTGTCTTTTTTGAATCAATAAAAATTTTATCTGGAACAATATGCGCATAGCCAATACTTAAATCGATTTTTTTAAAGTGGTTTTGTAGTTTCATTACAGCATTTAAGTTTGTAGTTTTATTACAGCATTTAAGTTAAAAATCAAAATTACACCTTGCCTCATATACTGTTGGGTTAATTTTTTTTTGAAAAGTTAACATAAAGTTCGCTTTTCATTACAGGGTATAGTTTTACCTCTTTCTCACCAGGCACACCCCATTTTCTTAAAGTACTTGTACAGGCGATTTCAGTAGGAACATTTTAAAAAGAATTTAAAGAGTATTCTGCTAATTCTAACAGTAAAGTAAGAATTAGCATAAAAATACATGCTTGCTCGACATGTACATTTTACAATAAAGTATTGAAGTGTTTGTGCTGTGAATAAACTGTTTACAAAAATAAAACGTTCTTGTTTTAATTTTAGTTTTTTTAATAGCTTATTCTTTTATTTTACCACATTTGCTTACATGGTTATCAATTTCGCGTTTGGTAAACGTTGGTAGAAACTGCAGAGATTTTCCCCAGCACTTATCTTTTTTTAAAGGTAAATCTTTCTTCGATTGTAACTCTATTTTCAAATCTCTATTTGCATACTGCAGATTTACCTAATCATAGTATAAATAAATGATATATATATATATATATATATATATATATATATATTATATATATATATATATATATATATATATGTGTGTGTGTGTTGAGCTAATAGAATAGTGAGAAAGAGCTGCAGCACTTTATATTATAAGCCAAGTCAACAAAAGTGTATGCAAATATCTAACTTACGTAAACTTCAAATTAAGTGATGCAAAACATATTAAAACATATATCATGTTTTATATTTTACTTTCACTTGAAAAGTGTGTTGCGGCAATATCTCCTTGCAATTTGATCAGTAGCATTTATTTCCATTATATAAAGTCTGTTATTTATTATTGTATAGTTTTAAAACCTTTACTCGATAACACGTCTACGTTGTCAAGTGGATAAGTCTCCCGATTTCTAATGTGGAGGCCCTGATTCTTATCACTGGATTACCTGTTTTGATTTTTCTAAAATGCAAAACAAAACACTTTTGAAGAAAGAAGTTTACTCTGAATTAAATAATGTGGTTTCGTTTTGCATTCAACACAAATAAATTTAATAAATAAAACATATTCACATAATTTTTCAAGGCATTGATTCAATTGATAATCTATAAACGCACTCAAAATTGTAATTTTAATACTCACTTTTTGTAACATTTCGTAAATATTTATTTTCCGGTTATCCGATATCTTATATAACTAAAATATTAAATGTTTTATTACAATTATATATTAACAAATCAAAATTATGAAATAAGATATATAGGATTTTTTATATATACAATAAAGCTAAGGTTCTTGCTGCACAAGCTGCCATAACTGAAGACCAACCTCCATGTATAGCAGGAAAGGCAGAAACATCACAAAAATATTTCAACAGAAAAATAAAGGATTATTTACGCATAGCAGTAACGATTCATTTGCCCAATCATTTGCAAATGGATCTTGTCACACAATTTGTGCACAATGACAGCACGCTTTTTAATATTCTTTACTTACTACTTACTACCGTTAAACATTACAAAGGCTTCCGTCAATGCATCTTGTATTGATCTTGATTAATGGATGAATGAGATATCATCTGGGATTGAGTTTAAAAATGTAAAATGTTTGAAAAAAATTTAAAATATGTCAGAAAATGAGCTTTTACAAATATCAAGCAAGATTCTCACTTATGTTTGTTATTACCAAAATATTCGCAAAGTTAAAATTTTAATGTTTAAAAGTTTAATTTTTTTAGCAAAGTTTAAGTTTTTAGTGTATTTTTCTAGTCAGAAATTGATCTTTTAGCTGAAGCAGAAAGATCATTTCTTCCACTACGACGAACAAAAATGTATCAAACGCGATAGACTGGCTTGCGTTTAATGAATAAGTAAAAAGTGAGAGAAATTGACATTCCTGACCAATAATATTATATATGTCTAACACAGTGAACCACAATAACCGTTAGGTTTGATGTCTCCCCACATCAAATTTTTTTTTCGTAGAAAGTAACATAGAATATAAAGTTTAAAGAAACATAGAATATAAATTAGGTAAAGGTATTAAGAACCTCCATAGGAATGGCTAGAAAAATTTTTTTAATCTAAACTTTAGATAAAAAAAGGGAGGGACGGTACATAGTTAACTTTATTGAAGTTCATATATTTCACACAATGTTATGAAGAAGCCTAATTTTCACTGCGTTCTTGTGTACTGCCATATTATAAAAGCATTAAAAATTGTTTGGACAAAAAAAATGTAGGTATAAAAGTAATAACAACAAAATGCAGTTAATGCATTTAAGGTAAAAAATATCAAGACTAAGCTTTAAAATACACAAATGTTAAAAAATAATAAAGCTTTAAAATACGCAAAACATTACATAATATATTTGATTAAAATCTTTTATGCTATTTAAATACTTTAGAAACAACAATTTTGACATAGTTGTGGGTCAACAATACATTAATTTGAATAGAAAACTTGTTAACTATTTATTAAATGTTGAAAATTCCATTTGACTTCAATCGTTTAGCATGGTCTGCTTAGCTTTGTCGTCTCTTATACTTTATCCATGTCTTTTTAAACTCATGATGAACAGATTCACCTGCTTGTTTAGAGCAAACTCCAAGTCCATTATCAGTATTGGTACTTTTAAGAAATGGTACAATATGAACTTTCCTTGGTATATTTAAAGAAATATTTTGAAAGTAAGTAAATATATTAATAATTTAATAATAAATAAATTAGCATAAGACATCTTGAATTTGAAAACTACAGATTCAATATTACCAATAATTTTTTCTCCAAAGGTAGCTTGCTTCATTGCTTGAAACTTTCTCAAGCATTCAATTACTGGCAATAACTCAAGCTTTCATTGATCAGCAATATCACGAGCAAGAACATCTAACTTCTAAAAGTCTGATGGCATTATTGCCATCAAATTCAATGCCATGGTTTCATGGTTTCATGTTTTCATGGTTTCATTTCACAAATTCATGCCACCTGTGAAAAATATGTAGTTTGACTTTAACCACTTTTCAAAGCAGGCCATAGTTTTGATAATAGTTTTCTAAAAGTTAACTATTCCGATAAATGTATGCAACTCAGGTACTGGAACTAAATTTTCTATAATTGTGCCTGGATTCTCTTCAAGATATAATAGCCTTGGATTAATAACATTTTTATAATCAGCCATCTTTGATTTTGGTTTTCCAACTTCTGTGTATTTACTGTAGTGATCATCGAGAGAACGAACGAGAACGAGAGTTCGTTTTTCTCCACCATTCATAAGACTCTCTCCTTCACACCACAAACAATTATATTTTTCAGCTTGGTTTGTAATGCCAAACATTGAGTTTGCACACTTTGAATAAAATGCTAAGAATAGAATACTTGATATTTTGTATCAACTTGATATTTTGAATCAAGAGTATCAACTAATTTTCTAATTGTGTTCAGACACTCCTTCTATAATAGCAACAATAAAACAATGCTTAATTCCAGCATCATCAAGGTCAGGTTGGTTGCTAGTTTTATCATGCGGATTAAAAAGATTCATAGTGACCTTTAAAAAACTCTGACCAGAATCCACAGCAACTCTTACAATTGTAGAAAGAGGGTCAATATTCCTTTCAGTGATTATATTGTGAATAAATTCATCAATATCCTTTATATAAACCATTGATTTATTTACTATATTGCCAGCTTCAAAAAAATTCTTCTTTTTTACATGAAAAATAGTCCTTCATTTCTGCTTTTAAAGCTTTTAATTTTTCAATAATATTTCCTTCTATGCTGTTTTGCAAGCCAAGACTTTTTTTAAATGTGAAACACATTTTTTTGGTTTTACACTGAGATAGTTCTAAACATTTTATAAGCTCAATAATTATTCCAAAAGACACTTGACTAAGATTAGCACGATCACATTTATTGCCCATAGTTCCAGCTACAATAGTCAATGGTTTCCCATGAGTAGCAATTGTGAATTTTTCACCTCAAAAAATATTTTCCTTTTCCATTTTTGTTTTGAAAATACTTGAAGCGACACGTTCTGCACTTGCTGATCCAAATGCATATGACGCATTAACTAAATTTTTCACAGCTTAAACATCAATACAAAGATGAATAATGCCTGATTTAACAACTCCATAACAAATTCAGGCACATCCTTTCATTTTAATCTTCTTTTGACTAAGAAGTAATAATGATAATACCTTTTGATATTTCTGAAACATCTGAAGTTCTTCTGATATCTTGACGGTTTATCTAAACAAATAAATCCAAAACTAGAAATATAAAAAATATAAAACACTAGCTGGGGTGACCCGTAAAATACGGGTCTTTACCGAACCGACCATTTTTATACTTTTCTATAGCTATCCGGACGAAAACTAAGGGTCTTAGTAAATCTATTCTACACCGACCTTTTCTATACTTATTCCTTACCTTAATATTTTTTTAAAACCGTTTAAAAATGTACATATAAAAAACTATACTTACTTTTTGATATGACAAAAACATTTCTGTTAAAATGTTCTTTTGAAAAACTTCAAACGATTTTAATATTATGCCGATTATAAAAATTTTAATAAGAAAAAACGTAAAAAAGACTACGAACTTAGAAAAATGCTAAAACATTCAACACGTGACGCCGTTAAAGTACGCCTTAGTTAACGTTCATAACATATACACATCTAATTAGATTTTATTTAAACTCAGTTGTTGCAAACTTGGTTTTGAATTTTTAATTACACTTCTTATGCGTCATAAATAATCTTAAATTCTAAATGGAAAATACGTTTATGGGCTAATTGGTAGACGCGCAACACTTAGACAGATATAGTCATCTTACCCCGGGAGTTCATACTCCAGTGACTTTTTTTTTTCATCCCAACTTACAACAAAAGTAATTAAAAATAAATGTTATCATTGAAACAGTTTTAAACATTTCTTCCTATTTATCTTTGAACTTAACTTTATTCACTGCAAACATACTTTTGGTGTTTGTAAGCGTTATTTTACGTTTAGTATTTTGAGGAATTATTTGCACGCACGTATTTTAAACAATTATTTTTACTGCTTCATCTAAAAATCTTATTTAATTTAGTTTAATAATTTCTTAAATATAATATATATAATATAATTTAAAATATTTTATTAACCCTATTTAAATAAGTATCAAAACTCTTTCCTTTAATTTAAAAAGAATTTAAAATTAACGAAGGCTATAACGATATTTTACCCTTTCATCAACATTTATTTAAAAAGTAAATTTGGATATAGAAAAACGGGTTAAAGACTTATTATTTTAAATAAGTTAGCTTTATCTATTTAATGCTTTTCGTAAAAGCGTTTCTTTAAAGACTTTTAACAAATCATTCAAGCTGTTTTTACTGCCTAAGATATTAAACCTGTTGTGTGTGCCAAAAATCGATACTTAATGCAAATGGAAACTTCGAGTGCTAATGGTGATTAAAGCATAAATGGTTCCTATTCATATATAATAAAAGGAAATATGAAAGACAAAGCAAAAATGATTTTTATATCCATTTAAACCAATAAATCCCAAAATAAAAAAATATAGATATTTACTTAAAAACATATTTTTCTTGATATAAAATAAAAATATAACCTTTAGTACAAATTACGAAAAAAAAATTTATTCAACAGAGCTACTTATAATACAATTTAAATTGAATCATTGTTTCATAAATATTAAGCTTTAGGTAAGCCATAATCAAGTCAGCTATAAGAAACGGAACTAAAAATGGAACAAAGTTATTTAAACGCATAATCATAATCATACACATTAATTACAAATTAACATGTCATGCAATCAATACTTTTGAAAACTCAAAAATGCGAATAAGAAACTTACTTTTTTATTTTTACATAACCCTGACAGACCAACATGAATGTGAGCTAAATCTATTTGCATAAAACATCACAACAATTATTTAAATAGCAGAACCACCTCCAAAGGACAAAAAAATAAGTTTTTTAAAGAAAATTAGAGTTATTGGGAGGGGAGGTATTAATAAATAAAAAAGCTCAACTTGAATTTAAAAATTAGTTCATAGTTTTGTTGAGGGTTATTGAGTTATTCTGAGTTTATTATACATATTTTAAACTACTGACACCACACACTTATATTCTTAGTTCTGGAAGGTGCTAGATAGAATTTGATTGTGTGAAAACCAAATCCCTTTGAGATTAACATTAACTTTATCAAATGTATGACCGTGACTTTTATTTCTAGTTAATGAGCATTGTTGATAAAGGTGTCTTTATTTAAATGATTTACTTTGATAACATTTAACATTCATGGGAAAAATAAAAAACAACACAAAAATAAATTTACAAAAATATATTACAAAAAAAAAAATGAAGTGGCTCAAAAGTTGTCAATTTCTTTACATTTTAATATGTAAAAAAATTATTGACAACTTTTGCGCCACGTTGTCTTCTCCTCCTAGCATCCGCTCTATTCCCCGTGTTGTATGGGGTGCCATCCCTCCATCTAAAGGAGGGATGGTCGTCCCCATACAAACACCAGCGATGGAAGGCCCTCATAGATAGAGGGCCTGGATGCTGGGAGCGATACTTTCTGAATTCTTCCCAAGACTTCGAGCCTGAAAAAAAAATTATATATAAATACAACTATGTACCAAGGTAATACTTACAAAAAATCTACTGTAAAAAAACAATAAAAGCAAATAATGTAATAAATTAAGTACAAGTGAGCACAACAACTTATTTATTTTACTCACTAATACTTGACTTATTACATTAACTAATTAAACTGGAAAGCACATTTGTAGCTATATTAAAAAACAAAAGGTACAATAAAAGCAATCAATCAATGTAATAAGTCAAGTAAAGGTGAATATAACAACTTACTTGTAACAGAAGAAGCAGCAGCTAGAGATAAATAAAAGAAAGTTAAAAATGCAATTAAACCAATTAATCCATAAATTAAGTCAAGTATAAGTGAATATAACAACTTACTTGTAACAGAAGAAGCAGCAGCTAGAGATAAATAAAAGAAAATTAAAAATGCAATAAAACCAATTAATCCATAAATTAAGTCAAGTATAAGTGAATAGAACAACTTACTTGTAACAGAAGAAGCAGCAGCTAGAGATAAATAAAAGAAAATTAAAAATGCAATAAAAACAATCAATCAATGTAATAAGTTAAGTAAAAGTGACTTTCTTATAACAGAAGAAGCAGCTAGAGATAAATAAAAGAAAGTTAAAAATGCAATAAAACCAATTAATCCAATTTAAGTCAAGTATAAGTGAATAGAACAACTTACTTGTAACAGAAGAAGCAGCAGCTAGAGATAAATAAAAGAAAATTAAAAATGCAATAAAACCAATTAATCCATAAATCAAGTCAAGTATAAGTGAATATAACAACTTACTTGTAACAGAAGAAGCAGCAGCTAGAGATAAATAAAAGAAAATTAAAAATGCAATAAAACCAATTAATCCATAAATTAAGTCAAGTATAAGTGAATAAAACAACTTACTTGTAACAGAAGAAGCAGCAGCTAGAGATAAATAAAAGAAAATTAAAAATGCAATAAAACCAATTAATCCATAAATTAAGTCAAGTATAAGTGAATAGAACAACTTACTTGTAACAGAAGAAGCAGCAGCTAGAGATAAATAAAAGAAAATTAAAAATGCAATAAAAACAATCAATCAATGTAATAAGTTAAGTAAAAGTGACTTTCTTATAACAGAAGAAGCAGCTAGAGATAAATAAAAGAAAGTTAAAAATGCAATAAAACCAATTAATCCAATTTAAGTCAAGTATAAGTGAATAGAACAACTTACTTGTAACAGAAGAAGCAGCAGCTAGAGATAAATAAAAGAAAGTTAAAAATGCAATAAAACCAATTAATCCATAAATCAAGTCAAGTATAAGTGAATAGAACAACTTACTTGTAACAGAAGAAGCAGCAGCTAGAGATAAATAAAAGAAAGTTAAAAATGCAACAAAACCAATTAATCCATAAATTAAGTCAAGTATAAGTGAATAGAACAACTTACTTGTAACAGAAGAAGCAGCAGCTAGAGATAAATAAAAGAAAATTAAAAATGCAATAAAACCAATTAATCCATAAATCAAGTCAAGTATAAGTGAATAGAACAACTTACTTGTAACAGAAGAAGCAGCAGCTAGAGATAAATAAAAGAAAATTAAAAATGCAATAAAACCAATTAATCCATAAATTAAGTCAAGTATAAGTGAATAGAACAACTTACTTGTAACAGAAGAAGCAGCAGCTAGAGATAAATTAAAGAAAATTAAAAATGCAATAAAAACAATCAATCAATGTAATAAGTCAAGTCTAAGTGAGTACAACAACATACGTTACTGAGGAAGTTGGATTTGTCACTTTATAAGTGATTACATTATATTATTTATTAAAACTTTTATGAGACATAAAACATAATATAGTTACTTACAAATGTAGTTTAAAATGATATCTAAAAAAATTGACCAAAAAGTACAAAGTCCAAAACTAAGCTCAAATTGAAAAAACGCATTTAATATTAGATGTACATAAATAATTAGGGTGTATAATAAACATAAAAGCAATTTTACTCACCTATGGACTTTTGTAAATCTTCTAATTTTTCTAAATAGATGAACAAATTACTAAAGCCAACCTCATTATTTTTTATTTAATACACATAAAAGTAATATAAGGAAATTTTGCTTACTAACTCTACTTTCTAAATTTTCTAAATAAACAAAATGTATGAAAGATTAGTTCATAAATTTATTTACTGTAACATAAACTTCGAAAAAACTGAAGTAAAAAAGAAAAAATAGAAAATGCTAACTTTGATTATCTTAGAATTCTTTCAAATAAGGCAGAAAAGACTCTGTCTCTTCTGCCACTATCTCCTGCGCATCTTAGATATACACACAATACAATATATACATTTAGCATATCATATGATAAAGCACTACATCTAGTCTAGAAAATATAATAATCACAACATCTGGTCTAGAAAATAAATTCCAAGTTTCTAGTTGAAAAACACATAAAGATTTTTTTCTTATTTCAAGATTTGAATTTTACATTAAATAATGAAATTTCACTATTAAATAGCTGCGTGTATATAACTATATAACTATTACCAACAATCAAATTACTATTAGTATTCAAATATTTGATAAAAAATATGCTACTGATTTCTCCATACTTGAAATAAATTTTTTATAACTATCACTTTATATAAATAAAAATTGTTTACTTCTAAAGAAATTATAGTTTACTTACTTCTAAAAAAGTCACCATCATCGTCTAAAAAGAGAATTACTTGATATTTTTATTTATTTCCAATAAATAAAATATGATAGCAGTGCTTATTTTGTCTATCAGTTAACCCAACACTGTTTATAAGAGTGTAAATTGTTTGTCTATTTATATTTATATATTTATATATGCGTACTAAATAAAGTATAGCGTTTGTGCTGTATACGCATATATAAGATATATATAGATATATAGATAAAATATCTAATATAAGCGCATATAGCACTAACACACATATGCAATAAATACATACCGTTTAAATTTTCTTATGTGTTCATGTCTTAAATGAAAAGTAAATATTTATTCTCAATTCTTACACATATTCTTAAGTCTAATTTAACTTAAAATCATAAAAACTTAATTTGAAGATTTTAGATATTCAAAACAGTAACTCACTCAGATTCTAAAACTATAAGAGAGTTATAATGAGCGCGTGGCTGTCTTTTGAGTTGTTTAAGCATCCAGTTGGCTTGCAAAATGTAATCTTTAATCGCTTATATTTCTTTAGATTTTAAAATACGCTGTTCGAAAATCGGATTTGGAGTATTTATAATTAAGAGAATTATGTAATTTATGCAAACAAAAAGAAGGGGAAATTCAAGGGTTGCAAGACGTCCGGCTTTTATGAAGAAGAAAGCAGTAAAAGAACTGAACTGTATATGTTTGGGACTATATTCTACTCTGTAAAAGCCGGTCATTTGGCAAACCTAAGTAAAAATGATTTTACACATTACAAAGAGACAATATAGTGAAAGCAATATCAGCATTTCCATGTATATCAGGAAATTGGAATCCTGTGTTTAAGCGAGTCATTGTGCGATAGTTCTTTTCAAGTTGTTTTTGCTGCTTTTTGAAACTTAAATAACAATTATAAAATAAAATGAAAAAAAGACATCAAATATAAATACTGGAAAGTTTTCATACTGTTTTAATAGACCAAGAGAATAATTTATCAATGAAAACAAAGTTTCTTAGACCCGCAGTACTCCTACAACACCACACTAAAACAGTTTCTCTACCACACATAACATTTTCTACTATTCCTAACATAGTTGTTATTGGTGACTAAAATTAGAAGAGCATAAGATTTTTTTTTTACTTAACAAAATAAGAGTTATAGATTTTTCTATAACTCTAACTAAAATGCTACAAAAGAACTCGGTTTCCAGTAAAACGTTTTTCGAAAATAAATAGAAAAAGCTTTGTTTTTTATTGTGGTGTTAAATCGAATGAAACAATAATTGTTTATGGATTAAGTAATAAAGGTCCGGTAACTTTATTTATCTAAGACAATTCGTAATTTATTTTTCTGCCATACACTAAAAAATATCAAAGTAAATGGTTGGTGTGAATTAAGTTTTTATGATGCCTAAGTATGCGCAATTTTTCCACATACTTTTGGTTTATTAGAATCGTATATTTATATCATCTGCCAATATTTTGATGATTCGAAACAAAAACTTTGAATTGAAGATTTTTAAGGTATTTTAAAGAAATAATGCCATCTAACGTAGTGATGAGCAGATTCGAAAATTACGTGGACCTACCAAAAGTGTATTTAACATAGTTACCAATTACGTGACATTTCTCCCAGTGTTTTGGCAAACTTTTTTATAAAATTTAACCTTTCCTATTTAAAAAGGAGAAGTATTTGACAAAGAATCAGGTGACGAATCCTAATTATGTCAAAAATTAGCTCTATTTGTTTGAAAAGCAAATTTTCTACAATAAACTCGCAACAAATTTTTCTAAATGTTTATAAATTAGCAAATTATTAAACTACTATAGCTATTATTTGTACCGAAAATTTGTAAAATACTTAATGGGAATGGAACTATCTAGATCTGTAATTACCATGGTAATAAAAGTATTAACGGTTTCCATTCATATATAACGAAGATATATATTAAAAAAGCAAAATGAGCAATGTATCCATCAAATACTATAATTCCAAAGAGAAAAAATTTACAAATTTGTCACAGTGTTATAAAATAGGTTCTAACCTTAACTTTCTGACCCGGGAAAACCCTTTGGCGGAATGATAGCCCTTACTATGGGGATCACTTAGATATAAGTATCAAAATCAGATTACAACGTCCTGGCAAGTTATTTACATTTGAATTTTCATCCTAGTTAACACAAAACGTGTTTTAAACGTTTAATATACGTATTGATACGTATTAAAACGTATTATAAACGTGTTAAACACGTCTTGCGTTTAATAAAATACTTTATTGATTGCACAAATATGCAATATGAGCGCTTATTTTCCTTTTTGTAGTATTAAAAATCTCCAATTTACATAAATATAAACAAGGAAAGCAAAATAATATATTCTTGAAGTTATACAAGTAACAAACATAAAATATATTCAGAAAAAAAGTTTCTTTTAAATGGAACAAATTCAAAAACAACTTATTCTCAAATCCCTTCTTAAAATGACTTTTCACAAACAATGTTTAGTATTGAAGTCAACAATGCAACATTGCAACTTCTTACTGTATTCTGGATGATGATTGGGTCTTTTGTACCTTTGCCAATGTATCTGAAAGTTGTGATGCATTGCTTCTGTTGCCTGTTCTGAGTAAAGCCCAAGAGCCTGGCCATATCTGTCGATGAAATCTTTTACATGAAAAAATACTGCATGGACCTTGGGTGTTACAGACACATTTTGCAATGCCAGATAAGACACTCTGAATGCTTCAATTATTTGTGGGTAGTTTGGATTAAGGTTGCACCCAAAACAGCCAGATACTACCGCATTGAATTTTCGAAAAGCATCAATGAATGGGATGGCTGCATAGCATGAGTGTTTCAAGAATATCAATATTGTGTGTTGCAGCTTTCTGGACTCATTTCCTGCAAAATGTCCACCATGGTAAGGTTGTTGTTTAATGTGTAATGCATCAGACCAAAGAGTTACTCGAGGAAAAACTTGAAGCAGCGCAGCAAAAAGATGATTAAAAACTCCAATTAAGAGATGCAATTCCATGGGAGGAAGAAAATTCAAAACCAAAGTGTCTCCAGGTAGTTTAAATATTGGAGAATGAACAACATTTTTATAGTCACGAGCTTTTCTAATATTGGAACCAGCTGACTTGAAGAGTGAGACATTTTTTTCCAGAGATTCAAAAGTCCTCAATTTCCCTTGATTTACAAGTTCTTTTGAACCAGATTCACACCAGGTGCAGGGATGTGCACTTGAGTGTGCTTGAAGCCCACAAATTATATTAGCAAGTTTTAGATCACAGGACATGACAAACTCCTGGTCTTTCAATTTAATCAACTCAAATACTTGCAAAACGTTAGTATAACTTTCTTGAAGCTCCTCACAGACAGCAATGAATAGTTGTTGTTTTACACCAGTGTCCTTAAAAACCTTGCTTGTGCAGTTGATTTTTGCTGGGGGAATGCAAGGTTCATTATTTAATTCAATAATTCCCAGGGTAACTTTCAGAAACCCACCTCCTCCGTCAATTCCAACCTTTACAATGTGATTTTTTGATGTACTTCTCATGGCTATAATTTCATTTTTAAGCTCATGGAAGTTCTTGCAATGTATGACTGTCCTAACACATCCAGCGTGATCTTGAATTAATGAACTTGTGAAATGATGTACAAGTTGCTTGCTGAATTTGTCAAATTTTATGGCGTAATTTTTTTCAACAATCTGTTGTAAGATTGACTGATTAATAGTAGCTGCTAACCTCTTAATGCCATTGTTTGAAAGCCCTGTGTTTGCTTGAACTTTAGCAAGGTCTTTTCTACTTATTGATGAATTTGAAGAGAAAAGTTGTCTAGCTGATGACGAACCTATAGTGAATACAAAAAGTTAAAAATTTAACTTTTCATTAATTTGAACTATAAAAAACTATATAAAATTTATACTTGGTGTTACTGGAAGCATTCTTCCACCATAAAGTTGACTTAATCGAACAGTTCCATGTGGAGAAGGAGCTTTATTTGAAACAACAAGAGCTGCAATTCTTTCTGATGCCAAAGGATCCTTTGTTACTACAGCAACAAGATTATTTCTCAAAGTGCCTTTTGTGCAGTTGTGAGGCAATCCTCGACCAATAATTGAAAAACAGTCTGAGCATCTTTTTTCTACTGTTAAAGAAGGTGTTCTAGTTGCTGAACTTTGTGCGAATTCAATTTTCATTTGACCATTGTGTCTCAGTTTACCAATTGAACAGATCAAGCAGTTACAGTGAGAGTCTCGAGTTTCTGGTCGAAGTTTTATAGTCTCAAACTTATACAATGATGGGAGTGTGATGTCTTCTCCACTTTCCTTCCTTCTTAAACAAGAGCGACATTTTTCACATATTCCAAGTGGAACTTTGTCATCATTAAAGTTGATTTTCTCTTTCAGTATAATCTGACATCTTTCTTTTAGATTTGATGTTAGCTTTCGTTGACTTTTACTAAAACAAAGAAAACAAACAGATTTCCTGCATTCTTGGTGGTTTTTAGCAGTATTTGGCATTTTCGGTAAAATTAGATGTGCTCAGTTTAGCTCTCATAAGTAAAGTAAAAACAACGTGCTTTTACCCAGAATTCAAAAGTAGAAATTTATTCCAAAATAATTTATGTCATAATTAAATACGTTTCATATCAATTAAAGCAGTTTTTACAAACTAATCATAGTTTTGGTATGTAGAAATGCAAAATAAGCTGTCATTCCGCATGTTTGTGCAATCAATATATTTTATGTTTGTTACTTGTATAACTTCAAGAATATATTATTTTGCTTTCCTTGTTTATATTTATGTAAATTGGAGATTTTTAATACTACAAAAAGGAAAATAAGCGCTCATATTGCATATTTGTGCAATCAATAAAGTATTTTATTAAACGCAAGACGTGTTTAACACGTTTATAATACGTTTTAATACGTATCAATACGTATATTAAACGTTTAAAACACGTTTTGTGTTAACTTGGATGAAAATTCAAATGTAAATAACTTGCCAGGACGTTGTAATCTGATTTTGATACTTATATCTAAGTGATCCCCATAGTAAGGGCTATCATTCCGCCAAAGGGTTTTCCCGGGTCAGAAAGTTAAGGTTAGAACCTATTTTATAACACTGTGTTGTGTGAGAAACAAAAAACATTTTTCTTGAGATAAAATTAAAAAAATAATTTTTTTTTTTTAAATTTTACAATATTTATTATATATAACATAAAAAGTATCAGAAGTACTTTATAAAATCAATTTGATTTGTTTCCCTATAATATATCTTTTAGTTAATGGTATAAAGATTAACAAAACTTCCCTTTGGATGTTAAAAAACGATCAACATTAAGAGAAGGCATTCGAACTAAAATAAAACAAAATTATTGAAAACATAACACATTAATGTACTCTTTTATTTAAAAACTCAAAAGTGTGACCAAGGCGATATCAAATAAGAAACTTACTTTGAGATTTGTGAATAGGTTTTGTGTAAAGGTTTCAAGATTTTTTGTTGCAAGTTTCGATTATAAACTCTTTTCAAAAAAAGCACACTAAAAATAATCAAAAAAAGATAAACCCTTACAGTTTAATATAAAAATTGAATGCTTGGCTTTTAGTGAATGATTATAAATAGTCAGTTTTAGTATGAAACAACCCTATAATCATTTTTAACGATAGACAACGACGTGAAGGTAAGCCAAGTCGTCTATCAACACAAAACATCACAACAGTAACATCACAAACATCAATAACAAATAGCACAAAATCTTACAGTAAAGACTCAATAACTTAAACCACCAAAGGATCCAGCAATTAGCTTATTAGAAAATATTTCAGTTAGTGGTAGTATGATCCATAAACAATCGCTCAACTGGAATTTTAAAATTAGTTTGATTTATTTTAGTTGATTTATTGAGTTATCCAGACTTTATTGTAAATACTTTATTTACTAACAGCATAACATACTTGCAAGTACACATTTTGTGATTACAAACAGATTTTATTATGTGTTTCATGTCAGTACGCCGCTTGGCTAGCAAGGACAACACTCTTGCCATAAACAAAGCCGAGTCACATTATTCAAAGTACACCGCTTGGCTAGCAGGACAACACTCTTGCCATAAACAAAGCCAAGTCACACCACTTTGAAACCATGAAAACAACATAATAACAACTCACAAACTATAAACAGATAACATAACAAAAAATACACTTCATATGTAACAGCCATTTACACATTAATTACACATAAATACTTACAAAATATAACATACTTATAAGTACACATTTTGTGATTACAAACAGATTTTATTATGTGTTTCATGTCTGTACATCACTTGGCTAGCAAGGACAACACTCTTGCCATAAACAAAGCCAAGTCACATTATTCAAAGTACACCGCTTGGCTAGCAAGGACAACACTCTTGCCATAAACAAAGCCAAGTCACACCACTTTGAAACCATGAAAACAACATAATAACAACTCACAAACTATAAACAGATAACATAAAAAATACACTTCACATATAACAGTCATTTACACATTAGTTACACATAAACACTTACAAAATATAACCTTAACACATATTTAAACACATAATAAATATCACACATTACTGCATCAAGCAACACACAAAAATACTTTAAATTACAGTTAAAATATTTATAAGAAATGAGGAGTTTAATTGGAAAAAATTAATTATTTATAGATTTAGTACATTGGTAAATACAACATTGTTTGTGTAGCATTTGTTAAATGACATACTTTGTAATGAATGCTCATCAATTTTAAAAAATAAGGTATTAAACGATCTTGTTCTTGAACATGCAACATAGAGTTGACCATGTGAAAAGCAAGGGTTTTTGAGATATATACCAACTTTGTCAAAAGTTTGACCTTGACTTTTATTTATGGTCATTGAGTATGCTAATCTTACAGGAAATTGACGACGCTTAAGAGTAAAAGGTAAATTTGAATCAGATTGTGTTAACTGAACCCGAGGGACAAATACCCTCTTGCCAACTGAAACACCTGTTAGAACTTGCCCATCAATGTAATTATTTTGTAGAGCACGCACTATCAATCGGGTACCATTGCAAACTCCAGCTTTTAGATCTAAATTTCGAAGTAACATTATAACAGCACCAAATATTAGCTTTAGGCAATGAACAGGCATTCCTGATGGAGTAAGACTGTTTAAAAACTCAACAGGAAAATAATTGATTTCGTTAAGATCATCTGTTTCAATAGTATCAGCACTTAAATAAACCTTAACGTCACCTGGTAAACGGTCCAAAACTTCTTCATTTATTGCTAAAGAATCAACATTATTGGGTGTCAAAATGGCACGTTTAGCATAATCATCTTCTTCTGCAACTCCAAAAATCTTGTCTACTAAAGATTCATTTTCTCCAAGCAAGCATTGCTCAGGAATCTCAATGCACCCGCGAAAGGAACCATCTGCTTTTAAAGGTAATGTTCCACAACCAAGTTTTAAAAGCCATTGAGAGAATTCCTCTTCTTCGGCCTGAACCCTCATATTTTCTGTTGATGAAAATCGCTGAACATATTGCTAATGTTGAGAACATTTTATACAGGCTTCAACAATATCAGCTGGTTGCCCTCTCTTTACAACCGGAAGTATTTGCCTAAAATCCCCACCCATAAGAATAACTTTACCACCGAAAGGAAACTTGTTATTGCAAACGTCTTGAAGTAACTTATCAATGGCATTTAAAGCATGTTTAGGTATCATGGATGCCTCATCTAGTAAATAAAGACTAACTTGCCTCAAGAATTTTCCTGTCCATGCAGCTGTTGCAGTTATAATATGTCTACTGCTGGTTTCAGCGATTAAATAAATGTATGTAAATGTTTTACCACAACCTGCAGGGCCATCCATAAAAAACAATCTAGACTGCTTGTTTTCATTGTTAGGTTGCTCACTAAGAGCAGAAAGGATAGCATCAGCAATTTGACGCTGATTATCATTTAACAATGGTCTAACCCTATTTGCATCATCAATTAAAACCTGAACATCTTCCTCTTCATTTTGTGGGACGTAATCTAAAAACTCATCTAAAGTAGAAAGATTAAAATCAGCTAAAGTCTTACCATTCTGATTTATAGATTCAATTTGACGCAAAGCTGCCTGCTCAGCAATTATTGGTGGCATGGAATGGTGAATGTAATCCTCCATCAAAAAATCTTTAAAGGCATTTCAAAGATTTAATGGATCATCAGGTTCACAGAAAGTCAAAATAATGGAAAACAACTGTCTAATTTGATTTGGCAACCGAGTTGCAGCAGCCTCAGTTAATGTATTTCTCCATTCAGCGTCGTCTTGTAACAGACCTAATTAAGAACATGCTTCTCGGAATGTATTAAAAACTGTACCATTAACAGTACGCAAATCTTCAAAAGAAACTGCACCTCTAACATGCAAAAGTAACATTCTAAGATAAAATATTTCACCTATTGGACTCACTTTATACATCCTAACAATCACCTTATTGCTACCTCTTTGCCTAACTTTCCATTTACAATGTTTGCTATCAAAAACAAAGTGGTAAGGAATTTCAACATATGGATAGTGTCGGGCTTGTTCATTTTCAACATTTAATTTAAACCATGCAGTTAGGTGAGTGTCACGCTGTGCTGCACGGTCTAAAGCTGCCTGTTCATCGCCTTCTACAAAATATATCATCTGATTATCTGGCAGATGAACCTGAAGTCGAATGATGTTATGTGACATATCACTTAAAGAATACTCAAATATTCGCCACAATGCTTCTGGAGCTGAGACATAGCGACAATTTAAAAACGTGTTTATTTCATCATGGTTAACTTGCTCATTTATCACCACATTGGCACAGTCATGGCCTTTGTAAATGTACTTATATAAATACTTAACTGACTTTATGGTCATGCAGGCTTCAACATTTATGTGTGCTTGATATTTTTTAGAAAGCCATGGGTTATAAGGTACAACCCAACGGTTGTCAACTTGATTACCTTTTATATTTACAATTCTTCCATTATCGACGCGCCTATAGCGTGGATAACCATTAAAAATTGCAACAGTGTGGGGATTAAATTCCTTAGGAATTTTTTTTGTGCATTTACCATCTTTCATGCAGGGAGAATTGGGATTTAAAATTCCACATGGTCCATGTATCATGCATGATTTTATAATTTCAAAAAGTTCAGGATCAACAGCTGGGTCTGGGATTTCTGCTGATATCAAACTATCAATATCTTCTGCTGTTTCTAGCTTATCAGCATTTACAAAGTGCAATAAAATATGTACATGTGGCAAACCACGCTTTTGAAACTCAATAACCTGCACATGACTTACAACTTTGCCTAAGACTCCATGCTTAAAAATATCCTCTAAGAAAAATTTAAGTTTCATTTTAAATACCCGACAAACTAAATCAGGTCTGTCATTGGCAGTTTGGCCTGGGTTTAAATTTTCTACTATTTCTCTCCATTTTGGATTGCAGGTAAAAGTAATGAATAGATCTGGTTTACCATATTTCTTTATGACTGCCATCGCATCTTCAAAGTTTTCTTTTAATGCTCTTGGACTACCAACATATGAAGAAGGCAATATAACAACACGGCCTGGTCTTACATTAAGATCATTAGCACGATTAATTACATGTTCATGCAATGCATCATATTGCTCACTTCTAAGTTTGTTTTGGTTATTTCTAATAAAAGCAAGGCGCTGTCCCTCAATTTTGACATATGCATCAACAACATACTGCTGAGAAAGTTTCTTACCATAGAATATAGGACTAAAAGTTTGTCTAACAGCAAGCCTATAATTATAATACTAAGACAAAGTAACATGGTTTCTAACACGGGTTGCACGGTCAGGGTTGTGCTCTAGTTGATTGTGCCATCCAGCATCACCTCTCGGTAAGAATATTGGATATACCAAAGGATCCAAATTTGCAGACATAGACGAAATTGTTCTTAAAGGCTGACCTCGAGGGTATATAACAATTTCCCTGGATGCAGGTGGAGCACCATCATCTCCCACAAACACAATAGCAACTTCCTCATGGGAAGGAAGATTGTATCGACGTCTATGATGACCTTCAAGCAAAGACATTCTTACAACAGAGGTTGGTCTACCTTCTAAAGCTGCTTGGCGGATTTCTTCATCCTCTACTTCTGCCATGTTTTTAAATGCAAGAGCAAATGGGTTTTCTTGATTAATTAATGTTTGCAAGAGTTGCATTAACTCATGTATACAACCATCATTACCAGGTTGTTCCATTCTGAATGACACTGCTGCATTAGGATCATAGATATACAGCTGACAATATTTGGGCAGACAACCTTCTGCAGGCCTTAAATTTCCAACACGATGCCAAATTTGCCCACAGACCCTAAAACAGAAAGGGCCATTATTTGAGGGAGGAGCTATTTCGGCAGTGAAGGAAGCAAAAAATAAAGAGGAATTATAACTCCTTATGTGTTTAAAAAAATTTTGATTTACAGCATGATCAACATGGTTTCCTGTCATTAAACCAGTCAACAATGGCGGATAAAGAGAAAGAGGAGCGAATACAACTTTTCCTGAATGGCAGCACAAAAAATGAGTTTCATTTAAAAACTTCAATGCACTGCAATACTGACAATTATGGTTTAATTCTCCGAGTTAGTTACTCTCTATAGCAATATTATTTCTTGCTATGCGATGCATATTATACCTATTAAGTTCTCGCCTAGCCTGATTTCTTTCATTTTGATTACAATTTATTTCAGCTCGCCGGGGCTCATCTCTTTCAATTCGACGACGATTTATCTCAGCTCGCCTGGGCTCATCTCTTTCAATTCGACGACGATTTATCTCAGCTCGCCTGGGCTCATCTCTTTCATTTCGACGGCGGTTTATCTCAGCTCGCCTAGCCTGCCTTCTTTCATTTTGACGAAGTCTAATAATTTCATTTCTTAAATTATTAGACATAATTAGGCATCAAAGGAGTGTGCAAAAATGATGCCTAATATAAAAAAAGTTGAAGTTTCTTTTTTAAACTTATCTAAAATAAAGTGTAAGCAAATAATACAGAGCATAATACTATAATCTATTATATTCTACCATATATAGCATTGTGTTAAGAGAACATAGTTTTATTAAAAACTTAAACTAAAGTTATAAATTAATGTAATATTTTCAACTAAGTATTGTTTATATATTTATGGTAGTTGTTATTAATTATTGACAAAATATTATAAGTATTTAATCAAAAAAAAACAAAAAAAAAAGTAATTTAAAAAACAAATTTTTTACATATAAGAACTCATAAATAAAGCAAATTAAAAAAATTTAAGGCCTGTCAACTCAGCAAGTACTGCTATCATGGAAGGATAAAATGTAATCATCCATCAACAAAACCCTTTCATTACTTTGAAAGGCATTTAACGCAAGATTTGCAATAAATAAATACAAAACTACTAAAAGAACCTCTATAAACAATCATATATTTGCTTCAAGTGAAGAAACTTAGAAATATTGAAACTTCTTTAACTATTTTAATTGTTTTTTTAGATATTTAATATTCTAAAGAAAAAGGGACAATAATTTAAGGCAAAAAAATTAAAATGTCTATACATATAATATATGTATAGACATTTTAATTCTATATATTTTATTGTGTGTGTGTGTGTGTGTCTATATATATACATATATATATATATATATATATATATATATATATATATATATATATATATATATATATATATATATATATATATATATATATATATATATATATATATATATATATATATTGATGTACATACAAAACATTAAAATTATAATATAAAGAAAACATTCTCTATACAAAAAATCCTAAAAATTTAACAAAAGTTATTAAAACTTATGCTTCAACACGCTGTATACTTACTTTTATATATATAAAAAAAATTTGAGTTAAACATATTTAATGAAGAAAATCGAAACTCTTAAAAATTTTAATGAGGAGGAGCTGTTAGTATAGCCTGCTTTTTAACAAAATTTATTTATTGTCAAAAGCATACATTGTTAAGAACAGAGGATAACAACATTAAAACACATTTTTTAAACAATATTTTTTCAACACATTTTAGAAATACACTAATTACAAACAGAATTAATTTATGTGTTTTATTATGACAATACACCACTCTGCTGGCGAGGACAATATTTTTGCTCTCAACAAAGCCAGGTCACATTATAGCAAAGTACACCACTTGGCTAGCGAGGTCAACAATCTTGCTGTAAACTAAGCCCAGTCACAACAATTTGAAACCATGCAAACAACATAATTATCACTTACAAACTATAAACATATTACATATAACACACCACAAACATTGAAACATTTCATATATTTACACACTTACAAAATATAAACCCATATAACCTTAACACATATATACACAATAAAACACAATATAAATAACACACATATATAGATAAATATATAAATTAAGAAAAATATATAAATTTGAAACTTTACAAATACAACCTTATTTTTGTTTTTTGAAATACCTCGTAATAAATGTTTAACAACTTTCAAAAACAAACTATCAAACAATCTGGTTTTTTATACGGATTTTTATAACTTCTTTTAAATAAGGTATTAAACGATCTTGTTCTTTAACATGTAACATTGAGTTGACCGTGTGAGATGCAAGTGTTTTAAACACTAACTTTATCAAGAGTTTGACCTCTTGACCTTTGAAATGAGCAACGTCTTCTTGAGTCGTCTTTTAATTTAAAAATTAGAGATTAATTTTATAAATTAATAAATTTAAATACAATTGACTAAAGACTAAAATGCATGATTTAAATAAATCACCTGACTTTAAAAGTTACTTTACTAATTCAATAATAACATAATGTTCATCCTTTACTACAGAAGTTATCAAATAAAAATTGTTGATCTTATCACTAATTAAGCTGATGAAACAAAGTTTTTGATCTCATTACTGATTAAGCAGATACTGACAGATTATTAAGATTTGAAAGAGCCCCATTAGGCGAGTTCAGAAGTAAAGCAATTTATGATAAAACTCAAAGGCCAAGTATGGTAAAAAAATCCGTGTAAAGGTGCACGAATGGTGAGCAGCAGCGTTAAGTTAAGTATTAATTATAAGCGATTAGGAAATCTTATTAAGATTTGTAAGATTCGTGGCTCTGGGTACCCCAGTTAGGCTTAAAAATGATCAGTGGTCTTTTAACAGGTAGCGATGCTGTGTGGGAACATGAACTCAATATAGAACATTTGTGGCTTGAAACTGTTAGACATGTTCATGATGCCGATGAATTAACTGACAATTTGCAATTAGTGGAATGGCTTTCAGGGTCGGCATATCATGTCAATAACATTATCAATCCAGATATAAATTTATCAATAGTTTCATTGTTGCCACTATGATAAGAATTATATTAGAATTTTTTACTAATTCCATAGAGTGCCGGATCATGGCAACACTATTAGAACTATTGTCGGACCATGGCAACTATTGTCTAATCATGGCAATACCATTGGAAAAATCCTGTTATTACGTTTGATCAACCGCTGTATACCATTGCTTAATCTATTCAATGGAACTAGCCTGATTTGTACGGAGAAGATAAGTTCGTTGCTATGATGGGTGGCCTGCACATAGAAAGGGCTTGTCTTAAAGCGCTTGGTAGCTTTTTAAAGGAAAGCGGCTGGGTCGAGGCTGTTACTGCAGCCGGAAATGTATTATCAGGCACCGCTGAAGCTGTTTTGTTTGCATCTCATGTGAAACATTGAAATTTCTGTTTTTGCATAGCATATACTACAGTATCAAGCATACAAGTCCTATTGTAGTTTGCCTGACGACGGCGTTCAACCGTTGCCTTTTACTCGCTGGTGTGTAAAGCAAATGGTTCATCCACAGTTGGCTTATTAAAGTACAGTCAAATAAGTTCAGCTTATTTTGCTTACGTTTATCAGGTCTCTGCGTACTTCAAATTTTGATCTATGCTTAGATAGCTTGACAAAACTGGTACCATGGCTTTCCCCACTTGATCTAACTCATTATGCTTGATGGTTATCTGTGCACATTCGAGACATGGTTTTTCTTTTGCAGAATAGTCCATCAACTTTAGCTGCATTTAAGGCCGGAAAATTTACTGATAAAAAAGACTGTACGAATATTTTTAGCAATGGCTATTGATCAAAGCCATGAAAAATGCAACGATGCAGAATGGAACATCTTCTGTCTTCTAGCTCTCTCCTTTGATAATCTTGAACCATGTTCTCTTAAAGAGGCTAACACTAGCCTCATTTTACATACATGCCACGCATCAAAGGCTGGTTACAAGAGTGTTGTAATACGCACAGTATATACGGATGTTCTTATCATAACAATATCTTTTTGACACAAAATTTTATGAAATCAGCTGTGGATTGCATTTCGCACTGGCAAGCATTTTAGTTACATTGCAGTACATGAAATAGGCAACAGTCTTTTAAATCAAAAGCTTTTACTGGGCGCGATACAACCTCAGCTTTTTGTGGCAAAGGTAAAAAAACAGCATGGTCTTCTTGGTCTTCTTTCAATAATGTAACTGATGCATTTCTGCAGCTAATGATCCTATGACTGACGAGACATTATTGTTACTTTAAAGATTTGTCATTTTATTTCATGACCGAACTGCTGGACAAACAAGTGTAAATTCTGCGAGGCGGTATTTTTTAACTCAAAACAACTGGCAGATTTACAAAATTTAACCCACGCGTGACGCACTGATGCAGCATGTTAAGCGTTGAGAGTATTGTCATCTTCATTTAGCCCAAGTAAACAAGGTTGGAAGCTAGAAGGAAGTGATTGACATCCAATATAGATCACGCATCCTGAAGCTGATAAATACTGTCCTGAGTTAATTCAGTGCGGATGTAAGACAGATTGTACAACACGCCGCTGTATATGTGTTCATAACAGCCTAAAATATATTGATCTCAAAGGCAGCTGTCAAAGGAGAGTGTACCAGAGATTGAAATACAGCAATATATAGAATAATATTAACTAATATGCTTGTGAAAAAATTATTTTGGTTTCTTATCTGCTCTAAATTCTTATTTTACTTACGAGTTTTTTAGAAATACGAAAAAATTATTTCTAGGACGGTAGGGGGCGTTATTAACGCAAAAGCCGTGCCCAAGAGCCTTATCACCCCTTTTTGCGCATCAATTCAGCATAATTTTTTGAGTTGTTGAACAAAATTTCATGCTACTATCCACTTGTGCACAATTTCAGTCATTTTTAATGCTAATCTGCTGCAATATATAAAGACATGTCTTTTTCCTGTGTATTATTTTCTTAACTCTTAATTATAGAAGTCATAAGACGTCAGAAACAAGACAACGGAAACAATTGTAGGCATTATGCTATTGCAAAGCCTACAGCTTAATGCAATAAATTTGATTCACTTTGTCTTGGGGAACAAAACAGTATTAGAACTCATTTTATGAAGTGTATTAAGAATACAAACTTGGAGATGTTTCGTTACATTTTATCAAATAGTACAAAAGCATGCTTTAAATCAATTCAATTTGAAGTCTTCTATATGTTGCTGTTTTGTGTCATAACATATAGAAAGATTGTAGTTTAAATTAAGTGCAATATATCTGAGAAAATAATAACAATATGTAATATGCAATATTTTCTTGATATCCATAAAAGACGTCGAGTTTAAAAGAACAAGGGGAGGGAAAGGTTCTGATTATTTTTAAATTTATTATTCAAACGTGTAGCAGCAGATTTAAACATTATTGCGAGATGAAATAAAATTTTTAGGGGTTAAAAATAGGAGAGGGTCAGGATTTTATGACGTCCTTTTGAAGGTGTATAGAGTAAAAGGAAGTTTTTGATTTATCTTGTAATTCCATCTACAAAATCAGGGCTATATGAAAGCATTGATAAGTAAAACATTCCACCCTAGCTGATATTATTATCTAATGATTTTTTGGTTGATTTTAAATACTAATAAAATTAGCTTATGTTATCGTTAATATCTTAGTTTTTTCCTATCTAATTCAATTTTGTTTACATTCTTACAATATATGTTTTTAACATTAGTTCATGTTATTATTACAAAAATTCTTGTCTTTAGGTTTTTTTTTTTTTATCTATTTTAAACAAATATTCGTTTAAAATAGATTAAAAATCATTAGATAATAATATCAACTAGGGTGGAATGTTTGAGTTATCAATGCTTTCATATAGCCCTGATTTTGTAGATGGAATTACAGCTTCTAAAAATATCAGTTTCAACACCTGAAAAATAAAAAAAATAGAGGAACAACGAAAACAATATCATTCAATAAATACCGCAGAGAAGATTTTTTCAGCTAATTAAACAACGAGATGTAAATTTTCCTATCGTTACATTATATGTTATTATATCATAAAAATTAATACTATTAATAATACTAAAAAAATGATCATATAGTTAATGAAATTCGGAAACGCTTGTTAAGTTTCAAGCCGCTTAAAAAATCATCTATATAATCGATTCTTTAATATTCTAACTTGAATTCTTTTAAATAAGTTTTTGAAGTTTCTAATTTAGTAATAAGAAGTTTTTTGAAATTTCTAAATTACTAATAATAAGTTTTTTAAAGTTTTTAAATCAGATATAAAAATGCATCCTAATATTAGACAACATCAAAATATTAAAATCTACTCAAGTATGTCAAAAACGTTTGCAGTCTTATTAAATGAAAAAAACTCTATAATTTGTTAAGTCTTTAATAATATTCATTACGGTATTAATGACTTAAAGGCTTGTTCCTGGCTTTTTAAGACTTCAAAAATGCGCTAAAAAACCCGACAAAAAAAAATTAAAAATTCGAAAAAACTCGACAAAAACAAAATAAACTCAAAAATAAAAAGAAATCTCAAGTATATTAGTTAATAGACAAGTTAAAAAGTATAGCTGTGAAAAAGGGTCAACTAATTTAAAACTGAAAAATCAAAACTCTTGTGGAAAATTACTACAAGCTTGATTATCGTGGTTTGACAATTTTCATATCGTTAAATTCATTTTAAATAAAAAACCATCTGAACTTTTATACACTAAAAACTTTAAAATTAATTAACTTCAAATAAAATATTATCTCAAATTGACATAAACAAATCAAAATTTCATATCAATTACATATCATATCTAAATTACATATCATATCAAACTACATATCTTATCAAAATTATATATATCAAATTGCATAGCATATTAATATTTATATCATTTATTTTAAATTATCTTCAATGATAAATGATCTTAATTTCTGATTATTTAAGAAATACAAAATTTGGTACTGTTTCAGTTGCCTACTCCTGAGAATTTATGATTGATTTCGATAAAGAAATTTATGCTGATTAAGAATCATACAAAAACATAGACCTGAAATTTTGAGGAAAGTACTCTAATTCGATGTTAAAGCATAAAAAATTACATTAAAAACGCTAATATTCGCCATGTTTTAAAAAACTCTTTTATATAATATTGCGTAACGTAAATTGGGATGGTTTCTATTTTTATTACTATTTTAAAGAATAAAAAAATGCAAATTAAGTTAAGTTTTATTTAAAAATGTCTTTAGCATATATATATATATATATATATATATATATATATATATATATATATATATATATATATATATATATATATATATATATATATATATATATATATATATATATATATATATATATATATATATATATATATATATATATATATATATATATATATATATATATATATATATGTATATATATATATATATGTATATGTATATATATATATATATATATATATATATATATATATATATATGTATATGTATATATATATATGTATATATATATATATATATATATATATATAACTATATATATATATATATATAACTATATATATATATATATATATATATATATATATATATATATATATATATATATATATATATATATATATATATAATATATGAAAGATCAACATATTTTTTTATATATAGTATAATTAAGCACTTCAACATTTTTTTCAAATTTTCAAAAAAATTTCAAACCACAATTATTAAATAGAGTTTTAAATCCTCTATAAAAAGGTACCAAATATGTTAATTTATAAGTAGAAAAAAAGTTATGGAATTAAAAACCATTGAAAATGACGACAAAAATGTATATGAAAATGCAGGCATTTTCTGTGATCAAAATTTTTAAAACTTTTATAAATTTACAAATTAGAAGCAATAACAATACTTTTACCTTAAAATGCAAGTATTCATTAGGCCATGTGAATAAAAAAAAGCAGATGCTTTTACTCCGAGTTTTTGGAGTAATTACTCAAATTGCGTGAATAAAAATTTGGAGCTGTTTCTCTTTTTTGCGCGAAAGCTTTTACTCATAAGTTTTTACTCAAACTTTTGAGCAACAGCTCTTAAATGAGAAAAACGTGCGAACAAAATAGTTTTAACCCTAGAAACAACAAGCAATTGCTTCCAATTTTGCGAGCACCTATAATAGTTGCTTTTTGATTGTTTTTTAATAGTTGAGAATTTATTTTATTTTTTTATAACTTTATTTGATTTTTTTTCCGAATTTTATTGTTTACCGGGTTCTTTATAATACCGGATATATATATATATATATGTATATATATATATATATATATATATATATATATATATATATATATATATATATATATATATATATATATATATATATATATATATATATATATATATATTTATATATAAGATTTTAGAACATATATATATATATATGTTCTAAAATCCAGAAACAAAAATTTTGTAAGTCCCGGACCGTATAATTTTGTATATAAATATACTGTTTTTGCAATATAGTTTTGTGAGAATATAATTTTGGCAAATGATGTCTTTAAAAGCGTGTGTTTGTATAAATGAGTAGTTATACTTTTTTTATTACGACTCCGGTTGTAATTATATTAAAGTTGCCTAATGTTTGCCGATGGATTGCGTATTCATAACTAATTAGGCTAATTTAAAGGTACTTATTAATATATTATGTTTGTAAAAATTGTATATATTATATTCGCTGAATGCATTCGGTTATACAATGTATTAGGCTAATTAAACAATAACAAAACTATTAGGTTTTTCGAGAACATTGAAAATAGGCTTATTTTATAATGGGCCAAATATTCCCACAGCAAAAAACTAAAAGCTATAATACTGGAAGGTCGCCACCAATAACTTCTAACGAATATCATAAGTTATATCGATTTACTGAAAACAATGTTTCTTGGATGTATAATCATTTCTTGGATGAAAGTAATAAAGCTCGGGTGGATCTCTTACAAATAAACAAATAATGGAAATTACATTACGATACCTAGCAAATCCTGGCTTTCAACCTGGCATTGCAAACGAAACAGGGGTTCATCGCAGTACTGTTTCAAAAACAGTTTCATTAACTTTACAAAAAGTTTTTATCAAGGCCTCCCAATTGATAATTTTTCCACATACGGGAGAACAAACATTGAGAGCAAAACTTGCCTGGGCTAACAAGAGAGGCTTTCCCTTTACAATAGGAGATATCGGCTGCACACATGTTAGAATTGATAATCCCCATGGAGAATTTTGTGACAAATTTATCTATAGAAAAGGATTCGCTTCGATTAATGTACAAGTTTGCATATATTATTAACATATATTATATATATCATATATATTAACAGGATCCGAGTTAACGGGAATCTACATATATATATATATATATATATATATATATATATATATATATATATATATATATATATATATATATATGTTTATATATATGTTTATATATATGTTTATATATATATGGATATATATATATTTATGTATATATATATATATTTATGTATATATATATATATTTATGTATATATATATATATTTATGTATATATATATATATTTATGTATATATATATATATTTATGTATATATATATATATTTATGTATATATATATATATATATATATATATATATATACATATATATATATATACATATATATATATATATATATATATATATATATATATATATATATATATATATATATATATATATATATATATATATATATATATATATATATATATATATATATATATATATATATATATATATATATATATATATATATGTGTGTGTGTGTGTATATATATATACCATAAGTTATATCGATTTACTGAAAACAATGTTTCTTGGATGTCCAATCATTTCTTGGATGAAAGTAATGAAGCTCGAGGTGGATCTCGAGGTGGATATGTTTATATATATGTTTATATATATATGGATATATATATATTTATGTATATATATATATATATATATATTTATGTATATATATATATATATATTTATGTATATATATATATATATATATATTTATGTATATATATATATATATATATATTTATGTATATATTTATATATATATATATATATATATATATATATATATATATATATATATATATATATATATATACATATATATATATATTCATATATATATATATATATATATATATATATATATATATATATATATATATAATATATATATATATATATATATATATATATATATATATATATATATATATATATATATATATATATATGTGTGTGTATATATATATACCATAAGTTATATCGATTTACTGAAAACAATGTTTCTTGGATGTCCAATCATTTCTTGGATGAAAGTAATGAAGCTCGAGGTGGATCTCTTACAAATAAACAAATATTCTTATAAATAAATCTTTTAACATCCCAAAATACAAAAATGATACTGAGCTGTCAAAGCAGGTATGGAAAATAAAAGAAGCCAATTTAGTTCCTATAGTTAAGTGGAAAATTCTCCGGCGATGTAAAGCATATAATCCAACATCCAAATCTTGTAAATTATGTCTCACCGAAAAATATGAAATCCTAAACTATAAAAATACTAATCTACTAAATAAAAGGAGTGAGTTTGTTTCTAAGTGCAGACATAGAAACAGATTCCTCCTTTCTCAATTTGACACTGGCGATTAGAATAGATGTTTTTTCCATAATATTTTTATTATTATTGTTATTATTATTGTTGTTATTATTATTGTTATTATTATTATTTATATTATTATTATTATTATCATTATTATTATTATTGCTATTATTTGTATTATAATTATTTGACGTCAGAACTCATTCCATTGTTTTTTTTGAATTTTGTAACGGTTTTTTAATTGTATTTTTGAACGGTTTTTTCTTGATTTAAATATATGATGAGTGCCGAAAACGGCATGAAACTTTAAGTACCGTAAAAAGTTGTTTTTCGTCATCTAACCTTTTATTTATATATATATATATATATATATATATATATATATATATATATATATATATATATATATATATATATATATGCATATATATGTATAAATATATACATAGATATATACATATATATTTATATATATGTATATATCTATGTATTTGCCTTCTTCTCATTTCTACAAGTTCTTAAATCCCTTTGTCTTCTTTTAAATCCTTCTGTCTTCTTATCTGAGTAAGTTCTTTAAACTTTCTGTCTTCTTCTCACCTCTGTGACTTCTTAGTTCTGTCATTTATAATTTAAAAAGGTGATCAATTGCCACTTTGTTAAAAGCGATTTTTGTATTTTTTTTTTCATGGATGTATTCTGTATATAACTAGCTTTTAATTTTTAAATGCATATCTTGGTGTTGGAAATCGAAAAATTTTTAAAAAAATAAGTTAATATTTTTGTAAAAGCTCATCAGTGGTGGTCGCAAAGGTTACAAGGTTTGACATAAAAGTACAAAATATTCACAAGTTTAATCACTTGATATTTTTTTCATTAAATTGCTTACACACCTCAAAAGAAAGAAAGAAAGAAGAGCCTAGTAAAGCCTTCTGCTCTTTTTTAAGCAGCTAAAAGTGAAGAGCACAGCCATTTATTTACAAGTAAAACAAACCCAAGACTTTTCAGCATTAATTGTTTTAAATACTTCATCAGAAATATTTTCACACTTTATATGAAACCATTCAGTACATACATTACATTGCGCCTTATGAAGAGCCGGGTTTTTTGCATGATACCATAATCAATGCGATCGACATAAACAGGAAATTTTTAAAGTAATTATTTTTTCTTAATTGAAAGGTACTACTGATTTACTAAGTGGAAAAGCTGCTAAATTTCTGTTTTTGATAGATTCAAGAAAGTGATTTCTAATCTTCATGCTGTATAAGGACAATGTTCCTACATCAATTTTCCTAAGAATGTTCAATGCATTGGCTATTGCAAAAACACCACAATCTACCCCATTTTGTTGTTGTTAACATTGCATACGTGAATCGTTAATACTTTGCTTTAGTTTTATAAATGTTGCATATTTGTTGTTTTACACGATCTTTTATTTTTCCTTGAAAGAGGCTATCATAGTAGCAGATGGTGTCCACTGGACAATTAATATTTGAAACTGTGACCCAATGATGTTGACCAGATCAAAACTTGAATAAAAGTACTCTTTTCCTCCTTAAACAAATATTTTTCCCCCAAGATTGTATCTTGGAATCCAGATTTAATAAGAAATTGATTTTGGAGAATTAATTGGGCAGCATTTATACTTTAGTCTGTTAACATTTCATTGCTTTTAATAACATTTATTTCCGCTTGAGGCAAATTTGAGCGGCTGTAGTTGTCAAGCGTAATCCATTCTAAACTTTGCTCTTCTCTTACTGATTCCGTATTTATCTCATGTGGCAAATTTAACAGGTAATCATTGTTGTTAAATGTACTCCATTAAACACTATTTTCTTCTTTCTTTGTTTCAACATTTTCCTGTGTCTCCACTTGTACTGTTTCAAATGTTAATTGTTGTTTTTTATTGGTATTTATATAAATTTCCTAATAATCTTAGTTTTTTGGCACCTACCCCATGCCTCCCTGAAAAATATTTACGTTTTTTTCGTATGGAAATATTTAGTTTTTGAAACTTACTCTTATTTTTCTTATGAACTGGTTGTAAGTGAATACCTTGTTCCTTTGAAATACATTTTTGAAATAAGTTTTTTATTCTCTTTAAAACATCTATACCTTCATTCAATACCTCCTCATTATCAATAAGCAATGAGTCATTAGTTAATTGTTTGCAAAGATCTCTAAACGCTGCAGCCTTACTATTGAACCATGTTTTTTGTTTTGAAACAATTTTGATAAAGCGTACCAATTCCACAAGGATTTTTTTTAAAAATGGCAAAGAAATGCTTGCAAGAATATCTAGTTCTTTTCCAATCTTCGCAAGTGCAATTAGGAATCGTAACAGAAAAAGTAAGTAAAAGTAAGTGCAATTAGGCATCGTAACAGGGAAGTTTACATGTGCGTTTTTTACAAAACGCACATGTAAACTTCCCTGGTTCTCTAACTAAAACACCAGACAAGTTGATATGTTGTGCTGGAGACATTTTGCAGAAAAGGTACATTAGAGCTATACTGACGATAGTTTCCACTAGATCTTTTATTAATTTCACAGTATCTAGATAGAAAAATATTTGTAATTTCTGCCCATATAACTCTACATATTACTAAAATCACATCGTCAATTGCTATATCAACAATATTAAAGATTACTATTATATATTGAATATAAAGTATGCATATATAACTCTGATTCTCTTAGTTATTGCATGCCTTGAAAATAATATGTACCAGTGAAACTAGTAATTTTATTTACAAATGTGTAATAAAGTTAACTTACTCCAAAAAATGTTCATTTATTACAATAAAAATAATATTCAAAAAGTACCTATTGTATAAGTCTGGAAAATGTTCTTCGATTAGAACCGTTAGCATTGAAGATAAGGATGAATTTTGGTGTTTTTTTAAGTAAGAATGTTTAAATGTTTCATTTTGTCGTTCAACCCCATTGTTTGTATTGATACTTACCATTAATTTATCTTTACGGTAAAAATACGCCTATCTCTAAAAACACATGTAAATCCCAGTAAATGATTTATAGTTTATAGATTGTAATACATATAATATAGTTTATAGATTTATAAAAAAAAAACATCTTGCCTTTCAATTCCTTGTATTATTATTTACAACTGATCTAGCTTTATGATAAATATATGCTCTGGCAGATATATATATATATATATATATATATATATATATATATATATATATATATATATATATATATATATATATATATATATATATATATATATATATATATATATATATATATATATATATATATATATATATATATATATATATATATATATATATATATATATATATATATATATATATATATATATATATATTATATATATATATATATATATATATATATATATATATATATATATATATATATATATATATATATATATATATATACAGTACTGTGAATATGTTTTAGACCACTTACATTTTCTCAAAAAATCCAAGAGAATTCTTCCTTAATATTTAAGTTTTGAATTCTATATTATAAAATTATTAAAATACATATATTTCACACAAAATATGGAACAATAACAAACTTTTTAATGTCACACTTCATAAAAAAACCCTTAATATTTACTATGTCCTCCTTTTGCCTTAATCACAGCCGATATTCGCCGGGAAATAGATTCATACCAATTTGTTATAAAATCCTGCGGTATGTTGTGCCATTCTCTTTGAAGTAGTTGAAAACATTCTTCAGCATTTCGGGGAGCATGTTCGACCTTTTTCCTGTCCAAGTAATCCCAAATATGCTCGATTATATTCAAATCTGGACTCTGGGGAGGCCAGGTCATCATTTCCAGTATTCCTTCTTCTGCCATTTCATTTAAATAATTTTTTGCCACTCGGGAACAATGTTTTGGGTCATTGTCCTGCTGCAGAATAAAATTATGGCCTATAAGTCTCATTCCGGATGGTATAGCATGCTGTCTTAGAATATCCACATAACGTTCCCCGGTGAGTCGTCCCTCTATTTTGATAAGATCACCTAACTCAGATGAAGATAAACAGCCCCAAACTTGTAAAGAGCCTCCTCCGTGTTTAATAGTAGGGTTTAAACACTCGGGTTGATAGGCTTCTCCTATTCTTTTTCGAACATATTGACGTCTTTTCGTTCCAAAAATTTCAAATTTGGACTCATCAGTGTACAGAACCCGATTAAATATTTCCTGGGTCCAATCTTTGTGTTGTTTTGCATATTTAAGTCGTTTTTCTCTATTGCCACGCCGTAATAAAGGTTTTCGAATAGCAACGCAGCCTCGTAATCCTGATTTGAGTAGATGTCGTCGAATACAAGAAGAGCTAATATTTTTCCCTGTTGCTGTATTAATGTCCTTTGCCAATTCGGTGGATGTTTTTTTTCTGTTTCTTAAAGAAAGGGTTTTTAAATATTTATTGTCATCTTTTGTTAGCTTAGGAGGTCTGCCACTTTTCTTTCTATTTCGAAGGGAGCCAGTTTCTCTAAACTTTTTAATGATGTCTCTAATAGCAGTCTTCGAATATCCTGTTTTGGAAGAAATTTGGCGCTGCGAATAACCTTCTTCGTGAAGCACAATAACTTTCTGTCTCTCTATTAAAGATATTTTACCCATAGCAACACTTAATTAATCTAAAAATGTAAACTAATAACTTTATTTAATTATTTTTAATTATTTGTTTAACTGTATTCATAAAAAATTACATCTTTTTAAAAAATGTACCAAAACCGATTATTATTGTATTAAATTCACTCTATGACTACATTTTATACTGTTAAAAACTTAAATGAACGAATATGAACATGAACCAGTAAGAAAAAAATCGAAAATTTTTTTTTTTATGTATTATTTAGATGAACGCTTGGTGTGCAGTTATTATGACAATTATCGTTTTAATAAATAAACAAACATATCCCTCATGTTCCTCATAAATTTTTGTTTATTTATTCAAGATAATATATTCTTTCAACCTTTCTCAAATATTACTCAACTTCAGTATGCTTATAAAAAAAAACACACAGGAAAAAAATTGAAAATACAACTAATTATATAAGTGGTCTAAAACATATTCACAGTACTGTATATATATATATGTATATATATATATATATATATATATATATATATATATATATATATATATATATATATATATATATATAAAAGTTCGAAAAACAGTTCAGTTTTTGCTAATTTTTTATGGTTGAGTTTATACTTCTATTTTAAAAATTTTAAGATATATAAAATAAAAGTCTTTGAAAAAGTTTTTTTGCGTATAAAGTTAGGCAATTTTTCTTTCAAAGGTATGCTATTTAAATTTTGATTAGATAAATTTGATATTTAGTCGTTGCGTTTTAGAAAAAAAAAGTTTTATCTAATGTCTTTTTCTAAAAAAACGTTTTAAAAAAGTTTAAACGACAGATTGCTTCAAAAAAAAGTTTTATCTGAATGCTCTTTCTAACCAAAACGTTTTATGTAATCAGAAAGACAGTTTGCTTCAAAATATCTTAATTTCCTTTTTTTTTTACTTTTTTTTTAATCGTTATTCAAGCTATCAAGAAGGCTATTTAGGATTTTATTTTTTTTTTTACTTTTTTTAAATGAAGTCAAGAAAAAATCTTCCTTTAAAGTTCCAGTCAGTAGAATTTCAGTTAAACTCTAAAGGTTTAACAACTCTAGAGATAAACAGGCTAAAGGAAAACCGCTACCTAAAAGGCTTTATCAAAAACAAACTGGGTGATCAAATTTTGAAATTTTCTGCTTTAACTCTAAATCACAGTTAAAAACGAAAGCAGCTAGTTAAACTAGTTTTTTATGGATACAATGTAGGTCATGGTCGCGGAGGTCTATTCTGTTTAAATACATGATTGTTGAAATAAAAATACAAACCTCCATCTTATCTACCAAAGAACACACTCATAACCTAGATGTTCTACATGGAAAGTTCCCGCAGCAATCTCTATCGCATAATATGACTTTTATAGTTATTTTCCATTTTCAGTAGTAAATAACAAACTGTTTGAACTATTTTCATATATAATGCTTAATTTTTTTTGTTACTCATAAGATATATTAATAATAAATTAAACAAAAAAAGATTTCCGCTTTTCTTCATTTCTTATATTTAATGATAATAATAATTTCATCTATTTTTAACAACGCCTTTTTTTGTCAATATATTCACTTTTATTAAAATCGAAGTAGAAGGCTAAAGAAATAAAATAAAATAAAAAATACTATTCGCTCCATTTTTGTTTTTTGACTATAAGTAATAAAATATAAACTCAAAATTTTTAATTCTTTTGTAACTGAAACTCTAGCGAAGTTGATTTTTTATCAATATTTACATTCGCATCAAATTATTTTGTTTCCTATTTATTATTATTAAATTTTTAATGAAAGAATTGATAATAAGTAATAATTTTTTGTTCTAATAATGCATAATAAATTACGCTGGTTATACAGTGATAATTTTAAATAATTAAATGGAAATAGTTATAAAGTTTGTAATAAGAAATGAAAAGTGACAATAATTGAGATGTTTGAAAGACGATCTATTTTTGTATGTATTTTTTCAGACATTTATTAGACACAACATCTTATTTTTATGTAAATTCTTGAGAAGTGTCAGATAAAAATGATACATCTAAGTGACGTCTTAATGACGATCACCTTGTAGTTGTATTGATTTAGACATTTGTTAGACACATTTAAGATGTCTGTTAGTTATTTAAGTTTTTCCGAAGTAAATCGAAAAAACTTAACTTCCTTCCCCGGAAATTTTAATATATGCCAATTATATGCCGCGTAGTTAAGGCATTGAATGTCACACAAAAATTGTGTCAATTAACAAAAAGCGTATAAAAACTGCAAAATCAAAAAAAGAAGTGGCTTGTACCAGAGGTTTACTTAGGGGAGAGTTACAAACGCAAAAATATTAGCTTGTACTTTGAACCACTTCAAAATTGCGCAAAATTAACCCTATTCCTAACCCTAACCCTTGACTTCAGGAAACCTAAAACCAAATTGAAATGTCTTCAAGTGATAGCAGAATTGATAGGGTAGATGATTTGAACGGGTAGATGATTTGATTAAATTACTTTTCAAAATTGAGAAAGAGGATTATTGGAGACACCAAAGAGTTTTTAAATGTTTGTCAACGGAATACACTGTGAGAAGTCAATCAAAAGACGTATAAAGTTGACATTTTGCAAGATATCTGTAAAGAAAGTTTATGTTCACATTTATGTATAAATCTCGCCTGTATCGGTTTGTGTGAGCATTTATACAAGTTTAATTCCAATGGCAACGATAACCCATATAAACATATTCACAAGTTACAATCATTTATTTTGTTAAGTAAAAAAAAAACTTAAAAGAATCATCATTAGTTACTTATTCAGAGGAAATTCAGTTAATAAAAAAGCCACAAGCCCTTCATAACAAGGCTGACAGGTTTAACTTTTTGTGTTTATGAGTTTGTATATATGTTTATTATTATCTAGTTTTTTTATAGACATGGTCCTCACCAACTTTCGCTTATTTATTATTCTCTTTCTTATTCGTATCCTCATTCTCATTATTATTTATTTATTTTTCTTATTTTCATTCAACTCACAGTTATTGCAAAATTTGCAACAAAGCAACTTTCATTTTGAGAAAGACTAGCTTCACAATAAAATCATTAGAAGCTTTCTGTATTGTCTTGAAAAAAGGTACCCTTCTACGAAGTATTGTTGGCTGACAGCAGCATTAGCAATAACCTATTCACGAAGTTAAAGGCTTTTATGGAAAGATATTGGCATTGAATGTACAGATCAAGTCTTTATTCCCTTTAATCCAACAAATTTCCATTGGATTTTAATACATCTAAAAGTAAAAACAAAAGAAATAATTCTTCTTGATCTTTTATATTTAAATATTTTATCAAATAATGTTTCACATGACAAGTCAATTGCAGTTGCTAAAGACATTTTTAAGCGTCAATTCAACATATTAAACCCAAAAGTTATTTCAACACAAAACTAAAAACACATTTACAACTATGGTGTTTGTATATGCTACTATGCATTACAGTTTTGTGAAGGCAAAATTTGTAATATATGTTAGTGACATCCAACTGTTATTTTGGATATCGGTTTAAGCTATTTTAATCATAAACTAAAATATTTTAGTTTATGATTAAAATAACAATTATTAACAATTATTAAGACTGTCTTTTTGTTTAAAAAATTAAATAAAAAAGTTGTTTGCGATAATATTTATATAGTTTACATCGTTTAAACTTAAGTTTTATAGTTTCAACGAAGTCTAATTATAAAATCAGTTTTAAACATTTTCAGCTAATTTTTGTGAGCAGCAAAAAAGCAAAAGATCAAAATAGGTAATAATATGTAACTGTATACTTTTTTTTTTTTTATCCTGACATTTCAAAAATGTTCTTACTGGTAAATACTACCTTTTATGGATTAAATGTCTACCTCCAAATTTTGTTGAGAAACTTTCCGTATTATTACAAAAAAAAGGTGACCTAGAATTAACATAGTAAAAAAATATTTGGTGTTATTAATGCCTCAATAATTTTTTTTCTGAAAGTAGGGCCAAGTAGGGAAAGAAGACATTTGATATTGGATTTTACTATTATTTTCATATATCACTAAATTTTAATAAATTTTATATGCAGAAGTAAATAAAAAAAAGCTTATTATTTGTAGGCAACTATTTATATTTAATTTTTTTTTATATTTAGTTGATGGTAATATTAGCAAACATAACTTTTGTTAGTTTTTTTATTTTTCTATTTGTCTATTTTATTCATTATTTATTCGTTTTTATAGTTTTTATATTGCATTTGTGCTGAAAAAAATAATTTAATTGCTGTTTTTTATTGCAAAACTTTTAATTATTTAGGATCCTAATTCTCCATTTAATGAGGTTCAACTTCGCAAACATATTATGACATTTTGTGTGGTGGATGTTTGAAGAACCTTGAAAGTACTTTTGAAGAGTTGTGTGATATTTGCAGGGCAAGTGAAAAATCTTTTACTTAAAAATTTATTTTTATTATTATGCTACCAGTTCTTATTATTCATTATTGTTTAGACTGTTTTGTTGGGAATATATAATTAGGCTGAGCTGAATTTGTTTGCAAGACAAATACTCTAAATTGCACTAATTTTTATTTTTTGGAGTTTTATGTAGATTTAAATTTTTGTAAATCTTGGTACTTTTGTTTTTATAGGCGTATGGTGTTTACAGCTATACAGATGTATATATAGCATCAATGAATACTAATATATATTTCCGTTTTTTATTGTCTCATTAGTATAAGGTTTCTTGTTTGTTTTACTTTTGCCATTATAAGTTTAGTGAATTCAGGTCACTTATAGATTTTAGAAATTGAAGAAACAATAACTTTTGTATACTTTTACACTTTAACTTTAACAGTATAAGTGTTAAAGTACAAAATTAATCAACATGAACTTAAAAAGCTCAAATGAAAAAAATTCAGTCAGTGTGAAAAGGTAATATAATAAATTAACTTTAAGATAATAAAAAATTTAAATAAAGCGAAAAAATAATTAACTGAAAAAATAATAAACACAACCTAATAAATTTTAATTTGTTATACGGTGGATTTATTGTGTCCGCTTTAAGGTGAAAACTGAAGAAAATCTTATTTCTGTCATAACTTTTTAACGGAGTAAGGTAATTAAAGTTTAAAATTATTTTTGAAATTCGCAAAAAGTTTCTAACAAAATAGCTTCCTTTGTTTTTAAACTGCCTTTTAAATATTTCATGCACAAAACCTAATTAAAAAAAAATGGTTTGATTATGTTTGAACATTAATATATTATTAAAGCAACCATTTGAATATTTTTTTTCTAACATTTTATTATTTTTCATGCAATAAAGATTAAAAAAATCTTTAATTTTGCAAATATCTTTATTTTTAGTAAAGATATTAAATTTTTTTGATAAGTGTCCGCTTTTGCTTACTGTCCGGTTTACGCGCTGTCTGATTTGTGGTATTTTTACTCTATTCAAAAGAAATGGTAGTCAAGTAATTTATTAAGAAAGAATGTTAAAGAGGAGTTAATAAGAATTACCAACAGCGTGCTTAAATTAGAGCTGAGATTTCCTTAAAACAGACAAAATATTGACAGAAAAGAAAAAAAATTTATAGAAAAGGCTATTTATTCTAACGATTGTTAAAATTAAAGAAATCAATGCAAAAAAATTGAAAGCAGAAAGTTGTGTTATGAATAGTGCAATACTGACATATTTAAGACAGTTACGTATGATGGCTGAGTACACCTTCGGGGAAAGTGTGGAGTTTTGCTCCATACTTTACTCCACATAAGTGTCTACCTGTAACTTCTAGACACATATGTGGACTTATATGGTGTCGTTGTTTATCCTCCGCCAGCTAATTGCCTGGTGGAGGCCACATTTCCAAGGTCTGCAGAGACTTGTTTCAGCACCCAAAAGAGCGTCAAATCTCGCTCTACAGTTTACAATCCAAGAGTAAGGTGAATTTGGAAAGAACGAATATATGTTAGAGTTAAAGATAGAAGTAGTCGAGTTAGAAAGATAGCATAGAGTAAGCAGACAGGATTGCACACGATAATAGAGAGTGCAATACTAACTGTTTGGTTAGGTCGTAATCCGACTTAACTTCCCAGTCAGGTAAGTATCAGGTAAGTATGTGGACTTATATTGCACATTGTACTTATATTGTTTGAAGAACTCTACACTATTGTGTAACTGTTTCTTTTTATTAAAAATTTGCTACAGGTAGACGGGCCCCAAAAACTCACGGACCCCAAAAGCCACATGCTCACATTAGTACCTGTTATTCATAGATTAAGCCCTATCAAGGAGCAAAACAAATTTTTTTATTTGACAAGATAGTTTTTTGAACGGAAAATGTTAAAAATAAGAAAATTACTCTAATATTTTGAAAACTATTCACTAAACACTAGAAATTTTTTTTTTATTGTGTGACTTTTTGACATAATAGTCTATAAAAACTTGAAATTTTCTTTTAAGTTTACAAAGTAAATTTTTTTGTAAAGATTTAAGACATACTTCTGCAAATAAATCAATAGAAAATAAATAAAAATGACAGTTGCTAAAATAACTGAACTCAACTAATGAGTATTTGTGTTGTTTTTGGGGTCCCTTAACAAAAAAGTATATATATGGATCTAAAACTCAACATTAAATTGCATTTTTTCTTTTTTCAAATAAAAGATTGACACGTTGTTTGTAAAAAATAATAACTATTGACTCTCAAATAAGTTGATCAACTAATTGACTATTAATAATGGAATTATCTTCATATCACATATTGTTATATGGACATAAGAACTGTAAAGGCAGTTTATTGGTGTATCCTTCAAACTTCTAGCATCTTCATCGCTTTCATGCTCAATAACCTTACGTTTGAGTAGGTTGTTGGTTGCTGCAGCAGCAAAAACATCGGTTTCTTCCCATCCACTTTACAAGATAACTTTCCGCAGACTTATCTTTGAACATTGTGGCAAGAAGAGCATTGCTGTAGTTTTATGGCATGGCACGCACTTTCTCCACAGTTACATTCATTTTTACACCGTAAAAATGCTTCTTTTTGTTTCTCTTTTTCCATCTTCTTTCTTCCTTATCTTTTATTTCTTGATTTTTATTATCTAGAATTACCTTGACTAAGTCCAACACATTTTTTCCTTTCATCGATCCGTGAGCCTGCGTAACTCTTGTAGTATGTTTGGAAGTTTTTGGCTTAACTTTCTGCACAGCCAGTAAACCAGGAATTTCTTCAAGTTGAATGCTTTTTTCGCTTAGCTCTTGAATTAGCTCTTGCGAACGTTCAAATTTTTCTTTCCAATACTGAGCTGAATTTTTGCTTTTATCAGGAGAATTACTAGTATATTTTCCAGGAATTGTTGTACTGAGTGTAACACCTTTTGGAGTATCAATACATAAAGCAGCTCGTGCAAACTTGTCCTGCTGCATATCGTTAACATTTAATGATGTGGAAGTTACTCCCACACGTCCTGCAGCTTTGATTATAGATTGTCTTGGGACCCAGTTGTTCCAAATACGTCCTAAAATCATCATAAAACCTTTATTTAGTGAATTGGAATCGGTAAAAACTTTTTTTTTCATACCACGATACTCATGATGAAGGTTTTTATTGAGTTGATCTAAAAGTTGTGTCACACCAGTGGTATCTGGTAGAGTTAAGAACAAACGTATCTTTATTGATTGTAAAAACTTTAAGATATCAAAATTAAAGCGTGAACAATGCCCATCAGAAAGCAAAACTACTGGTCGTGCAACTTTTTTTTCAGTAAGATATTCATCAAACTCTTTATACATATCTAATAACGAATTGTGATCAAATACACCATGATTGCACGTTGTTATTAGAAGATGCGGAATATTTGCCACAGCTTCCTGTGGAGCCATTTGATTAGTTATTCCAACAGTACCAAAGAGTACTTGACAGACACAAAGGTCTCCTAAAATTACAAAGAAATATTATACAACACCACCCTTTTAATCTATATTATAAATATTTATCAAAATAGTGATATGGAAATAGCTACCTGAAAATGATACTAGAGGATGAATGGTGACACATTCACGGTTCTCTCTTACCATTTTACAACATGTTTCCTCTTTTGCAGCAAAATTACGACCAGCAGGAGTACCATCAACACCAAAATTTATAAACTGTGGTGTTTCATCGTGATTAAATATTCTGCATAAATCAATATTTCTAGACCAAACTCCTGTCTCCTTTTAGGCTGCTTCAGTCATAATGCCAGCCTCGATCAATTTCTCTGCAAGGCTGTTTAAAGACAACCATGACAAACAATTAGTAACTCAGTTTCGCTAGAACTATTTTCATAAATGTAAAGTAAGAGTTTATAAACTGATAACAAGGGGTAGCTCTGGGTTAAATTTTAAATGAAGCATATGTATACTATGAAATATAATAACTCAATTTACTCATACCAAGGTGGGAACATGCCATTTCTCTTGTGCAATTGAGAGCTCTATTTATTGTTACATTTCCTTGTCGCTTGAGTGTTAAGCTTGGATTCTTAGCTTTAAAGCGCATCCAGAACGATTTACCTAATCTGCGTTTTAAACAAAAATAAAAAATTAACAAGTTAAACTAAAAAACTTTTAGCAATCACTTTATATCTTAGTATGTTGTCTTTGAATTGCACTGTACTGCCTTTCAAGACCACTGACTAATTTCCAATAAGTGGGAATTGTCTAGTTTTAATTCCAGCATGTCCTCTTACATTATTTTCTTTACACCATTGAACAGCAGCTTCAAGTTGTTTGTTTTTTTCTAATGTAGCTTTTCTCTTTATAAGTGTTTCAGCATTAGAACTTGGGTTTAGAGATTTCATCTACAAGCGAGTTTTAAACTTTTTGCTGCTGTTACTCATGCTTATTTATTTTCTTAAAAACAAAAAATCAAAAATCACATAAACTTAACTAAAACTATCCTCTACGCAAGAGCATAAAATAAAATTATTTTAAAAATTTAGTATAACCAAAACGACAGCTACAACTACTACAAATCTACTCTAAATCTTGAATTTTTGTAATATTACTTAGATTTTTGTCAAAACTAAAATAACTCATGTGGTTTTTGGGGTCCCAACCATGCGGTTTTTGTAGCGCCTCAGGTACTTCCATAAAATATAAGTTTGTAATCAAAATACTATATGTAGGGGAATTTAATATAACAAACTTATTCAAAATATGGGAAAGTTAAAACTAATTTCAAAGCAGTTAAACACGATTTAAGCCATGTGGTTTTTGGGGTCCCATACTAAAATATAGCAAAACTTTACATTGAAAAAAAAAAGTAAAAAAAAAAAAAATTTTAAAACCCTGGGAAGAACTTTTTTTTTTTTTTTTTTTTTTATTACAAAATTATATATTTACTATTTTATAAAATTACATTAACTCAAAATTTTAAAAATTATAGTTTTACAATATTTCGTGCACGTTTTCAAAAGAATAATTGTTACTATGGTTTTAATAATAATCGTGTTACAATAATAATTATAAGAATGGTGATACAATGGTTACCGTGGTTATATATATATATATATATATATATATATATATATATATATATATATATATATATATATATATATATATATATATATATATATATATATATATATATATATATTATATTTTTTTGTGTTTTTGTATTATTATTTTTTTTTTTTGATTTTATATTTTTTTTTTGAATTTTTTGTTTTTATAATAGAAAGCCATTGTGCGGAAAAAAAATCGAAGGTTTGGAAAGTTTAAAGAGGAAGATATTTTAAAAAGAATTCGAGAAGTTATTATTTAAAGAAAGGAAATTATATCTTAATAACAGCAAAATAGTGCAAGACTTTCACACAAATACCACATTACGTACGCTACAGAGAAAACATCTAAAAAGGGATATTATAACTCATAAATAAAGGCTGGCAGTGATTTTTTAATCATAAATAATAATATTTTGTTGTAAAAATAATAGAAGAACTTTTACTATATAAAAGAATATAAAAAAGAAAAAAAAAGTTTTTTGTTTTGTACAAAAGATATGACAAAAGAAAAAATCATGTGGTTTTTGGGGCCCGTCTACCTCTACTAGATTGCTTGTGGGTTTGTTTTCCACAAAAAAAAATTTTTTATAATTCGCGCTTTTTTCTTCATTTTTTACTTTTTTATAATCCGCACTTATTTTGAGAATTAACTTCATTTTTTTAAAGAATCTTGTTTACTGAAGGTTTCTTTTATTATTTGCACGTTTTTTTAAAATTAAATATTCTATATACAATTACTATCTTTTATTATTTTATTTATATTTTTCAGGGTTACTTTTTTGCACATTTCTAAGAAAAAAGAAATTTAAAGTTATATAATGTAACTACTGACAAAACTGAAACAAAATAAATACATGGAGATTTACATATATCGATTTACAGAATATTTAATTCCCGTGACATTCTCTAAATGCGGAGAAGCAACGGTTTTTTACTTCACAATTTTTCTGAGACTTAGGCGGACTCTCCACGATATCTCCCTAAAATGTGTAAAAATAAACAAATAAATATTTTTTTTTTTAAACAGACAAAAAAATGTTATAAAAAGTGTTATGCCAAAATTGATAATAAACAATCCATAACAATATATATATATAAAAAATTTGATTTACTAATTTGATGTTAATTCATTCCATAGTGGTGTTAATCTTAGCAATTAGAGCTTCTGCTATGAACAAAGTTATGTAATTTCCACTGGAATCACCATAAATTTCTCTTATGATAATACACAAAACAACAGATAGAGTTAAAAATGGAAGCTATTAGGTAAATTTATTGCTCACGTAGTGAGTTAATACATTTGTACATAATGCATATACATTTATACATATATACAAAATACACATTAACAAAAAAGATTTGCAAATGTATTTTTTAAATTAGCTGTAATTTTTTTTATGCATTTCAAAAAAAACAGACCAGGGTCTATTTTTCAGAAATGCATAAAATAAATTACACCTAATTTACATTTAAGGTTTCATTTTATTTATACTTACTAAGCACAATTATTAATTAGGTAACAACCACATATTTTTTCTGGAAATAAAATTTCTGCAATAGGCTCTGCTGCTTTCAACTTTTCTGCCATTTTGTGATCGGTCAATTTTGTGATAGGTCAATGTTACTGTCTCTGATCTGAAATAATATTATCTAATCAAAGTTCTGATAAAAATTAATGAAATTAATATGTATGTAACATAATTTATTATTATTTCTTTTTTTCATAAGTACTTAACAAAATATACAAATTCATTGTTTACTTTTTTTGTCTCAATTATTTGCTCAATGGTTATGGATTATTGTTGTTTATTTACTTAATTATAGTTTTTTTTATTATTAACTTTATTATAATAACTTGTTAATTGTTTGAATATTAACTTTGAAATAGATCACACTTGTTAGGCTTGTAACGGTGCAGGTATTGATGAATCAGTTTCAGCTTTAACAAAATTTGAATACTTTTTGGTTTAAACTAAAACTTATCAAACCCAAATAATACAAAACATTAAAATATAAAAAAAAAAATCTATATTTTGAGATACATTAACATTTTAACATTTTTTAACAAAAGTTATTAACCTGAACAAGTCAACGATAGTTAACTTTGAACAGTTAATTTCATATTTAAAACCTTTTCTAAAAATCCATAGAAAAATCTCAAGTCGTTTGGATATTCTACTGCAAGTACGTAAAAAGTCGTAAACAAATACTCTAAAGCTTCTATAAAACAACTGCAACAAGACAATGTAATAACAGTGTTGCCTGCTTTAATAAAATATTGACCAGATACATGAAGTAGTATTGGTTGTTTTACTTCTCTGTCTTCTAATGTTTTTAACGCATTGTCAATTGTGTCATCCTGCAAAGAGACATAATTTTATTCATTACAAAATTATATGTAGATATATATACAAAACACTCCTGGTTATTCAAACCAGCACTTGTTTAAAGTGATTTAATAGATGTTGAGTAACCAGGTGTCTACTGCATATGTTCCATGTATACAAATATATATACATATATATATATATATATATATATATATATATATATATATATATATATATATATATATATATATATATATATATATATATATATATATATATATATATATATATATATATATATATATATATATATATATATATATATATATATATATATATATATATGTATATATATATATATATATATATATATATATATATATATATATATATATATATATATATAAATATATATATATATATATATATACAAAAAAACAAAAAAGTTTGATCGAAAAGTGTGCGAAGCTCTTGAAATACAGAGGTATCAATGTTCTCCTTTAAATGGTGGCATTAATCTAGATAACGGGCAATTTGTTAAAACTAAATTTTGGACTCCGTTTTTTACATTTTTACGTACGCAAGAAAGAAGCCATTCAATTGCTGACGTCAGTTAATTTTTTAACATTAAAAAAAATTTGTATTAATTTTTTTACGAGCTGATGATGCTGGTAACCATAATCCAGCGAAAATTTTTAATAATAAATTATCTTTTGTATTTAGAGAAATCGTATTATTTGATGTTTTCTTAATAATAATAATATATATATATATATATATATATATATATATATATATATATATATATATATATATACATATATGTATATGTATATATATATGTATATATATATATATATATATATATATATATATATATATATATATATATATATATATATATATATATATATATATATATATATATATATATATATATGTATATGTATATATATATGTATATAATATATATAAAGTCGAAAAACAGACTTTCCATGACAACACTTGGACGCAAACGAGCTTTTTTAACTGCTTTATGTAGTGGTGTTGGGAGCAGCCAAACAAGACACTCTACAGCCAGTATAATTTTCTTGTCTTATTAAAAAATTATTTTCAAAATACATTCAAAGGCAGAGAACTAATGAAATAGTTTAAAAATTAAAAAAAAAATTATAAAATAAATACAGCGGAATCTTAGCAAACACTTAAAATATATTTTTATCCAACTCATTTGTTAAAGAAGACATTAGGAAAACCAGTAATGATTTTGATCGGGCATGTTCCAGTAAAAAAGATAGCGCGTTTTTTACGAAAAAGTTCCGGCAGCTGCCGATTACCCAGGCCCGGTTTTAACAGTTTTTTATGTGTAGGCGAGATGCAAATTTGCCGCCACAAAAATTAAAAATGCAATAATTTCCAATTTGAAGGAAAATAGAAAAACACTGAAAATCAAACTTTAATATAGAAAATAAAAAAACTCAATTTATACAAAAATAAAAAACAAAACAAATTCCATTCTTGAAAAAATAAAAAACAAATCGTAATTAATAGTGAATTTTCCTTGCTTTTAATTCTGCAAAATCTTTAACCAAATCTTCTATGTCCAAATGATCAGCAATTTCTTTCTCGATGGAAATCGTAGCTAGGCCAACTAAACGATTTTGACACATTTGTGATCTCAAATAGGATTTTATTATTTTCAGCTTTGAAAAGCTTCTTTCAGCACTAGCAAATGTGACTGGTAACGTTAGTAGTTTGCGAAGAGCTATCGAAAGGTTTGGGAATACTTCGACAACATTAGATGTATAAATACATCAAGTTGTATCCCAATAGCTTTAATTTCATACCAAAGTTCAACCTCGTTGGCATCAGATTGGCCATCAGACATAAGCGCTAAATGCAAGTCCTTACAGTGTTTCAATAACTCATCACCCGTTAAGGGTTTGCTGCCGATATTTTAAAGAAACCCAAATAACTCGTTATATTCCGATAATTGCGTAAATCTTTCATTTATTGCTTGAATTGCGATGTCCAATATTCGATTGAAAAAAGATACTCTGAAGTTTTGTTCTGGTGATACTATCGGTTCATCACGACCTTCGTATAGGAATTGTCTACTCTTTCTGCGTACGCGTACGGGATCATCCACATCAAATCCTTCAAAAACTTTTAGTTCAACTGCCAATTTTTTTGCATTTTCAACCATTGCGGCAAATTCTTCATCACAGCGATAATCGCATAGGAAAGATTTGGTAGCGTTTAAATGCTCTAGAGCAAGCGACAAGTCTAAAGCCTGTGATTGGAGCATTTTGCTGACAATATTAATTTGGAATAAAATGTCATACCACAATACCAAGGAGCAATCAAATTTGAAATTTGAAATATTTCTGGCTATTCCCTTAGCCTCTGCGCGACTCTTGACTTGTGGTGCAGTAGTTAATGTATTGTCTTCTGCGATTTCAATTAGTGCATCGTAAACTCCACTAATCTGAAATCGAAGTGCCCGTACGGCACCGACCCTGCTTTCCCAACGAGTGGCACTTAACGGTTTTATAGTCAGATCGCTTAGGTGGTTTAATAATATACTCCAACGGTGAGTTGATGCTGAGAAAAAGTTATAAATGCCTTGAATTAAATCAAAGAATGCGACAGCCTCCATACAACAATTAGCTGCATCGTTCAATACCAAGTTGAGCGAGTGGGCACTACAAGGAACGAAAAAAGCTCGAGGATTTAGTTGACGAATTCTGGCTTGCACACCATTATATTTTCCGCGCATGTTGGCTCCATTAACGTACCCTTGTCCCCTCATGTCATCAAGATTTACGCCTAATTCCTGCAACTTATTGATAACAACTTTTGTCATATTTGCTCCCGTTGTGTCTTGTAATTCAAGAAAAGTTACGAAGTGTTCAGAAACTACGACTTCAGCTGGTTTTTCCGAAGATGATTCAGTTGCACTGACAAACCTAAAAACAACTGTCATCTGCTCCATGTGGCTTATATCAGGGGTACAGTCTAAAATAAGTGAGTAGTACTTTGCTCGCTCTTGTTTTGCTAAGATGTCATTTTTGATTTTATTAGCAAGCAATTCAACGATTTCATTTTGAATAGTTTTTCCGAGATAGGTGGTGTGAATTTCACTTGTTGTTATTCGTTGAATATGTTTACTCATAATAGGATCATAATTTCCTAAGAATTCAATAAATTTAAGAAAATTTCCGTTATTCGGTTCGAAAAGCTTTTCACATGTTCCTCTTAATGCTAGATTTTGTCCAGCAAGAGTTCTAATTAACGTTATTATTCTTGCAAGAACTTGTCGCCAATGTTGAGTTTCAGATTGAATTATTTTCTGAATAATGTGATCAATCGTAGTCCCTGATTTAAGTCTCACCTCCAGATCTCTCCAATTTAGATATGCAGTAGTGTGGCCACTTGATGTTTCATGTCGTTTAATAATAATAGAAATATTTTTCCAATCTCGGCAGCCGTCATGCGATGACAGGGAGAATTTATTCGGACTAAATATCTTACAGCAAAAACAAAATACAGTGTCTTTCGTAATGGAGTACAACAACCAAGTGTGTTTAATTTTATCGCCATTAGACATTCGGCGAAAAAAATAAAAGCTTGAAAATTTTCTACCTTGTTCATCTTCGGGAATTAAAGACGGCAATTTTTGAATTGGACCATACTTCATCAGCAATGCTTTAAATTTACCATCTATTATAGGCCATTTTGCCGGATCATTAAAATTAAGAGGCAAATCTTTATTGGTTTTGGGGTCTTCACCACTTTGATCTTCATTGTTTTCATTTTGTCCTATATCATCGACGTTCTGTACAACAACTTCACTTAAATTGGAGATAAATTCCACTTCATCAACGTTTTCTGGTTCTTTAGCAGTATCATCATTTCCAGAACTTCTATATTCATTAACACTAACACTATCCGCATATTCTATTTCTCCACCGCTTTCGATTTCAATTTCAACTTCATTTTGGTTTGAAGTTGAAGCTACTATAGGTGCCAGTGCTTTTCGCTTGATGACCTGCTCAAAAAGTGCAACAAAGCATTCTTCTGCTTGGCAGAATTTGCTTCACGTTGAAGCCTATTTTTCTTGTATTGTGACCCAGACAAGCGCTGTCTCTTACCACGGTCCATTATATTGTATCGTTTAAAGAATTTAAACTTAAAAAAAATATAGCATTGATACATATACCTAAGTTTTTATTTTTAATGATAATAATAATAATAATAATAATAATAATAATAATAATAATAATAATAATAAGTTTATTCAAATACATGAAAAAGAAAACGAAAAAACTGACTTTAACTACTTACTTATAAAAATTATTGTTAGACAAATATTAATCAATTTATAAAAGGGTATAATAATTTTTTTTTATTTCAAAGTTAAAGTTCGTTTAATAATACACTTTTATAACAATTTACAATAGATGTCTCAAAGATAACTTCAATAAAATTTTTAAGAAAGTTTCTTAGGAATATTCTGGAACTTTAGTTTGCTTAGTCAGCGTATTTTATGAACCAATAGAATTCGTTTGTTTGTATATTTGGCGGTTTGCTAACATCCATCCCTGAAAAAGAAAAAAGAAACTTTTTTTTACTGTTTCTTCTTCGCCAAATCCCAAATGTAAAACATGTATACAAACAAACACTTTTATTACTATATTATTTATTTGAAAAAATTCGTATGTATTAAAGTTCCCGTAAAAAAAAAAAAATAATTTCTTGTTACAAAAAAAAAAATTAAAATTTTTTTTTTTTGGGAAAACACAGAACAAATTAAGAAAAATGCCGCTCTAGAAAAGTGCCGCCGTCGGCTGTCGCCGACGTCGCCTACGCTTAAAACCGGGCCTGCGATTACCAAACTAACCGTTATTTTACGGAAAAAACCCATCGTATGTTACCATAAGGTTCCGTTAATAAACGGATTTTTTCCGTTATAATACAATGGGTTTTTTCCGTTAAACAAGGGGCAGTTTGGTCGTCGGCAGCTGCCGAAACATTTCCGTAAATAAATTAAACAAGTTTTTCCCGTTAAACAACAGAAAGGCAACTCAGCTGCCGGATAGTTTCTGTAAATAAAAGTAAAATTTAAATAAATTATTTCAAGAAAATCTTATATATATAAAATCAACTGCATGTTTTTGAAAATATTTTCTGAAAACAAATTTTCTTTGATTTACATCAAAAATATTAACATTTGTAAACATGTGCAATAACATAAATAAATAAAAAATCAGTAAAGTAATAAACGCTTTCTAAAAAATTATTAACAATTTTGATAAAGTATATACAAACACATAATAATATAATTATATTACATATTCCTATATACATTTACAACATAAATATTCTTAAAAACTTCTTTAAGTAATATATATTGGTTAAATACAAATATAAGTATAAGTAAATCAAAATCAATCCAAATACACAAAAATACAGTCTTTCCTTACTTTTCCATTTTGAGTAAATTCTAAATTTAAAATAAAAATAAAAAAAAAAAAAATTTTTGAGTGAGGATAGATTTTAATATTTAAAAAAATAGTAAATTATAAAAAACACTCATTATGTGCATTGGTTACCTTAAAGTTGTTACTCAATATAAGTGATTTAACTAAGGCCAAGCAACAAACAACTCTGGATAAAGTTAAAAACTCTTTTGAGCAATAAATAAACACCTACAAAAAATAAAAACTTAAATTGAACTATAATACAAAAAGAGGTTTTGAAGTGTAATATAACCAATCTCAGTTTGTTTTTCGTTGTAATGGTGATAACCGAATTTCCTGTTAATGCCATTGTTGGCGCCATTTTTGTTAAATAAATAAAAGTCTTTACAACTTCTTTAAAATCAAATTCCAATACTTAATTACTAAATTTACTTATAAAATAACTCAACAATTTAACTAATTTTCTTTTCTATTATGAGAACTTATTAAATTATTATTTCCAATTAATATAAAACCATTTCAAAAATCAAATTTAAAATTTTTTAATAGTACTTATTTAGGTGTAACCTTTAGCAAGCTAAAAAAAATTATCAAACATAACTATAAAATAACAGAATATTAAAAATTTATAAATGAAATAACTTTTATCAATCTGGTCCATTGTCTTCACTCATAAAATAAATATATAATAAATGAAAAATCTTTTATCATTTTTAAAAAAAATTTTTTTTTATGATATTTGTTTATGCTTAAGTTAAAAATTGTTAAAAACCTAAGTACAATACCTATCTTACATCCTTTTTTTTTTTGTGCAGAATATCTGCCTTGATAGACTATAATAAAACATATTTAAAAAGTATAAAAAGTCTTATAACTTTTAAAAAAATATATTTTTCTTTTCTCTTTGTTCTAAATGTAAATAATGGACTTAATGATTAACTATAATACTCATAACTAACTTTTTAATTCTTACACCTTTGATTGTTTTTTTTATCTAAATACAAACAAATATGAACACAAAAATGATATAAATATTTTATAATAGACACACACACACACTCACACACACACACACACACACACACACACACATATATATATAATTATATATATATATATATATATATATATATATATATATATATATATATATATATATATATATATATATATATATATATATATATATATATATTTATATATATATATATGTATATATATATGTATATATATATACATACAGGGTGTTTGCCAGGAATAAAATATGTACAGCGTTTTCATAGTATTGGGAATTTAGGTTTCTGTCAACTGTTGAGTGAAAAAAAAAAAAAAAAAAAGCTCGCATCTTTTATTTTCAAATAAAAATTAACGGTTTGATACTTTGATATCGCTTTTAAATAATATTAAAAGGAGTATTATTTAAAGTAATATTTAATATCATAAAAAAATATATTATATTTTATAAAAAAAGTTAAAACGATGATTTAGAGCGTGTATATCTGTAATTATTAATCCTTTGCGTCCGCGAGCTTGTATTTCTAGAATATAGGCAAAAAAAGGGTATATAGGGATTTGCGCTGCGGTGTGCACATACACCGACTGATTTTTAGAGAGAACATGCAGCGGAATGGGCAAACAACGACTGAGAGTTTGGGGTAGGCGGGTTCTTTTTTAAATGAAGTCGATTTTTTGCATTTTCGGACCTTAAGGACCGAAAATGCAAAAAAACAATATATATTATAATGTTTTTGAATAACGGTTTGACAAGAGAGCCTACCCATCAATTAAGGGTTTTGGTTTGGGCATGCGTTTCTTAAATTAAAAAAAAAAAATTACCCAATTAGAAATCACTACAGTGACTTTCAGAAAAAAATTAAAGCGACGGTAGCGTTTTTTTATAGTAAATGTAAAATTTAAATTTTTCCACTGAACATTTTAACAGTTTAATGTTTATCTAGTTTTAACGTTTATCTTCTTTCAAAAAAAGTTTTAACAATTTGTTTAAAATACTTAAAACCCTTTTTTTAACCATTTTTATATTTAAACAGATATTCATACTTTTGCAAGCTAATTTTATAATCTAACTTTTATCGATGAATAATTTGCTAGTGTAAATTTTAAGTCTTCATTGTTCTAAACTTTGCCTTAAACGTCATCGGCGTTAAGAAAAACTAGTTAGCTTTCAGATAAACTTGGACCGCTATGCGCGTTTTAAACGAGCGTTTCTTGGCGTACGATCTTTATTTATTTACGATTGTTTATTTAGGTAACGGTTGGGTTTAAGAAAATTAAGTAATGATTGGGTTTAAGAAATCTAGCTGATGTTGCAAGAAGTCGTCTAATAATATCTAATGCATAAGATAACGATTATTAAAACCAATTAGCTCTAAAGTTTAGGACTTCCTGTGGGAACAAAAAGCTTTTTATTTTACATACAAATAAAAGTTCAGTTAACTACGACAAACAATAATTGTAAAAACACGGCTATTCACTAATTGTCTGTAAGTTCAAATAAAAAAATAAAAATGAGATTTACGTTGTAAATTTTAAATCTACAGCTTAATTCTCATATTTTGATTTTTGCCTTTCAAATCGTCGACAAAGTACTCTAACAAATCGTCGTCAAAACACTCCTTTGGACCTTCTGTCGCAATCATCATCAACCTTTCTAATGTGCTATGGCTTAGCTGATTTCTAAGACGGTTTTTAACTATTTTTAATTTTGAAAAAAATCTTTCAACGCAAGCTACACTCAAAGGAAATATAATGAGTAACTTAGTTAAAAACATACAATTAGCATAAACACTTATCAAAACAGGGTCATTATTAATCACTTTCCATAACTCTTGAGGCGTAAAATTATTTCTTGACTTAATTAAATTGTTGTCTACTTCTTGATCTTTTTCTTTCGATATACGTATATCAAAACTATTTTCCCATTCTCGGCGTTTAGTAAATAAAATAATTTTGAAACTTTCAAATTCGTTTTTTGTCTCGGTTTCTGAGATATCTGGAACTTGAATGTGTAATGCTCTAAATTTGTTGCTGCTTTTTGGTCTGCTATAGTGAGTTATAAGTTGCTCTAAGCTTTCTTTACCATAACAAGACAGTTGGTTGAGTGTTTTAGGCAATTGTCTTGGGTCAAAAATTGAAAGCGATTGCCAAAAATCCATGTGCGAGAAAGTGTTTTTTAGCTCACTTTTAAAACTGTTAACAAAAGATATAAAAACATTTAACTCAAACTCACTTAAGTCAAAGTTATTATTTTTTTTTAATCGGCTCGTCGCTGGTAACGAAAAAGCTAAATCATCTTTCACTGATTTCATTTCGATAAAATTTTTTTGCGTGAAATACTTTCGTCGAGTACCCGAGATTAAATCAACTAAACTATGATTAGCTTGATTCACATAAGTCGGAATGTCGCTGAGACTAACTCCCACTTGTGAACTTTGTAACGCTAGGACAAGCGGGCGAATTGCTTCAAAGACATCTAAGAGCATTAGTATTGTTGCGATGTTAGATTGTGAACTCGCTTGTATAAATAGCCCGAGCGCTTCTGCTTCTTTTCGTTCGGTATAGCATGTTGACAATGCTTGTAAAATTGGTTTATAACCTTTAAACACGACTAAACAAGCTTGATCGTGTGCAGTCCAACGTGTTACACTTGGACACACTGGAACTATGGTTTCTAGTTCTCTGTAGATTTCGGAGCATTCCTGCAGCAAATGCATGGCTAGTGTGCGGTACTTAAAAAACTTCCATAGGTTAAGTAAAAAAATATCTACCTCTTTAATAGTAGGAAAGTCCTTTAAAATATGTTTAAAACATAACGCAAGTTTATGACTTGTACACCCAACCCAAACACACAGTGGCACAGCATCCTCGATGTAGGATTTTAAACTAATTTTTAAAACTAAAGGAACTAATCCTATAAAATGTTCTTTTACGATACTGTTGTGTTCAAAAGTGGCATATACAGTTAACTGTTCAATCGACGTAATATCAGCAGTTTCATCCGAAAAATAAGAAAAACTACCACCATTTTTAAGTGACTGGAGTAGAGGATTTTTGATGAAATCAAAGATAATATTTATATACTTAGCAATATATTCCGGAGACATGTATGTTGCATTTGCTGGGCTAGACAAAACGTGCGTCTTAACTTCCTTACAACCACACGCAGCAATAAGTTCAATAATATCGGAAAAATTATGAGTATGTGCCCAGTTTTTAATGATTAATAAATGCGTGACTCGAAAGAAGGTTTTAATAACGAAGCCAGAAGTGCTTGTTTTTAATGTTTCTTTTGCAAGGGTATTTTCACGCAGCATTTTTGATTGGTATTTGTGCTGGTTTGACTTTCTTTTTTTTTCTTTTTCCAAGAACTGAAGTTAAAAGAATTGTGTTTTCATTGTTTTCGCTTACTGTTGATGTAGGCTGATGAGGACTTTGGTATACTACTGACGTAGAATGATGAGCACTTTCACTTACTGCTAATGCAGACTGAGGAGGTTTTTGCCTCAATACTGATGTAGACTGATAAGTACATTCATTTACTGCTGATATAGACCAATGAGGACTTTCGCTTACTACTGATGTAGACTGATGATAACTTTGCTTACTACTGATAGACGGATGAGGACTTTCACTTACTATTGATGTAGACTGATGAGGACTTTCACTTACTATTGATGTACATTGTTGACTATAGTTTTGCACACTTGTTTCTTTATGTTTCTCAAACAACTTTACAATAGTTTTTGATTGAATTTTTTTATATTTCTTTTTAAAATAGTATTTTCCATTATTTGAAGGCATTTTGTTGCCGCTTTTATTTTATTGACTTGAATCTAAGTTACTAATAGAACGTCAAACTCATTCAAAAATATTAAGGTCTTTGAAGCGAAACGTTTTTCAATAGAATTTTTTCAAATAGAATGTTAAAAATTAAAAAGTTTTTGTTGTTAAAAAAGTTTTTGTTGCTTTAGACAAATAGAACGTCAATGTCTTTTGAGTGAATTTTTTTTAATCGAATAGAATTTCTATGGAATAAAAAGTTATTGATAAGAAATTTCACTGCTTCATGGTATTTTAGAATTAAATTCAATAAACAACTAACGCCGGGGAAGATTTGTTGATCGCGCAAGTAAATATTTAGCGATAAATTTAGCTAAAGTGGTAACTTTAGCATGTGCAAATTAATAAAAATTGATTTTTGTATTTGTAAATTTTGTTTTACTAAACTAAACTTCTTTTATTTGTTTATTAAAAATTTTGATTTGTAAATTTAAAAAAAATTGATAAAAATTGCAAATCTTGAAAACATTTATAAGCACAAATGATTTGTTAACTTAATAATACACTAAAATGCGTCACAAGCAAATATAGCTTACTTAATAAATAACTTTTTTTTATCTTTTTTTAAAAGTAATTTCGAAATGTAAATTTTAAAAATGTAAAATTTTAAAAGAAATTAGCTCTAAAGTTTACGACTTCCTGTGGGAACAAAAAGCTTTTATTTTACATACAAATAAAAGTTCAGTTAACTACGACAAACAAAAATTTTTAGAAAAAGAATCAATTAAAGTTTTAATAACCACCATTAGTAGAGTTAAAAATAATGTGGTGAGAATTAAAAGAAAAGATGATTTAAATGGCAAAAAAGTTGAACATTGCCATTAACCATTAAATCTAAGATTATGTTAACTTTTTCAGATGAAAAACTAATAAAAAGACAAACCACTAAATATTTATGAGTTATTTATAAAAGTTTAAGATAAAAAGGTCATCAAATTGAACATTTATGGAAAAAAGAATTACGAATAAAAAAAATGTTGCTTTTTAAATATGTTTTCATTTCAATATCACGTGACTGTATGAATGTATTTTTTTATTAGTTTCTTCTAAAGGTTTTGAAGTCATACCCAGCGGGCTCGGAAACGTCCATATGACGTCGAAAGGACGTCTTTTTAGGACGTCCAGAACTGGTTCTAAATGGCAACGCCAGATGACGTCTTTTTAAGACGTAATTATGACGTCTTTTTAGGACGGAATAAAGACGTGTTTTGAGACGTCTAAAAGATGTGAATTTAGGACGTTCAGAACTAGTGCTAAATGGAAACGCCGAATAACGTCTTTAAATAACTTAATTTAAACGTTCTTATTTCGACATCTAAAATACGTGTTCTAACATGGCTTTACTTAAACGTAAGGTTCAAATTTATGTTTTTACAGAACTTCTTGAGAATGAGAAAAAAATAATAAATCATTTAAATTTTTTAATAATATAATTGTGCTGAATTTTATAAATTACAACTTTGTAAACTTCTTCTTCCACTTGTTAATTTCCAAAAATCGAATTTTCAAACAGTTGACGTCATTCACTTTCTTTTCGATCAGATGCACTCTTTAAAATATTGCCACTAGCATTTTAAAGTTTTTTTTTTGCTGTAGGAATCAGGAAAGCAGTCTTAACCTTAAAAAAATATTGTTAAGATAAGTATGTAAAAATAAAGGGGAAAGAAATAAATAACACACACACATATATATTATTATTATTTTATAAACATAACATCAAGCATCAAAAAATACGAATTTCTCAACACTAAATTTATTTTTTAAAAGAAATTTTGGACTGGATTGTTGTGACCAGCGTATATATTTATGGATATCAAGTATGCAATATAATTGCAGTATTAAAAATGCTCTTTTTATAGTAAAATTGTACTTACTTTGAAAGCATGCCCTTCTCAAATGCATTGCATGATGAGCCACCAACATTTAATAACATCTATTTTTAAATTCAAAAGATAACACTAGTGTAATTGATATGGGACAATTTAGTGTAAGTTATATTGGGCATAGGAGCAATTCATTAGTGTTTTATTCAATTCAAAAATTTTGTGTAAATTATGTTCACTTATAAAGTGAGCATTATGTATATAATTACAGATCAAAATTTTTTATGTAATTTACCCTTATAAAAAAAAACTAAACATTTAACCATAATAAAAAATATACAACTTTTTGCAACATTAGTATCGAGAAATGATTGATCACATTCAAGAGACTTGGCGATAGAATCATACTAGTAAAGATCAAAACTATTCTCAACTTTAAACGTTTTTTATATTTCATTATTCTTAAGATAAGTAAGTAAATGAATTAAAAACTATATATTATAATTTATCTATATATATAAATTATAATAGAAAAAATATATATTACATCTTCGCTTCTAACAAGGCTGCGAACAACCACTATAAGAGTTTGGAAGTTATTGGAAGAGAAAAGATTAAGTTCGTAGGGCAAGATAACGATTGACAGATGACTTTAAAGATTGCAAATTATATGAATCAGGGAAGCAAGATGAAGGAAGCAAATTCCAAAGAACTGATGTTCGAAGAAAAAAACTCGCGTTAGAGCAGTGCCAATTATAGTATTTATAGAAAAAAGAAAAAGAAGCAACATCACAACGATGTGACAATGGTTGGAGATTGGCTGGTCCAACTGTGTTTACAATGCGTTTTTGCACCTTGTCTAAAAGTGAAAGGGCATCAATAGAAGATCTGCCCCAGATATGGCAACAGTATTCCATACAGGGACGGATTTGAGATTTATAGAGATAGAGAATAGAATCTAGAGTAAAGAAGTGTCGAGCTCGATAAAGAGATGCAACCTTAGCAGATGCTAATTTTGCAATGGATTTGATATACGGTTTAAAAGAAAGATCAGAAGTAAAAGTTAATCATAGAAGGTGAAGGGTATATGACTCATCTAGTACATTACCATTCATAAATATAGGAAGATTAAAATTATTGCGATAACGATTGGCCGAACAAAATTGAGTTTTATCTGAAATAAAGTTCACCAGCCATTGTGAGCCACATGCTGTAGCAGAGGTGAGATCCTTTTCAAGCTCAGATACCCCCTCCAAGCAATCAGAGAGTGTAGGCTTCTTATCATGACAAGAATAAATAGTAGTGTCGTCAGCGAACAATGCCACCTTAGATGTGATAATATAAGATCTTTAATGTAAATTAAAAAGAGTATAGGGCCAAGGATTGAACCTTGAAGAACCCCTGAAGTTACAGGATATGAAGAAGATATGAAGAAGATATATTTATATATATATATATATATATATATATATATATATATATATATATATATATATATATATATATATATATATATATATATATATATATATATATATATATATATATATATATATATATATATATATATATATATATATATATATATATATAACTAACTTAAAATTTTATTAACTACATCTTTTGAAAGGAAATTCTTAAATGTTCTTTTTTTCTTGCTGATTTGACTAAGTACCTATTTTGAGTATTGAGAAGTATTAAAAAAATTAATTTATAAAAATAAAAGGCCTAGATAGTTAAAATAACTTCCAAGATAGTTATTAGAAGAAAAAATATTACTTACATTATTCTTTGTAAAACTTTAAGATTTATCATTGACTTCATATATTTTCTTTAACTTTGTTTTGGGAAAAGCGAAAATTTGAATCACAGACTTTCAAATTTTGGAGGAGCTGAATGAATTAAAAAAGTTTTTACTAATAAAAATTCATTAGGCATATTATATAAAATAAATTATATTACATTAACCATTACATAAAATGAACTATACCCAAAACCGTTGTTCTATTTTTTTAAAACCGAAGGCAAAAATAAAAATGACCTTTAGAAATAAATACATTTAATCAAATAAAATTTCTTTAATTTAAAACAAAATTAGATACAAAAACTACAAACACATCAATTCTAGATTCCTAAATGCATATTTAAATAAATGCAATATGAGTTTTTGAAATACAAAACAAAAATGTAACATAATATTACCAAATACAAACATGTATTTGACCAAAACATATATATCAACTGACACTTGATGTAGTTGACGCTCCTAAAAATAAAATCTTAATTAACAAGTAAATAAAACTTATTGATAAAGTAAAAAATATTCTTACAAGTGTTTTTTTTTTAGCATTAGCATTTTTTTTTTTTTCTTTTTTTAATTTTTCTGTTTAACCTTAAATTGTATCTAACTGATGTTTCACACTATCTATTTCTAAATTTTAACTAATACTACAAACTCTACTAATTTTAACTAATAATAACTAATGGTTCTAAATTTTAACTTATTCTAATAATTTTAAATTTTAGCAAAACTCATTTTTATTTTATTTGACATATATTTTGTATTTTTACTATCAAAACTGACGCTATAAGTCAGGATTTTAAGGAGACATTTTTCTATTATTTAAAAAGATTTGGTCATGAAAGTCAATTTTTTGAAAGAAAAAATAGAAGAATTAAGGAGAAAATAACTACATTGAAAACAGAATCTTATTTTTTTCAATAAATTTAAAATAAAAACAGAAAAATTATTATAAATTACCATATTACTTTTATACATACATATATATATATATATATATATATATTTATATATATTTATATATATATATATATATATATATATATATATATATATATATATAAATATATATAAATATATATATATATATATATATTTATATATATATATATATATATATATATATATATATATATATATATATATATATATATATATAAATATATATATATATATATATATATATATATATATATATATACATATATATATATATTTATATATATTTATATATATATATATATATATATATATATAAATATATATATATTTATATTATATATATATATATATATATATATATATATATATATATATATATATATATATAAATATATATATATATATATATATATATATATATATATATATATATATATATATAATATATATATATATATATATATATATATATAACCTTTGGAATTAGGGTCGGCATGCAGCAATGCAAACCTAAAAGTGTTTGAGGTCGACAAATAATGCTGACCTTGTTTCTATGTTAAATGGTAAGACTTTTGAATCACCTTTTTTTTGCTTTTTTGATTGATGTCGACAAATTATTGTCAACCTTTTTTTTCTGAATTCCAAGGGTTGTGTATATATATATATATATATATATATATATATATATATATATATATATATATATATATATATATATATATATATATATATATATATATATATATATATATATATATATATATATAATATACAATAGAAATATAGGTTTGCAATCAATCAAAGGACTATATAATTTCTTTAATAATAAGTATAATCCATTTACTTTAATAAAATTTCCTAGATGATAAAAAAAAGGAGAAATTAAGGAGTGTTTCTCATCGGTTACTTAGTAAATTGCCAATAACATTCCAACATGTGTTATAGTGGTTATTCATATGTTAATACAGTTATATAAGAGACAAGTGGGTAGAAAATTTCCTTTAGAGTAAAGGAAATTTTCTACCCTCCTGTCTCTTATATAACTGTTATGACTGGTTTAATTTTTTCAATTAGACTTATTTTTTAGTCAAAACTTTTGAACTTCACTAATAACTAATTACTAAAGTTAAGAAATTGGTTATTAGCGAAGTTCCAATACTTGATATTGTAATATTTCAAAAAATTCATTAACTAATGTACTGGTCCAATTATTCCGAATAGAACAATCTAAAAGTTGTTAATTAAAGATATTGAATTATATTGAATTATCACCATAAACTCTCTGTATTATTAATAGGTTTTCCTTTTGAAAAATATGACTATGCATGAGATTCTGTGATGTCTAAGTCTTTCAAACAGTCAGAACTTGGTTCTTGATATAGTATATCAATTATTATACTTGAAATACTATATCAAGTGTCAAGTATATACTTAATATATATGTATATAAATATATATATATATATATATATATATATATATATATATATATATATATATATATATATATATATATATATATATATATATATATATATATATATATATATATATATATATATATATATATATATATATAGTATATCATATACCCAGTTTTTAACTATTTATTTAAATATCTGTATCAATTTCAATATATGTATCAATATTAATACGATTCTCAAGTAATTAAATGTTTAAAAAAATATATATAAATTAGCAAGAACCTGTCTATAAAGTCGCTTTTCATAAGGTGCTTTTAAATTTCTCCTTGAATCTTTGGGAAGTTCCAAACCTTGATTTGGCAATATTTCAAGAAGATCATTAACTAATGTACTGGTTCCATTATAAAATAGCATAATGTTGTCGAGTAAAGACATTGAATTTAAAGAATTATCAGGAAAATTGTTCTATGATCATTAACAAGTTTTCCTATTGAAAAATTCGATTCTGCATGAGATGTCTAAATCTTATTGTTAGAACTTGGTTCTTGATATAGCAATACTACACTAATAGTATATCAAGTATATATAGTCACTAATACTACATTAATAGTATATCAAGTATATATACATAGTATAGCATATATTCAGTTTTAAACCTTTTTATTTTATTATCTGTAAAAATTTCATTACCTGTATCAATATTACCACAATTTTTAATTGATAACGAAAACAAAAATTAGATGGAACGTGTCTATTAATTGTTGTAAAAAGACTTCTTTTGTAATTGAATAAACTTTATTTAAAATGCGTTACTTAAAAATTTTATGAAGTTTTAGCGCTTGCGTGATTTCACTGATTTTTTTTTATTTAATAAAGCATTCTGGACGAAAAAATTATTGGACGCGAATAAGACGTTCAAAAGACGTTTAGAATTTTAATGAGACGGACGGACGCGATTTGAACGTCCTAAGGACGTCTTTTTTACGTCCTGTGCCGACTGGGTAGCATTTGTTCTCATTAATAAAATAAATTACATGGCACAAAAAAACATAATGGTCACAAAAAAACCATACTGCTTCAGGCATGTCAAGGATCGTGGATACTGACAAGCAATCTCTGTGATTGATAGAGATACTGAATCAATCCATGCACGTCGATGGCTTCTTGTCACCTCCATTATCTGGTTAAGTTCTAACTTGTTTTGAACATTGGGTCTTTGTTCACGGAGCAATCGAATAGAATTTTCAACATCATTCAACAAATTGTTATTAAAACCTATTCTAATTAAAGGGTTAGGAAAATCTATAAAAATGTTTAAATACTTTGAAAATTAATTTTTTTAAAAATAAAGTAGTGTTCAGGAAAAAAATATTCACTTTGTTTTGTGCCGGATATTTCCATAGTGTTGCTATATCTTTACAATTTGATTGTCTGCTTCGAACAAAATCTTCCAGCTTTCCAGTAAATGACTTTCTATTAAAAAAGTATCCCTGTCATAGTATTACAGTGTTACAAAACAACATTGTTATACAATATGTAATAACACTTAGTATCTTACAGTATTACCTAAAGTTGTACATGTAACAGTGTTTATTTTTGGGAGGAACAGTTTTTCCTACTGCTAGTGGCAAATACTTATGCAGAGATCAGCGTTGTACTGCTTTCATTAAGGGTGCAAGTACATGACCTGGTTCTTGTATTTTTCAAATTTTTACAGGTTTATGAGTCTTTTCGACAGTTATTTTACCCCATATAAGTATAACAAGATCATCTTCTGGGGCTAATAAGAATGAACTTAAAGTAAATCCAGATTCTAAATAAACTATTATATCGAAAAATATATCTTATATATCTATTATGACAAATTTTCATTAAAAAAAATTAAAATACACCTAAAAATTCAGCATACCAATTAAAGTTGGTTGTACTTCACTAGGAAGAATCAAAAAATCCAGAACAGAAGCCAATGTGCTAATAAAACTCATTATTTAACCAAAATATAAACTAAAATCAATTATGATCTTGTCATATTAAACAGCTTTATTTATTTTACACATAACTTTATTTATTTCAGAAAAGGTTAGACACTTGTCTAGTACACAAAAACTATAAAAAATACCTTCTAACTCAACAAGAACAACACCTTCCAATAAAATATGCATAATTTTTAGACACCAGTTATTAGTAACATGAAAAGCTTTTATTTTATTAAGTGGACATTCAGTCTTTACACCTCTGAAACGGATTTTTAATTTAGCTTCATTGCTAAACCTGATTGTTTTCAAGTTAGCCACATCTGTTTTGTAACTATTAACAGTACGCTCAAACAATTCTTCTTCAAATTTTGTCTGAATATCTTTCTTAGATGCGGAACAAATTGTGCAAAAATAACTAGCGAAAAAAGATTCAATAAACCCAAGTAAACTATTGAGAGCCAAATTATCACAAGTAACATGATAAAGACTTACATAAATTGTATGATTTCTTAAAACTGGAAATATTCCATTTAAATCAACTCATGCATTTCAGATACAAATTATTCTAAAATTAGTCCGAATCCATAAGTTGCAATATCATGAGTATAACCCATTGCTAACAAGTGAACATTACCAAAACATGAATTAAATACTGGTGAAAGATTTTTATTGTGTAATAAAAAACACCAATGTTATGTACAGAACCTTGACTTCTAAGTGAATTTGTTACACCTAAGCCATTATAAAACAATTGAAGCATAATTGAAGTTTTAGAGACATTACTAATGCTTCCTAAAACGACTTCCATCAGAAAAGTCACTTAACACACTGGGTCTGCATTTATTATGCAGAAAAGCTTCTACATAACTTTTGTTCTGAAATAAAGTGAATACTGTTTTTTTCACAAAAAAATATTCAATTCGATCATACACAAATTCAGTACTCCCAGAATGTGATTCTAATCGTGGCATATAGTAAATAACTTAAGGTTGAACCATTAAAGGATGTCCTGCAAAATACCAATTAATACGATAAGGTGGTGACAGAAAATCAAGTGGATTTTTGCATAATTCTTATTTACATTCCATGCTCTGTGAAACTTGGGCAATAATTGCGCAATCAATAACAGCTAATAGCAAACTGCTATTAAGTTCTTCTTTAAAATAACCTGACAATGATCTTGCCATATTGTTATATGATTGCACAATTGTAGGAATAATACCATAAGGAATGCTGCTATTGGCACGAAGTTGTGTGACAAGTAATGCTCCTTCGGTTTTACCATCCATTAAAAAATCTAAACAGTTTACAGATGACTCTTGATTCAGACTACAATTAGAACCATCTGTTATGCAATTTCCGCAAGGTACAGAGCTGACTGTAGAGTTATACAAAATTTCTACTCGGGATTCACGTGCAAATAAATTTACTTCACGATTGATGTCAGTGTTCTTTTGGTGGTAAGAAATCAAATGACGAAGAAAATTAAACAATTCAGTAAAATAACTTTTACAATTTTCTTGCCGACAATATATTGGTATACTCAATTGTCCGTTGTCTTTATGCCAATGCAAATGAAGTCTTAACTGAGCTATAGCATTAAATCCTTTACTACAAAGATAACATGAATACATTCTGTAAGAAAACCCAATAAATATTTTTAAAATTACTCAGATAAATGAATGAACAACTATAGATAGTATATAAATAGAGATTCTAAAATGCGTTATGCTGTGAATGCTTCTCGACATGTAGACTATTATTCTTATCAACATTGTAACAATTATTTTAATTACGCATGTTTCGCGCCTTTTTTTTCCACAAAACTGTGCAAATACAGTAATTAATAGAAATTCAAAGAAATACAGAATCGAAAAACCACAGAATTGTTCAAATTACGGCCTCTACACTAAGTGTGAAAATTTAAGTCCACACTTTCCGCGAGTTTGTAAAAAAAAAGGCATAAATTATACTATTTTTTGCTTGCATAATAATTTTATAATTACAAATGTATTTTATAATCAGAAAGTATTTAATTTATTTTTGTTTAAACTCCGTTACAGTTGAATAGAGAGTTTCATTACTGGTTTCTCTTCTTTTGCCTGAGTATCATAAAGGCATGACATAACAAAGTGGATATATTAAGAGTTGACTTTATTATATATTTTTTCATCTATAATATAGAAGCCAATATTTCCTATTAAATTTTTTGCGTTTGATTTCATCACGATATTCAATTGCAGACACTTGTCTATAGTTACAATATTTCTTATAAAATTTAAAGAACCTGTAGATACTTGTCAAAACCTTATCCTGGCTGTTGTTTACGTATTGGTTAAGGATGTCGTGAACAAACTCCCTTTGGTTGTTCTTTTTAAGCAGATTGTAAAACTTGTACAGCTTATTCATAACTTAGACATTCACTTATTATATCATAATCATCAGGAACCACAAAATTGTCAGCATATTTTAGCTTGTTAAGGTCTTGAGGAAGGTCATCTAGATAATACTCAAATATTCTGTGCCAATGCTTTAACGCATCAAAGTGAGAAGGTCTTATGACTCTATCCATTTATTAAGTAACAAGATTAGAAAATAAGAATCCTTTTACTAAGTAAAGAAAACAATTATTATTCTTTTAAGTTTTTCCAACCTAAAATAGACAGTAAATAATCATATTACAACAAAACATTCAAATCATTTTTACTTGTTTTGCATAACATCCAGTTAAATTAAACTTTGTTTATAGCTTATTTGCCATTTACATGTAAAAGCAAAATTAAACTATAAACTAAAAACTACAATTATGCATCTATACTAGGGTTGTTCGCCGAAAAACAAAACTTGCGAAAATTTCGCATCTTTATCTACCGTAATAAAATTGTTATTGCGGAAGTTGCACATGCAAAAATGCACATTCCGTAACGCGCTATACAAAAATATAAATAGTAAATAAAATTCCGTAATAAAGCATTGCGAAAGAAAACTTGCGAAACAAATCATTTCGTAAGAATACTTACGAAATAGTTCCTTACGGAAAAAGCATTCCGGAATGTGTAGTTACGAAAAAGACGCAAAAGATTTTATGTTACGATATATTTAAGATATTAACTGTTAACAGTTTAAATAATAAATAATAAAATTATAAAAAAATGTTGTCAAATGATTCTTCAAATGTTTATGCAAATATACCCAATATATATATATATATATATATATATATATATATATATATATATATATATATATATATATATATATATATTGGGTATATTTGCATATATATATATATATATATATATATATATATATATATATATATATATATAATATATATATATATATATATATATATATATATATATATACATTAACGGGATTTTACTGTATATATATGTATACATTTATATATATATATACAAATATATACAAAAATATATATATATATATATATATATAAATATATACAAATATACCTAATATATATATATATATATATATATATATATATATATATATATAATATATATATATATATATATATACATATATATATATATATACATATATATATATATATATATATATATATATATATATATATATATATATATATATATATATATATATATATATATATATACATACATAAATATACATATAAATACATATATATATACAGTAAAATCCCGTTAAGTTGGACTCTCAATGAACAAATAAACAGTATGCCTTTCTTTTTAAAAAGTATAAAGAGGATGTGTGATAAACAATTAAATACTTTATTATAAAGAACGAGAGATCTCTCTAAAGGTAAATGATATCAGAAAGAGTAAAAAGAGAAGAAATATATGTGAAACAGCGGGATGTGAACATGGGTCTACGCGGCCAAATGTCTTAACTGAATGAGCTATACGTTCATTCAACTAAGTGAATAGTAATATTTATTTAATATAAAATTAAGAAACTATATAAAACAGAATTTACAGAAAGAGATACGTATGCAAATAGGATTCTATATATATGGAAAATGAATAGTAATGTGATCCTTTAGATGCTTATAATTAATATCTGGACTCAAAAACTAGTTACTTTCAATGGAACACAATAGGCTGTAGGAGCCTCAGGGAAATTATATTCAGAAATGGTTATATTAGACTCAGAGTTAGCTAGAAATTATTACAAAGTATTTAGCACAGATGTCTAGTACAAAATGCAAAAGATCCTCAAGTCTAAATGATAGACTGCCTGCCCAAACCAAACCGTCAGTCGATGTAGCAGCAATGTAGTCGATGTATTTAGCACAGATGTCTAGTACAAAATGCAAAAGATATAAAGCAAAATGATTTATATTATTTGAAAAAGTTGTTTTACGTACATTTCTTCATAATTTAAGTAGAACTTAGTAAAGCAAGGGAAACGTGTTGAATTAAGCACAATGAACTCAATCTTAAAAGAATAACTAACAGAAGAGAGGTTGTCACTATTGTGAAGGTGACGAAAGATCTGTAATATAGAACATGGAGGTAAAAAAATCTTAAGTAAAAAGAGTTTGATGAACAAAAGTTACAATGGATGCGGGATGCGAACCCGGATCTCTGCGGTGAATTGTCACGTATAGTAAAAATAGAGTAGGAAGATTACATTTTGTGAGCAATGAGTTCATAAAACAATGTACTTCAAGTGCTTTATACTCAAGAAGCATTTATTAATTTTCAAAAAATTTTCCCTAACCCTGACCCTAATCCTAACCATGTAGATCCTTAAGAGTAAGTCGTCCACCATTAACATTAATAGAAGAAGATATGCGAAGAACTTTACTTAATATAAACTCATATATTTTATGGCTGCAGAGAATGTTGTGATTTAATTATTCATTGTGTTATTTTAGATTAAAACAACTTATTAGACTAATAATTGTTGAGATTATTAATACAAGTGATTTCACTCATAAATTAGGAGATTGCAACATAGAGTAGAAGGCCAAACAACATAATAATGTTATAGAACGTTTTTCCCATAAACTGTAGTTTTAAAGAGAGCATTAATAAAGCAGAGCAGAAAAAGTTTAAAAACTTATTTTTTCTTTCTCTTAAATGATAGACTGCCTGCCCAAACCAAACCGTCAGTCGATGTAGCAGCAATGTAGTCGAAGTATTTACCACAGATGTCTAGTACAAAATGCAAAAGATATAAAGCAAAATGATTTATATTATTTGAAAAAGTTGTTTTACGTACATTTCTTCATAATTTAAGTAGAACTTAGTAAAGCAAGGGAAACGTGTTGAATTAAGCACAATGAACTCAATCTTAAAAGAATAACTAACAGAAGAGAGGTTGTCACTATTGTGAAGGTGACGAAAGATCTGTAATATAGAACATGGAGGTCAAAAAATCTTAAGTAAAAAGAGTTTGATGAACAAAAGTTACAATGGATGCGGGATGCGAACCCGGATCTCTGCGGTGAATTGTCACGTATCTAACTGATTGAACTATACAATCTTATACTTAAGTTTATATCTTATTAAAATTAAAAAACAATATTTTCTAAGATCTATACTTCGAAAAGCGTATTCAAACAGGACTCTACATACCTTTAAAATCTGCTAGAACTTTAGTAACGTGCACACTTTTAGAAATTATTGAAATAGGTATATTTTATCAGAAATATGCTTAAGCTAAAGCATATTTTTGAGCCTCTTTTTACTATTTGCTTAAGCATATTCGAACCTGTTTCAAAAATTATATATGCTTTAAAAAAAAAAACATGTGTATTCCTACCCATCATTTTTATTTTTAATATACGTAATGAGTTCAAAAAACATCGTTATATATATTTATTATGGCATGAAAATAAAAATTCATTATAAACATTTTGGGATTTAAAGATGTTAATTTTTATAATTAAAACCAGTCTGGCAAACAAATTTTCTTTATAGACTTCAAAACGTTGTTTGGCGAAAATGTTTGTTTCGCAAGTGCGAATTCCAAAACCGCTACTTTCGTATGTTGCGAAATAGTTTTGTTTCGTTTGTCAACTTGCGAAATGCTAAATTTCGGAAGTGGCTTTTGCGAAATGAACATCGGCGATTTTAAATGTTTTGTAACATTCGGTACGAAAAAATGTAATTCCGTGTTCTTAATCTCCTTACGAAAGAATGTTGTTTTTCCGGAATTGCACGAAATCCTCCGGTTAACAACCCTAATCTATACTTCATAATCATAAAAATTAGTTAACAAAATAATGTCCAAACAATTTTAAAAACAATAAAGTTCTCAATTAGGACCAGAAAAAACACGCATTCAAATAACACATAAATAGTAATTGGTTAGAGTTATTAGGTTTGTTTTTATATTGATTGTCCTTTTTATGGATATAACTTGAAATAAACAAAGTTTATCTATTCAGTTCCCAATATATTTTTTAATATATTTTAATATATTAAGTCACTACGTGCTATAGCTCGAAAATAGAATCGTTTTAAGCTGCTTCACTGTAGATTTACCTTTTTCTAGTGTATTCGATTACTTATTGCATTGAAGCAATAAGTAATCGAATATTATTTTAAAACACGAATATTATTTTAATATAATAATATATTAAAATATTATTTTATTAACGATAACGTCTCTTGCAAAACTCTTTTTTTGTTTGTATCAAAACGTCTTAAACTATTAAGTAACTATTTAGGACTTGAAAACAAATAAAAATTATACATATTATTGTAATCCCTAACATAAGGAATACAATTAATAAATACTTTAAGTTAAATTTGATTAAGTAAATTGTTTTTATAAATACTCCTATAAGTATTATATGTTGTTATCATATTTATATAATAGTTTAAAATCCCTTAATTTAAGCACATTTTAGTTTAAACTTAAGCTAACCTTTTGTTGTTTTTTATTTTAACTTTTTACTGCAAAATTCATATTTCAATTCAAAAAATGAACAAAACCATTTTTTATTCAAATTGATGGGTTTTTATTCTCACAAACAATACTGTCTTTTGAATATATGGGCCAAAATGCACTGGTCCACACTATATTTCCATATTTATAATAAGATTTTGATTATAAGTTTTGCGTGTATTTAAAATGTGTAATTAAAAACATCTTTATCCTTTTTATACTAAAAAGTAAAAAGTTTTAATATGATAAAAAATAAAAGTACTATTTTGCTACATTTTTATAATTCTATATCAAAGAACACTTGTATTATACACGAGTAAAATGTCCAATGTAAAGTTTAGTATAGTACACAGCGTTTAAAGACTTTTAAAAAAACTTGTGTATAAAACTTTATTAAAGAGTTTACCCTTTTTTTTTAATTTTTGTATTTTTTTTTTAAATTAAACATATTTTTCTAGCATAACGTCTTTTAATATTTTTAGTTTAATTACATTTAATTCTTTTAATGTTTAAAAAGAATTTTTCTACGAAGAAATCTACGTGCAGTATTGAAGTTACCGAAATATTAGATCGTTTGCGTCGACAAACTTTAATTCATTTTTAACGTTTAAAAAAAAACTAAAATAAACGTTGAAATAACATTGGAATTTTTAATGTTTATTTTTAACGTTGAATTTACATTAAAATAAAGTTGATTTCTTAGGTTAAAATATGTTATTTTTTAACCACATTTTAACTAAATCTCAACGTTGAAATAACATTATGTGCTTGCTGGGTTCATAGTTATGAGGACCAACTGGACCTTTTCGTTATAAAAGAAATCGTTTTATGACACCCAAGCAGCCTAGGTAAATATAAAATAAAATTTTGTCCGAACTGAGTAACACTATAATTTTTGAATAAATGAAAAATATATAGTTTTGCATGATGATTACTCGCATTCATATTGCTAAATGAAACATCAGTATGCAAAGGAGCATTAGGTTAAATAAAGTTAATTCACCCGAAATAATCACCCTTCTGAATACACTTTTTGTAAGAGTTGTATCCTAAATTTATATTTCATATCTTTTATGAATGCTCTTGCAGGAACATCCACGCCAATGAAAGAATTTTAATGAAATATAGAATATTATTAATACATATACCTTTCAGTACTAAATTACTTATTTCTGTTACAATATCATCCAAGAATTCTTGTGCACGTGCAGGTTTTTCTTTTTTTCAAAACAACCCATTAACGCTTTAATGTTAACCTTTTTATTCATTAGCCAGAAAGTAACCCTACTACCCCTAAACAAAGGTATCCCATTTGTGTTAAATTTCAATATCAAGTAAGTTAACTTCGGTAATGCATTTTTTAGTATATTGAAATTAGGTTTTTCAAACCAACATGACAATACTATTAACCACATTTTAATAATTTTAAATCATACTTATTTTTTACAGTGACAGAATCTTTAGAAAGAGAGAGAACAGTATCATTTAGTATAGGAAGCAGAGTACCTAGAGCATTTAGAGCACTTAACCCTTCACAAATAATTTTACTGTTGCATTTATGATAAAGGTTTGCTTCAAATTAACAATGATTGTCCTCTTCAAAATAATACAGGTCATCTATATTATCCTCTAAAGGTTAATTTTGTTTAAAATCTTGAAATTTATTATAAAGACCTGAAAAATTAGAAAAAGTTGAAGGTGTACAAATTTTGAAATTATTTTCATTGAAAAATGATTCAATATTTAATGCACAATTCCATTGGATATCGTTTGAATTGTTACTAAAAAAAACGACTTTGTTTTCATTATAAATATCATCCATATTTTTCTCAACCTGAAATTTTATTTTAAGACACTTAGTATCATAACATTCATTATTATGTTCATTATATTCGTTATGTTCTAAGAATTATTTGTTAATTTTTTTGAATATAAATATAATAAGAAATGAACAAAGCAATATTAAATAACTAATAAGCTCATAATAAACACAATAAACGCACATAATAAACTTCCTGAAGATTCTCTATTCACACAACATCGTTT
>NC_061160.1:13503608-13600531 GCF_022113875.1 Hydra vulgaris | reverse complement strand
TGTATACATATAAAAAAAAATATATATATATATATATATATATATATATATATATATATATATTATATATATATATATATATATATATATATATATATATATATATATATATATATATATATATTGGGTGCAAATGTTTTGCCCAATGTTGTATAAACCCTGATCTCGTAGACGTAAGAGTATTTTAGTTTAAAAGTCTCATCAATTCAGTTTTGCTACCGCAGTGATCAAACAACAATTTTTTGTGGTCAGAATGTTAAAAACAGTTAATTTAACAATTTCGCTTTAAATTATTTTGTTTTTTTTAAAAACCACAATAATAACGACTAGAATTTTTTTTTACTTAGCAGTGTTTTTGTTTTTTTTGTTTGTTTATGTTTTGTTAAAATATAGTTTTTATATATGCGTGGAGTGTTGCTACATCGACTGTCTTATAGCCTGACTTGCTATGGAGTGCTGCTACATCAACTTTCTTATAGCCTGACTCACAACGGAGTGCTGCTACATCGACTGACAAATAGCATGACTCGTTATGGAGTGCTGCTACATCGACTAAGGGTTAGGTTTGGGCAAGCTATCTATCATTTAAGAAAATAATAAAATTTCATTTAAGCTTTTAAATTGTATATATATACAATACTGTTTATATATATATATATATATATATATATATATATATATATATATATATATATATATATATATATATATATATATATATACATATATATATATATATATATATATACATATATATATATATATATATATATATATATATATATATATATATATATATATATATATATATATATGTATATATGTATATATATATATATGCATATATATATATATATATATATATATATATATATACATATATATATATATATATATATATATATATATATATATATATATATATATATATATATATATATATATATATATAGATATATATATATATATTGATATATATATATATATATATATATATATATATATATATATATATATATATATATATATATATATATATATATATATATGTATATTTATATATATATATATATATATATTTATATAAATATATATATATATATATATATATATATTTCAATATATATATATATATATATATATATATATATATATATATATATATTTATATATATATATATATATATGTATATTTATATATATATATATTTTTATAAATATATATATATATATATATATATATATATATATATATATATATATATATATATATATATATATATATATATATATATATATGTATATATATATATTTATATATATATATATTACCTATATAAGAGACATGTAAACCGACATGTAGTTCAGTCAGTATATGGAAGTCAATCAGTCAGTATTACGAAGACAGTTTATCGAAGTGAGTTTTATCAAAGTGTTTTATCGAATGACATGAATACAAGAAGTGAAATAACACAAGTGTTTCATTACATTAGTAAAATCCACATCTAACCAAGACGTTGTATTTCACAGAGCCATATTGTATCATTACAAGGTAATTGTAACACGGTAAGCCTTGAGAAGCATGATTATTTATTTTTATTATTTTTATGACTTCAAGTGCAAAAATGGCTCCCAAAAGTCTTGGATTGGAACTTAGAAAGAAAATTATTGGCGATTACGTATGTGGAATGTCACAAAAAAGTATTAGTGATAAATATCGCGTGAAAAAATGGACCGTATCAAGACTATGTTCCAAATATTGTTCTAAGGGGAAGTTGGCAACAGATAACAAAGGTGGAAGACCGCGTTCCACCACTTCTAGAGGGGATTCTATGATCGTCAGATCCGTCAAGAAGGATCCCTGGATATCATCAGTCGAGATACAAAAGCAATTAGAGCTGCCTGTATCGAACCGAACAATCAAACGACGTGTTGTTGAAGCCGAATCGTTTTCTCAACTCCTTGCAAAGAAACCGTTGATTTCACTAAAGAACTAGATGAAAAGACTCCTGTTTGCTTTATCTTATATTGATTAGAATGTGCAGAAATGGAGAACTGTCCTGTTCAGTGATGAATCGAAGTTCAACATCATTGGGAGCATTTGCCGTGTACGTCGACCGGCCGGAAAATGCCTCGATTTACGTTAATTTTATAAAAAATTTAAAAAATTATTAAAGTAAGGCGAAACTAAATTGCAAATCTTCTGCGTAAAAAATATTCCTATGATATATTTTATCCAAGGTACTTTTTTACACCTTTTTTATAGAAGTAATCATTTAGACAGTTTAATAAGATTTTTTTTTGGTAAAAGTCTTTTCACCAAACAGTTTTTTTCATCAAGATTTACTAATTCATGACTATAATAAAGTAATCACAAAACAATACTCTGATTGATGTGACATGCAGCAAATCTCATCATCTGCATCTTAGACTTCGTGTATAACTGTTTGTAGTGAATTATATAGATTTAACTATCATTTACTTTTGAATTTTACTTCTAAAAGATAACCATATTAAGAATACATAAAAATTGGCAACACCTTTGTAAAATTTTATACAAGCTTAACACAAACACTCAAGTCTATAAAAAAAAATTAAAATATATGTTTGCTCTTTAGTTATAAATGCTCTCGAGTGCTAGATAAAAAAAGGGGGACGTTTATTAATTTTTGGGAAATTTTCCTACCCAACCTAACCTAATAAGACACCCCCCTCAAATTCTAACCCACTCTTTTGTTACCTATTTATTTATATCTTTAATTTGCTTCTTTTGTATTAAAAATTCGAAAGTAGTAATAAATTTATAAATTTGAATAATAGATAAAGAAAGAGTTTGAATTTAGTATAACAATAACAACTAACCTAATTAACATATTGTTTAACATTATCATAATCAATAATATGAGAGCTTTTAAGTTTCAATTAGCTCACTCTATTGTGTTATTGTTTGTTTTTTTCAAAAAAAAAAGTGTGTTTAAGATAAGTTTATATAATAACAACATTTATTTTATTGAAGTAGGTTTCCTCATTCGAAAAAAGTAAAAGCTGTATACGAAGTTAATTTAATTTAGTAAATTAGAAAGAGAGCTATTAATAAAGCTCAATTAGACAAGTCTCCTATTGTTTTTGAACGTTGAAAATGTGCCATGAAAGCTTGTGTGATGGGTTTAATGATATTCAGATGTCAAAAAAGTTCTCACGACTATGTATGAAAATATCACAACATATATGAAAACAAAAGAGAGAGTGATAGTTTAAAAGTAAAGGTTAGTGTGCAGCATTGTTCAGTGATACACCCTAGGTTTTGATAACCGTCTTGTAATCTATTTGTAAAGAGTTTAGATTTATCTTAGCATAAAAACTTATTTATGTAGTTGAAGAAGAATTAATATATTAAGTGTTTAAAAGTTTCAATCTTAACAAGATGGAGTTGAAACAAAAGAGCTAAGGATTAACATGATAAAGACATTAGTCATCCAGTTAAGAATGACCAAGTAAAAATAGAGTAGGAAGATTACATTTTGTGAGCAATGAGTTCATAAAACAATGTACTTCAAGTGCTTTATACTCAAGAAGCATTTATTAATTTTCAAAAAAATTTCCCTAACCCTGACCCTAATCCTAACCATGTAGATCCTTAAGAGTAAGTCGTCCACCATTAACATTAATAGAAGAAGATATGCGAAGAACTTTACTTAATATAAACTCATATATTTTATGGCTGCAGAGAATGTTGTGATTTAATTATTCATTGTGTTATTTTAGATTAAAACAACTTATTAGACTAATAATTGTTGAGATTATTAATACAAGTGATTTCACTCATAAATTAGGAGATTGCAACATAGAGTAGAAGGCCAAACAACATAATAATGTTATAGAACGTTTTTCCCATAAACTGTAGTTTTAAAGAGAGCATTAATAAAGCAGAGCAGAAAAAGTTTAAAAACTTATTTTTTCTTTCTCTTAAATGATAGACTGCCTGCCCAAACCAAACCGTCAGTCGATGTAGCAGCAATGTAGTCGATGTAAAATTTTTTAAATATATATATATAAAATTTTAAAAACACTTATCAAAATCTTTTCTACAGTCTGTTTCTCCTTCAGCATGTTTATCAAGAAGCTTCCTGATGATCCTCCCAAAAGTAAAACAGACTGTAGAAGATATTTAGATGAGTGTTTTTACTAATCTAAGCCAGAAATATTTTTTAAGTCACCTGCAGTGACTTAAAAATTACTAATGGAAAGGAGATTTTGGTACAGTTCGGGATGTTGAGCAATGCAATTATTTTTCAAGTCTTGTGTATCATGTTATTCTTTTGCAAATTTTCTGACGGATACTTTGTTAAGCTTGGAATTGGAAGTGGTAAAGGTTTTCTCAAGTTTTATCTAAGCATTGTTGTACTGCATTAAGAGTAGATAGCAGCTTACCACCTAAAAATCAACCTATCATTCAAAGGACTAAGAAAGACACTATTTAAGAGAAATATTCTTGTTGTGGTATCAGAAAATTTGCTAGGAACTTACTCCAACATTGAACAAATCTGGTCATTGAATTATGTAAATTGCGTTGAACTAATTTTTTCTCGCAAACGTAAGGCTTAAAAACATTGAGCACATTAATTTTAGAATACACTAGCTTACATAGTGTATTTTACAGTTAGAGTGCTCAATGTTTTTTAAAGACATATATTTTAAAAAAAAGATCTGGTCAGTAAGATAATGTTTGTTGACATCCTAATAGTAAGTTAAAATTTGGTTAAAGAAAACTACATCATTTTAAAATTTAATTTAATTTTAATATTTAACTTTAATAGTTAATAAAACAATTTAATAAAGAATCATTAAATTAAACAAGTTAAATAAGTTAAACAATATAATTTTATGAAGCATATCAATTTAATTTTAATTTTATTTTTAACCAACAAACCTCTGATTGAAAGTATTGCCATAGTTTAAAATGTAAAAGTATTGGCTTAGTAGTAGCGTGTAAGAAATTGTGTTGCTTTGTTATTAAAAATGTATAATAATACATGTTAATTATTGTAAATGTATAACAATACATTTACAATAATTATTCTGAGTGATACACACAAGTTAATTATTAAATGTATTAATGTAATAGGTAAACGTAATAGGTAAGTGCATTATAATACACAGGGTAACTATGTAACACACAGGGTAACTATGTAACACTATTGTAAATGTATTACAATATATTTACAATAACAAAACATATTATTATACAATCAATGTGTAAATAAAACACACCGTATTTTATGAATTTAATAAAATAAAAATTAATTAATAAAATTAATTTAATAAAAATAAATAAAATTTTTATTTACACATTGAATGTATGACAAAATATAATATAATTTTATGTTTCACTCTCTGTACATGTTTTACTTAACACTCTTAGTATATGTTTTACTTAAGAATAGCATACAAAATAAATTAACAAAGTTAGTAAACTATAATACTATAGATAAATTAAAAACAACAGCGGTAAATAAAGTTTATGTAAATAAAACCTACAACCGAAGACTTACAGGAATGGCTCCCTAATTTGATTGGTCAAAATATTTGCTCCGATCTAAAGAATATATTCATAATATTTCATATACATGTTTCATATATAACATATACAAGTCACGATATCCGGCAAACGAGAAAAAGTGTTTTTCGGACTTTGTGAAACAAAATTTTTTCATCCAATCAAAATAGGGAGCCATTCCTGTATTTAACGGCTCCTATATATATAAAAGCTGACACCATGTTCATTGCTTGCCTCGTGAATTTTTAGATGCAGATTGAAACTATTAGCAATAATTTTACAGAATACAGAACCGTAACTAAGATTGAACATTAGACGTAACCATGTGCATTCAACGTTAAATCTTCTATAATAACAGGCCTTGACATCGCGCAACTAAGTTGTTTAACTGAAGGCCGATATCTAAAACTGCGTTTACATTTCATTTATTTAAAGTTAGACGAAAGTTTTGCATTCGCGCTTTTTTAATAAATCTTTTAAATTTGATTGGTTTATAAACTAGAAAGCGCAACTTCAAAACGTTGTTAGGTTCAAGACGTGAATATTGGCCTTATTAAAGATATTTTAATAATTATTATAGATATTTTAATAATTGAAATGCCTTTAAAATGCTGTGTACCTCATTGCAAGTCGAACTATTACTCAACTACAACAAAAATATCAATTTACAAATTCCCGAAGAATCCAGAGGAGAGAAAAAGATGGAGTGATGCTATCCCAAGAACTGGTTTTACTGTTTCAGACTATACAGCAATATTTCGACTGCATAGGCCAGATGATGCACCTTTTGAAAGCAAATACGGGAAGCAACGGCCTTTAACTCCACCATCTGTTTTTAAAAATATACCAACTAGTTGTTTACCCACACCAGCAAGTAAAGTTAGAAAAACTATAACCTCAAGCGGTTTTTGGAACATTCTACCAGATGAGTTAAGTGTTTTTTTAAAACAGGATGAACTTATATTTGACGATATTCAATCTTTGTTAAGTAATAATAACGATGTTATTGTTTTCCAGCTTAATAAAAAAAGTTTACACATACAATCAAAAATGTTCAAACTTGGTGTTCCATTATTTATTTTAGAAATTTTCGATGATTATTCATTTGTAGCTTACCATAATGGCACAACTTGTAATATTTCATCTTTAACTGTAAACAAGTTAAAGTTAATAAAAACAAAATCAGCTTTGTTTGAAGCAGTAAGATTTTTAAAAAATAAAGAAAATTCGCATCAGTCAAATATTTTATTTGAGCACCTTAATGCTATGAGAAAAATTATTGTTGGTGAAGTTTTATATACTCCAGATATTATATGTAGAGCATATGAGTATTTTTTTATGCAACAAAAATTATATGATCGTTTATGTATTGACTACAAGTTGCCAAGTATACGGACTTTAACACAATTGACTTCAAAAATAAGGTCGATGGAGGACCTAAATTTTGTAAATAGTATTTTTATGAACTTAGATCCATTGAATAGAACTTCCATACTACTAATTGATGAGGTTTATCTTAAAGCTTCATTACTTTACCAAAGAGGTGCTTTGTTTAGTCAAGCAGTAAACTACCCTGAAAAGTTAGCAAAAAACAATTTTATCATTTATGATTAAATGTCTTTTTGGTGGTCCAGAATTTATATGTAGAGCTCAACCTGTTGCAAATCTTTCTTCTGAATTTCAATTTACTCAATGTCAAAAATTATTGATAAAATAAATAATATTGAAAATAGTAAAACACTGGCAATAATTACTGATGGTAACCGTGTAAATCAAAGGTTTTTTAAAATGTTTGAAACAGTTGATAAAAAACCATGGTTAATAAAATTAGGTATATATTTATTGTATGATTATGTGCATCTCTTGAAATCTATACGAAACAATTGGTTAACAGAAAAGACTGGCCAGCTTTAATTAAGAACAATGGAGAACTAGCTTTGGCTAAATGGACTGATTTAGAAACTTTATATAAAACTGAGTGCAATAGTCTTTTTAAACTCTTTAAACTTACAGCTAAATCAGTTTATCCAAAACCAATAGAGAGATAATCTGTAAAGTTTTGTTTGTCTGTTTTTTGCAAATAAACAGTAGCTGCATTAAGAACACATCCAAAGATTGAAAATAAAGCATTTGAAGGTACTGCTGTATTTACTAAAAAAAATATTTTTATTTGGAATGTTGTAAATGTCAAAGCACCTGGCGCTGGCATTCGGTTTAGAAATGAATTGTGTGGAGAAATCCACTCTGTTGGTGATCAACAGTTACAACTGCTACGAAATATTGCTGAACTGTCAAGTTATATGAAACCTACAGGTAAACGTGTAAAACAGCTTACTCTAGATACTAGCAATGCAATAGCGCATACAGGTTATGGCCTAATTGATCTTGTAGAAACTTTGTTGAGTAATGGAGCGAAGTATGTTTTATTAGGTTGGTTTACAATAGATCTACTTAAAAAAGCTTTTTCTAAACTTCGACAGGAATCTGGAGGTACTTACTTTATAAACACTAAATCTGTAACTGAAATAATTTATAATTAACATACTAAACTAACTTGACATTCCTGTTGATGGTATTGATGGTCATACTTGTGACACATGTTTTAAAGATATTTCTACTGATAAAAAAGGATAACATACATGATCTTGAAAGCTCAATTAATAAATCTTTATTGGTGGCTATAGTTTACATAGCTGGCTATGTACAAAAAAGCGAAATAAAGATTCATGATGACACTAACAATTATTATTATAATTATAAAAGTTATCTGAATAGCCTAAACAGAGGCGGACTTGAATTACCTTCAAATACTCTAGTCCAATGGTAAATATTTTTCTTTTTGTTTTTTCAAGGCGCTATATATATATATATATATATATATATATATATATATATATATATATATATATATATATATATATATATATATATATATATATATATATATATATATATATATATATATATCTTTTATCAAGAATTTTTATCAAGAAATTTTAACTTTTATATTTGCTGATGTAAAAAGTGGAGCATTAAAAAATATTTTTATAAAAACTTAAATATGTTTTTTATAAGTGTGCACAGAACCATTTAAGTTTATAAAAGTAATGCATCATTTTATAAACAAACATCATTTTGGGCACTGATTCCTTTCTTTAAGATTGATTGTAGGCTATAATAAACTATTATTTATTTTAAAGGAACCTGGATATGGGGTAAAGTAAGCGACTTTAAAACAAATTAAGTATTAGTTTGAGCTAAATTTAGATTTTAAACTTAATTTTAGATTAAATAAAACAAAAATATTTAATAGCAAGCTCCTAAATGTGCTCTAAAACATGTGGGTCTTCACTTTTTCTTTTATATATTCTTAAATATTAAAGAAAATTAAAAAAAATCTTAATTTGCAATGTTAATAAATTTATAGTTATTTCTATGACTTGATATAAAAGTTAATATAGTTAGTTTTTTAAAAACTTATACACTTATACTTATACCTTATATAATTTTTTAATTAATAATTAAAATTTTTATAACTTATACCCTATTTAATTTTTCAAATTGTTGAGTTCAAAAGAATTTGAAGCGTTGTTTTCTTTGTCGTTATATTTTATTTCTATGTATAAAAAATAATTTATACATTTTTTAAAAAGACATTTTAATGTTGATAATTTTTTTTATCTTAATTTATATTTCTTAGTTGACGAGCTTCGGCTCTAATGAAACATGTTCTATTAAAGGAACTGACGAAGTTACGAAGACTTTATAACATTGCTTGTTTCATTTTATTTGTTTGATTTTTTTCGCGAAGGATTTCGGAAAGGACTTTTTTTCCTAGAACCTTTTTGCTAGATATTTTTACTGCGGCAAAGCTAATTGAGAAAAAGACAGAGAAGGGATCAGAGATATCACTTTTAATTACACTTTTTTCAGAGATTAATAAAAAATATCAGTTAGATATTTTCTAATGAAAAAGCTAGTGCTGCAGTTGTTCTTGTAGGCTTTTTTTTAAAGGGAATCACCTAATATTTAAATACATTTAAATACATTAAATACACTACACAATTGGTATGGTACTGGAAACATTCTAAATTAATGTTTCCTTATAGTAGTGAAACCTCTATTACTGAATTTTTTTTTTTTTAATATCAATTAAAAGACAATAATTTTTTTAATTTGACCATAAAAAAATTTTTTTTGTTGTGATTTTAACCGTTAAAACCTTTTTGTCGTCATCCAAATTACTCATCTTATTAAAAAATGTTTTCAATATATTCTGAATTTTACCATTTTACTTTATTTTTATTTTAGAAACATTTTAGAAATTAAATTTAATGAAAAATATAATATCCTTATTTAAAGTTCTAAATGTGTTTAATTATATATAGATTCAAAATTTATATACATATTTACATATGTTCTAACTATATCGTTATTTCAGTCATTCATATTTACGTAAGCAAAGAGATTATTAGATTATTAGAATTCTTTAGAAAATGTGCTGAGATATTTACTGAAATAGATTCAGACTATCAAAGTTTCACATCACGTCACAGTGGTCTGAAAAACTTAATTTTCGGCCAAAAAAAAAATCTGTAAATTTTTTTATTATTATCATTTTTTAAACTCCACATTATCCAGGCTATTCAAAAATACATAGGATTCATTTTTTTTTTGAAAGAAAAGTAAATAATCGCATCCAAGAGCGATGAAAAATCAATAAATAATTTTGTGCAAAAGCACAACATTTGTTAATTTTTCTATAAATTTATAACTATATGCACATATGCATAGATTTCTTTTTTTTTTTTTAATGTTTTAGTTTTTGACATAAAAATAATTTTTTTTTGTTTTTGCATATGTAATTAATGTTTAAATAAAGCATAAAATAAAAGTTTTTTTTCCTTAAACTAAAGTTCGCATGCATAGACTATAATAAAGTTGTTTATAAAGCTGTAAATCTGTGGTCAACTTGGTGTGTAGGAGGTCCTAAAGGAGTCAGATATTTCAATACTAAAAATGGTTGGTTTGACGGAGCAGCTTCTAAAGAGTGATTTTTTTATATAGTTTTACCATCTTTAAAAAAAAAATCAGGAGTTAAAGTTTTGTTAGGCGATAACTTATCCTCTCATATCTCTCCAAAAGTAATTAATGCTTGTGAAAAAAATGAAATACTTTTTGTTTGCCTGACACCTAATAGCACGCATATAACTCAACCTTTAGATGTGGCTTTCTTTAAACCTTTAAAAACAGCATGGCGTAAAATACAAAGATTCTCCTGCTGGCTGCACAAAAACATCTCTTGAAAAAAAACATTTCCCAGAACTTTTATACAAGTTAATGATTGCTATAGAACCAAATCAGGCTAACAACCTAAAATCATGTTTTGGAAAGTGTGGTATTCATCCAGTAAATGTCAATCAACTTTTCACACAACTTAGAGAGAGAGAATCGAACGATACAGAGTTTTTAGAGGACAGCTTTAAGATTTTTTTACAAGAAAAATATAAATTCTTGCAGTTTCCAGAAACTAAAAAACGAAAAAAAAAACTTTCTGCTTCTGGAGGGAATAGTGTTGGCACAAAAGATTTAGAAAAATTTGATAACAGTTTTGGTATTGGTTCAAAGCTTGCAAATAAAAAAAAGCTGAACAAAAACAGGAAGAGCATAAAGCCAAAAGTTCAATCTAAAGAAGATCCAAAAGAGTGCCATGATCACAGTTCTAGCTCAAAATCATTGAGTAGCATTGAAAACAAACTTGTCAAGAAAAAGAATAAGAATGAGAAGCCAAACTTAGAAAATTTGAGACATGTGAACGTTTTCCTGGACAAATTACAAATGTCAAGAAAAACAACCAATGGTAAAAATATTAAATGCTTGTCTAACATACAAGAAGATTTTTATAAATGGGACATTATTTGTTTTACATTAAGGAGTCTTTATTTAATAAACTTTAAGTACCTCTATTAGACTTTTAATTTTCTTGAAGTTTTTTTATTTAACTTTTATTTTTTATTTTAAAGATATATAATTGGCAACATTTAAGGAAATTTTGTGTTTTTAGTTTTTAATGTAGCTAGGTTTCTTTTATTATGTTAAGTTTTTATTTACCAAAACAATAGCAAATCTGATTTTATTCTTTTATTTTTATTCGTTGAATAAATGAGCTGAACAATTCCTATGTAGTTCAAAATCTTCCAAGAACATCATCAAATTAATTGACTCAAATGTAAATGTAAACCTATGAAAACAGAGAGCGCCTAAAGCCAATTATTAAAATGATTCAATTGTGTTGACGCTTAGGTTTACCTTTGCGAGGACACAGGGATGATGGTTATTTTGATCCAACTCAAACAGATGAAGCACTAACTGATCAACAAAATAATTTTAGAGCGCTTTTGAAATTTAGATTTGACGGTGGAGACACTTTATTAGCTGGACATTTAAAAAATACAAAAAATGCAACGTACATATCTAAAATTACCCAAAATATACTTATTAACGTTTGTGTAGAATTAATCTTAAAGCAGATTGTGAATGAGAGTAAATTATGTCAGTTTTTCTCTGCATTGGTTGATGAGACCACTGATATTGGTCACAATGAGCAATTGTGCATCTGCATTCGCAAAAGTCTACTGTATTTATGAACTTGTTGACTGCAGTCAACTGGTGTTAATTAACTATCAATTGGTGTTAATGAACTTGTAAACTGGTGTTTATTAATTTGTAATCAAGTGATATTAATACACCTATTTTATAATAATTTATATGCCTGTCTCACATAAAGTTTTGGTAGGAAGATAACCCCCCACCACCAAACATTATCCAATCAACAACAGACTACACAAAATTTTCAACAAAAATACGGTAGAAATCAGCTACAGTTACATGCAAAACATAAAATCAATAATAAATTTACACAACAAGTACATCCTAAACAAAAATTTAACCATTAATAAAGATAACTGCAACTGCCTTAATGAAAATAATTGTCTTTTACACAATAACTGCTTGACCAACAACATTGTATACCAAGCCACCATCACTTTGGATAACCTCTCAATAAAGAAATCATACATTGGTATTTGTGAAACATCTTTTAAACTGAGATATGCTAACCATTTGAAATCGTTTAATGTCCCTAAGTATAGAAACGATGCAAATCTGTCAAAGGAGGTTTGGAAATTAAAAGATAATGATAAAAATCTTGTGATCAATTGGAAAATAATTAGAAAATGTGAAGCGTATAACCTGACAACAAAATTGTGCAAATTATGCCTTAATGAAAAATATAAAATTATTTCAAATAATGATAATAGTTTATTAAATAAAAATACTGAAATTATATCAAAATGTCGCCATAGAAATAAATTCCTTCTTTGTCAATTCGACGCAGGTTAAAGGTCGACTTCGCGTAGTCGATGTTTTGACGTCAGATCCCATTGCATTGCTTAATTTGCATTTTAAACGGTTTTTTAATTTCTTGATTTAAAAAAATATATATGGCTGATGATTGCCGCCAGGCATGAAACTCTAAGTACCAAGATAAAGTTGTATTTTTTTTATTTTAATACTAAATAATTATATTAGATCTATTATAAAAATCTTTGTTTTTATAATATTGATCACTTTTAAACGAACAAGAGTTTTTTTGTACATTATTATTCAAAAAACATTATACAAAATATACAAAATATTTTGCTCCATAAGTTGAGCACTATACTCAAGTCGTATACGTAAATGGAAAAAAGAAACTTAAAATATTCAGTCAAGAATATTCCAATTCCATCAATTAAAGACTATAAAGTGCAATTATTAGACAAAACGGAAACCTTGGTCAAGAAAATGCGATGGAAGGCTTTTATCTAAACAGTAGTTCGCAAAGTAAGTACGATTTTAAATATAGTTCTTATGGGTTAAAAACACCGCACTATCCAAAGCAAATCAACAAAACGTTAGCTTATGAAAACGATTTATTAGAGCTAATAAAAAACATCAAGTTCCGCAAAGTAACCAACAGATTTCAAAGTAGACTAAAAAGCTATATTTCAAACATCCGCAAATCTAAATTAACTTATACCTATGCTGATAAAACTTCTAATCTGTATAATTTATCAAAAAACAGTTATAACCACTTATTGACAAACGCCATTACTTCTACCTACAAACTAGCTAACTTAAAAATAAAATAAAAAATAAACTTTTAAAGAATCATGCTATTTTTAACAAAACTGACATTAATGCATCTTCTAACTGCTTCATAACGTTAAAAGACCATAAAACTAATTTTACAAACAATCCAACAGTTAGATTAATAAATTCGGCAAGAAATGAAATTGGTAGAATTAGAACAGACATTTTCTCAAAATTAAACTCTGAATTAAAAAATACTTTACATCTTAATCAGTGGGAAAGCACTCAAGATGTTATCAATTGGTTTAAAAATATAAAAGATAATCACCTTTATAAATTCCGAATCTTTGATATCAACGATTTCTACCATTCAATTAGTGAAAAACTCCTTAACGATTCTATCAGTTTTGCGGAAAAACATGTCACTATAAGCATAGAACAAAAATCAATTATTCATGCAAGGAAATCTTTACTGTTTAAAAATGATTAGGTTTGGAAGAAAAAGTCAGGCGGTTTGTTTGACGTTGCCATGGGTGCGTTTGATGGTGTGGAGATATGTGAGTTTGTTAGGATATTCATTCTTTTTCAAATTTCAAATTTTTATAGTAAATATGACTTTGGCTTATACCGCGATGACGGATTTGCAGTTTTTAAAAATACTACTGGTCAGCAAATGGAGAAATTTAAAAAGCATATCACTTATTCAAATGTAACAATCTTAAAATGTCTATACAGCGCAACCTCAAAGTTGTGAATTACCTCGACGTAACTCTTAACCTCTGCGACCAGTCATACCAACCATACTGCAAACCTGATAATACTTTAAACTACATACATGCTCAATCTAACCACCCTCCTAATATACTAAAACAACTATTGCAAAATGTTGAACTCAGATTGTCCGGAAGTTCTAGCAGCGAAGAGGTGTTTAAAAATACTGTATCTATTTATAATGAAGCACTACGAAACTCTGGTTATAAGCAAAATTTATCTTACCGACCTAACTTGAAACAACAACAAAATAAAAACCGTACGCGTAAAAAAATCTGGTACAACCCACCCTTTAGCATAAATGTCACCACAAATATAGGAATAAGCTTTTTAAACTTGATTGTCAAACATTTTCCAATTAACAACAGACTACACAAAATTTTCAACAAAAACACGGTAAAAATCAGTTACATGCCAAAGCTACAGTTACATGCCAAACATAAAATCAATAATAAATTTATACAACAAGCACATCCTAAACAAAAATCTAACTATTAAAAAAGATAACTGCAACTGCCTAAATAAAAACAATTGTCCTTTACACAATAACAGCTTGACCAACAACATTGTATACCAAGCAACCATCACTTCGGATAACCCCTCAATAAAAAAAACATGCATTGGTATTTCTGAAACATCTTTTAAACTGAGATATGCTAACCATTTGAAATCGTTAAAAATCCCTAAGTATAAAAACGATACAGATCAGTCAAAGGAGGTTTGGAACTTAAAAGATAATGATAAAAATCTTGTGATCAATTGGAAAGTAATTAGAAGATGTGAAGCGTATAACATGACAACAAATTCGTGCTAATTATGTCTTAATGAAAATAATGAAATTATTTTAAATAATGACAATAGTTTATTAAATAAAAAAACTGAAATTATATCAAAATTTCGCCATAGAAATAAATTCCTTCTTTGTCAATTCGACACAGGTTAAAGGTAGACTTCGCGTAGTCGATGTTTTAACGTCAGATCCCATTGCATTGCTTAATTTGCATTTTAAACGGTTAAATTTCTTGATTTAAAAAATATATATGACTGTGAAGGCATTGACGCTGGTGATAACTGTGACAATCATTTGTATTGAATTATATAAGTAAAATTCATCAAGGTCTTTAAATATTCCTTGTGCAATAGTTAAATTAAAGAATGCGTTCTACCGAGCCAAGGACTAATTTGATTTCTCCTCTTTTATTTTTAAGGACGACCACTTGATAATCCAATCTGTCGATGTGCTTGGCATCAAAGTAAAAGGACCAACTTTCCATATGCAACTTTTCGATCTCGATCCATATGCAACTTTTCTTCCTTCAGCCTGATTTTCTCTTTGATTGATGACTTGTAAATAGCTGATTGACATGGAGTTGGGATGTCAATGCCTTCACAAGCCAAGATTTAAAAAATATATATGAAACTCTGAGTACCAACAAAAAGTTGTACTTTCTTCATTTTAATACTAAATAATTATATATATATATATATATATATATATATATATATATATATATATATATATATATATATATATATATATATATATATATATATATATATATGTCTTTTTTTTGAATATTATGTGTTAAAGGTTGTTTATTATAGAAATAAAAAGGTTGCAGACTATTTTTTCGTAACTTTTGAGTGTTGCGGTCTATATTTATTATAAAAAACATACTTATTTATATTTTTTTTACAATAATTCCACTATTGTACAAGCAAAAGATTACATATTGGTGATTTATTTTAGTATTTTGTTATCCCTTCCTTGGCACTTATTACCGCTTCTACACGTCTTGGCATACTTTCTATGCATTTTATTGCATTATTTTAAATATCTATGTTATTGTGCCAGACTTAGATCATCTTTTTAATTAATTGTATTTTGTTGGTGATCATTTCAGAAGCAATTTCCCTTTTCATGATCTCCCACAGATTTTCAATAGGGTTTAAATCTGGTGAGTTTCCAGGCCATGGTAGCACTGGAATTTTCTTTACTTTTAGGTACTTTGTAACCTTCATTGCTTTATGGCATGGGGCCGAATCGTGCATAAATGTAAATTTTTTGGTTCTTTGGGAACCAATCCTTCAACTGTGGTACCAATCTTGTGTCAAGAACTTTTATGTATTGGTCCTGGCGCATAGTTCCCTCAACGATATATAAGCGCCCTATTCCATGTCCTCTAATGACAGATTATACCATTATACTTAGAGGATGCTTTACACGTTCTAAGATGCAGTCTTTGTGGAATTTTTCTCCAGCTCGTCTACGCACAAACTGTGATTTGTTCATCAATATCTGGATTGTCGATTCATCCGAGAAACATACCTAAACAACATCAAAAAAACTTTTAAGTCAAAGTTTTAATGTAGGCAAATCTCTAAATGGAATGTGTACAGTTATAAATGAAGTACTTACATTTTTCCAGTCATCAACGGTCAAATGCCGATGACATTTAGCCCAAGCAAGGCGTTTTTGTTGCATTGCTAGAGTGAGCTTAGGCTTTTTAGCAGGTCGACAGCATCGAAATCCTAGTTCTTTGAGTTCTCCTATGACAGTTCGTCGGCGAAGAACTGTCATAGGAGATACTGGTATTCCAGTATCTTGTATTAAAGTGGTTGGTATTGGCCTAGGCTTATTCATATTTTCTAGGCAAATATCTTGTATTTTTCTATCGTCTCTTGGCGTTGTTAGCCGTTTTCTACCACAATGTCTTGTTCTTTGAGGAGTATAATCAGCATTTTTGTCCAGATTTTATTTTTATTCGGTTGACTGTTGCCACTGAAACCTTTGTCATTGATGCTATAAACCTTTGAGAAGAAGAAGTATTCTTCAATAATACTCCAACTTCTCTCTTTTTTTGAGGGTGAAACGTCTTTTACCCTTCCCATATTGAAAAAAACACGTGATTCTAGTAAACCGTTATTAAAGTCAAGTTATATGTAAAAATATTGATTTAATCATGTTTAACTGTAAAAAATAGGAACATAAATAAAACTCAATAACAAAACAATATAAAAATCTTCGAAAACTCTAAAAAGAGAGCAATACACAAACAGCACTTCACGCGACAACAACATAGGTGGAACTGCCAAAATTGTCAAAATTCGGGAAAAACCCTATAACTTCATAATGAGATGAAATGCAATGTTGTCAAACTCCCAGATTAAAGTAAAAGGTACATACATACTATTTGTAAAATAAAAAAAATTATTTTGGTAAAATGTTTTGTTAATTTTGAACTTTATTCACAAAGATTTTAAAATTTGGTCGGGTTTCTAATAATGTAAGCACCCACTGTATATATATATATATATATATATATATATATGTATATATATATATATATATATATATATATATATATATATATATATATATATATATATATATATATATATATATATATATATATATATATATATATATATATATGTATATATATATATATATATATATATATATATATATATATATATATATATATATATATATATATATATATATATATATATATATGTATATATATGTGTATGTATATATATATATATATATATATATATATATATATATATATATATATATATATATATATATATATATATATATATATATATATATATATATATATATATATACATTTATATATATTAGAGCTATGACTTGTTATTAGCCCTATGCTCCTGTACTGTAGTTTATTGAACTTTTACCTAAAAGATATGCAAATAACACTTCCTTTACGAAAGGAACTATTATTTGCTTATCTTTTCAAAAAAGTTGACCCCGCCATTGAAGGATCGATTTTGACATAAGTACTATTTTGTAATCAAATGTATTTAGAATGTCATAGTCATGTAATATAATAAATTTTCAATTCAACAATGACTCAGACCGTTGATCTTGATCTTGCTTTTGCTTGTTGACTTAGTTAAGTCAACAAGCAAAAGCAAGTGATTAAAGTCGTTTTTGTTGTACAGTTAGTCTGTAGACCAATGGTCTGCCAACCGTACTATATAAATCGACATCCTTGTTAAAGGAATTAAACTGAAAGCCAGGATCGCTAGTATAGCTCTGGAGTTCCACCTGGCATTGCTGATGTTGGGTATTTTTTGAAACTAGATCAATGGAAAATGTCCTTTTTCCTCAAAAAATCGGAACACAAGTGAAATGTAACAAAAATTTCATATCATCTCTCTAGCTTGATGTTTCGAGAATTACTTTTGTTCCGTTATCAAACTGTGTTTTTAGCTCTTCGTACTCCTTTAACAGTTGAGATAAAAATGGAGATTTGATGTTTGGCAATTATGTTTTACTTCCAAGTTCTTCATCCATCAACAAACGGAAGATTCTATCTAAGATATGGTGTAGACAACTGATAAACTGGAATTTGTTGATGTGTTTCTCTGTGAACATTCATTGCAATATTACAATAACACCAATCTTTTTCTCAGTGTTAACGCTGGTGATAACTGTGACAATCATTTGTATTGAATTATATAAGTAAAATTCATCAAGGTCTTTAAATATTCCTTGTGCAATAGTTAAATTAAAGAATGCGTTCTACCGAGCCAAGGACTAATTTGATTTCTCCTCTTTTATTTTTAAGGACGACCACTTGATAATCCAATCTGTCGATGTGCTTGGCATCAAAGTAAAAGGACCAACTTTCCATATGCAACTTTTCGATCTCGATCCATATGCAACTTTTCTTCCTTCAGCCTGATTTTCTCTTTGATTGATGACTTGTAAATAGCTGATTGACATGGAGTTGGGATGTCAATGCCTTCACAAGCCAATTGCTTGCATATGTTAGCAGCTTTGTTTGTTGATATTCTTGTGGAGGTCACCAAGTAGATTGCAATTTTGCTTTCATGATTTTTTCTGCTTAGTGTAGGAGTTGTTTCATCTTCTTCTTCATTGTTAACCCTTAAACTCTACCCTCTGGCTGATGCAAGCATTTCAAAAATATTTTTCCAAATTATGAAGTTTAACTAAACCTAATGAGCCTGAGCTTTCCTGACTTTTCCCAACTTTATAATATCTTTACAACGCTGATCACTCTACTGCTGGGTAACAGCCTGCCACCCATCTTAAGTGTAATACTTTCATTGTAACCGCCATTAGCTGATGTAGCCATAACTATGATAGCTATAAACTGAGTAATGAATTATGATTTAGGCCCAGAATATTTGTTAACATACATAAAAACAAATTATATGGATTGTATATATTTAATTTATATATTTAGTACTCAACTAAAAATATTAGTAAAAATATATTTGAACGTATTGCAAATTTTGATTTGGAAAAAAAATCATCGGAACTGAATTAGAAAATAACATTTCGGAAGATGACAAAAACGAAGTTCAATATATATGAGAAAATGATCCTTTTAGAGAAGAGTATGTTAGCTACAACAAAAGAATTTGGAAAACAGCAGCAGATGAGAACGTGGTAGACGAGGCAGGAAAAACATTACGAGGGATCGAATACGACCAAAAGCAAATCTTGCTACAATGCGTAAAGCTTTTGATTTATTTTTAACAGTAGAAATGAAAAACCTGGTAACTTATGAAAGTAATCAAGAGGCCAAACGTGCCATAAGAACTGGAGAAGTGTCTCAACATATTTCACAATGGCGGTAAGTTTTCAATAAACTACTATCTTTTAGTTTGTTAAAAATGTAATTTTGACTTCATTTATAATGTAGTCTTAATAAGTTTATATTGTTGCGCATGCTTTACATAATCGTTCATATTTTTATTGGTCTCCTTAGGTATGACATAACAGAGCAGGTTAAATGTTTTGGCAAGCGTTGTCTTATGGGTACTTTGAGACAACGTAACGTGTTTTTCAGAGACCTGTTGAGCGACGAACTTGGAATTTCGGCCTACAAAGTTGCAATGTCTCAAAGTTCATGAGATTTGACAACAAGAAAACACGTACCAAAAGATGCCAACATGATAAACTACACGAACGTTGACGTCAACACTTCATAGTTTCCGATATGGTTTGTATTGATAAACAAATAGTTCCAACACGTGGGCGAGTGCCTTTTAAAGATAACATGGCAAAAAAACTTGACAAGACACTGCCTTGGCCAATTAATTTTTCCGGCCATCTCATCAAACTTGCTGCTATTAACGCCAGTATTTTGTTGCTTCTTAACAAGCCACAGTGGGAAGGTGATCATAGTTGATCAAAAAGACGACAATCAAAAAGACGCAAGAAAAGTTAGTCTTAATTGGTCTGAGTTTTTAACCCTGGGGAAAATAACGTACAGAAAGTGACAGGTAGAGAGCTCAGTGGAGTTTCAAGGAGATAGACAGGTCTTCTTGGGTTGTAATTAATTGGCATTCCAGCTCCATTTTTAGCTTTAGCTTTTCACAATTTTTCGAAACATTCAAATAAACAAAGAATTGATTTAAGCATTTATAAAGATAAATAAAAAATTAATAAACTGTACTAATAAGTGTATTGAGTATTAATATAAGAACCTAATGACAAAGAGTTATAGCAGTTGGGTAATGGGATTCTAAGATTTAAGGTAAATATAAAGTGGAAAAAGAGTTGGTGGGCGTTGTCAATATAGTTTCGAGTAAAATAATATGAATGAAAAAAGTATTTTCATTTTACATCAGTAATAATCTACTTTTTCCACTGTCACGTTAGCTTGAACAGAAAAGTGATGTCTGGTGAAATTTGTTAATTAAATTGAATTTTAACATTGTAATAAATGTATTATTTATAGTCATATTAATTACCTTATTCAATTTACAAGATATTTTTTTTATTGTACAAACATGTAAAATATACCAATTTGTAAAACAAAAATGCAAATTCCTTGTAAAATTGGATTTTTACTTGTTGCTGTTACAAGCATCCATGATCCTTAAAATTTTGCCTGGAAACTCATACTAGTTAGCAAAATCCATAGAACACTATAGCTAACTTTTGCTTTGCATTTTTAGGTCACCTTAATCTCTCTCTCTCTCACTCTCTCTCTCTCTATATATATATATATCATATAAAAAATTTTGGTTTTCATATGTTTTCGCTAATAAATAGTTCTATATATATATATATATATATATATATATATATATATGTATATATATAAACATATATATATATATATATATATATATATATATATATATATATATATATATATATATATATATATATATATATATATATATATATATATATATATATATATATATATATATATATATATATATATATATATATATATATATATATATATATATATATATATATATATATAGAACTATTTATTAGCGAAAACATATGAAAACCAAAATTTTTTATATGATATATATAGTTTATTTGATAAATAAACCTCTACAGTTTTTTTGGTTCAACAACTTGATTATGAATAATAACAACTCTTTAAATATAAATTTTCTAATGATCTAAATCTTTATAAATTAGATGTTTTATTTTATATCTTAATTATAAATTAAATAAATTATATTTATCTTAACTATAAATTAAATCTTTATAAATTAGATATAAATAGAAAAACAAACATATAATAACACAATTATATCCTATACCAAAATTCAATCATGCAAGGCAAATTATCAAATTTTTTGCAAGTATAAACAATGCTTTAATAAATGCTTTGATAACTTTTATTTATAATAAAATGTTGTCATGGCTTTTATTCCATTTATTAAAAGCATTTAAAAGCATGAAACTACCCATAAATATCGTTTAATGGTAGACACCATCTAAGAATTATAGTAATCAATACTTTTAATATTAACATGTATAACACCAAGCTTTAAATTTAAAAATACAATTTAAAAAAGATTGCAATAAACTAATTACTTAAAAAATTTTAAAAAGATTTTATATATACTCAATGTCTACCTAGATATTTTGAAAAGATTACGATTTTAAAAACTTGAAACTTTAAATTTAAATTTTAAAAAAACAAAACTTTAATTTTACCTTAAAGAAAACAGTTATATATTGAAAAGTATTTTTGTTTCTTTTTAAAAATTTAAAAATGCTTTTAAACTTACTTCCTCCAATATTATTATATAATTTATATAGTATATATGATAAATAAACCTTCACAATTTCCTTGCTTTAACAACTCGATTATGATTAATATCAACTCCGTAACCATGAATTTTCTAATAACCTTTATAAATTATAAACAATTAAACTTAAATAAAATTGTATGCAAATGATAAATGCTATATCAAATACAGAAAGACAAACATAAAATAACACAATTAAATCCTAAACCAAAATTCATTCATGCAAGACAAATTATTATATTTTTATTGAAGAGGCAGAAACAAATTTTTTTTCAAAGAGCAAAAGTATTAACAATACTAAAGATAAATATTATTTATAACAAAATTTTCAATAAAAATTAAATTAAGATAAATTTATAATTAAGTAATGTTATTCTTTTATGTCTTTTATAATTGATATTTTTGTTTTATGATAAATTTTATTTATAACAAATTTTTCAATAAAAATTAATAAAAGATAAACTTATAATTAGGTAATGTTATTCTTTGTTGTCTTTTATGATTGATAATTTTGTTTAATGATAATGTATGCAATTTATCAAAATCAAAAATTTTATTGGTCCATTAACTGAAAATTCATAATAAATATATTTTATTTCTCTCAATAGTGGCAGCAAAATAAGAAATTAGGTATTTATTCATTTTTTTTGTCTTCTAAACTATAACTTGTTCAATAAATGTAATGTCTTATTTAAATATTCCTAATTACATACAAAAATTTCAATTCTGCTTACATATTTTCTAGACAAAAAGATATTGGTTTTTGGTAACATTTTATGTATTAGCAAATTCTCGCCATAAGTAAAATGTTCATTTTTAACTTTCATATATATTTTTCGTTTTTTTGTTTAGAAAAGCAAGCTTTGTTGTTAGGTATTATTTTTTATGGAGGGTGCTTGATAAAGTTTAAACAGTGTCTCTCTCAGCTCGTTTAAATATAATAAAGAGTGAAGGAGGTAGCGTAGGGGCTAAAATATTATTGGAAAGAGGGAAAGTCTGGTAGTTACCCTTTCATTAAACTAAATTTTTACACCATTAATAAATGTTGTAAAGAGACATTTGTTTTTTTATATATATAAAGTTATTTTAATGAAGTTTAAACTAATTAAAAAATAAGGCAATATAATAAAGTTTACTGTTTTATATAAGATAATTATAATTATTTTAAATAACACTTTTAATTTCAATTTTATGTTAAATAAAGAAACAGAGAAACCTCAAGAAAGTAAATAAAATTTTGTTTTACTTGAACTTTTATTTTAGCATTAAATCGTTACAAAATTTATTATAAAAATTGTTATTATTCAATTTCGATCTATTATATTATTTAGAGAAATCAGCGCTTCGGGAAACAACGTGCTCTGCTGCAGAGCCAAAAGTAGTAGTGCCACCGGCACTACTCCCATTAGAAAAAGGTAATATATTTATATTTTGTTATCAATAAATTTTAAAGCTTTATCTAATAACTGTAGTTATAAGTTTGTTGTAAACATGAATGTTAGTAAAAATTCTTTGGTCAAATAAAGTTGGACCGAAACCACAACGAATTACATACTATTTATTTATTTTTTATTATTAGAATTGACGTGGAATGACTTTATGGCATGGCGCTGAACTCACCTAGGGCCGAAAACAAGAAGGGCATTTCATTTTTAGATCGGAAATGGTGGGCGGGACATGCCGACTTTTACCTGGCAAAGAGGGAATGCTTCAGCCAAAAAGAGTGGCTCTCGCATTCAAAGGGGGAATTAAGGGTTTGTGATAAACTACTACTTGTATTCGTAAGTTTGGTTTTTTTAATTTGTTAGAGTTAATTAAAAAATTGCGGTCGTTGTATAACGACTGCTTTAAAAGAATAAATACTAGTTCATACAGCCTCCACGTCCGTAGTACATCAATTTTTTTCCCCTTCATTAATTTTAGGTGCTTTAAGGTAACGGTTCTTAACACAGCCTAATGGTTGCAACTTAATCCAAATAAAGAAGTAACCTCGATTTTAGAAGGCTTAGTATGTAAAAACAATAATAATAATAATCAAGTAACCGCTGTTTATTTTTTGAAATTTTAAGTAGGCCACACTTAAAATATACGTAGTAAGCATGTTATAAGTATGGCATATGGTATTATTTAAAAAACAAAAATTGTTTATGATTTAGTTAAGTTGCTGTTGAAAGCGTAATTTAAGTAATGGGGGAAACGCTATTTTTCAAATTAAATTAGAGGAAGAAAAAATTCTCAGATAAATATCATAGTGCAGGTAAAATGGTAAAGGAAATACCAAATCTGGCAAAATTTTAACAAATTATTTAAAAAGTTACTTTCTCGAAGTTTAACTGTTTCTTTATTTAACATAAAATTGAAATTAAAAGTGTTATTTAAAATAATTATAATTATCTTACATAAAACAGTAAACTTTATTATATTGCCATATTTATAATTAGTTTAAACTTTAATAAAATAACAAATATAATAATACATATATAAAAAAAATAAATATCTCTTTACAATATTTATTAATGGTGTAAAAATTTAGTTTTTTGGAAGGGTAACTACCAGACCTTCCCTCTTTCCAATAATATTTTAGCCCCTACGCTACCTTCTTTACTCTTTATTATATTGAAACGAGCTGAGAGAGACACTGTTTAAACTTTATTATGCACCCTCCATAAAAAATAATACCTAACAACAAAGCCTGCTTTTCTAAACAAAAAAAAGAAAAAAATATATGAAAGTTAAAAATGAACATTTTACTTATGGCGAGAATTTGCTAATGCATAAAATGTTACCTAAAATCAATATCTTTTTGTCTAGAAAATGTGTAAGCAGAATTGAAATTTTTGTACATAATTAGGAATATTTAAATAAGGCATTACGTTTATTGAACAAGTTATAATTTAGATAATTTGGAAGACAAAAAAAAAATGAATAAATACCTATTTTCTCTTTTTGCTGCCACTATTGGGAGAAATAAAATATATTTATTATGAATTTTCAGTTAATGGACCAATGGACCAATAAATTTTTTGCTTTTGATAAATTGCATAAATTATCATTAAACAAAATTATCAATCATAAAAGACAATAAAGAATAACATTACTTAATTTGATTCTTTCTTCCAGTTGAGCTAAAAAAAGTAAACAAAATATATAAACAATGAATGTAAAACATTTTTGGAAAACAAGATCATTATTGAGTTTTAAAATATTTGTTTTTTACCAAGATTCAGTTATTTATTTTCTAAAGAAAAATGAAAATGGATCAGAAAAAAAAATTAAAACAATTATAAATGTCATATAGAAATTTTTCAATTAAAGTTAGTTTTTTTATTACCGACTTCTTTCTTTATCAAATCCAAATCTAAAGAAAAAGTATCATATAAAAATGAAAAATTTCAATCTTTTCAAAAATTTAAAAACTGTTTTTTTTGGAAAATATAAAATTTATATTAAAATAATGTCAAATAAAATATTTTAAAACAAACATTCATATCAATTACCTAATTCTTTTTTAAATACATCCATATCTAAAAACAGCAATTATTGAATAAAAATATTCTTTCATCAGAAAAAAAAAACACCTTTTTTTTTGACCCCTTGTTTGATAAGAATTGCTTCTTATGTGTGTTAAATTAATAACTGAAGCAATAATGTTAAATCTTCAATTTCATTTGAAAAACAATATTTTTAACAACACTTGCATACCTTTTATTTTTGAATCTTTATACACTAAACAAAATTTTAATTTTCAGGCATCAGATAAACAGAAAATAAAATTCACATTTTAAATATTTATAATGAAATATATTAAATTTAAAGAAATAATAAACAAAAAAGATTAAAATTTTTTACCAACATCAACCTTACTTTTAACAAAATATAGGATAAATGATGAAAATTAACTGCATCTTTAATGTTATTATAAATACTTTGATAGAAATTTAATTTATTACTAGTTAAAACAACAAAGATAAAATTTACCACAAGAATAATCTTTTTCGTATCACAACTTTCAGCTAAACAATATAAGCTAATGTTGTTTTAATGTAAATATTACAAGTTACAACAATAAAAAAAAAAGATTAGAAATGTATTGAAAGATTATACTTATTTAGAACTTTACTTTATAGAAATCAAAATAATCATTAAATTAAAAACTTATGAATATAAAACTTATTATACAACTGAAAAAGGCATAATTTTAAAAAAAAAACTATTAAATATCAGACTTACAAATTTTTCCACCTTCAGACAACATTTTTATCTAAAAACTCATAAAATATTTGTAATGTATCATATAAGCATAAAAAGTAATTATACTAAATTTATTAATAAAAAAATTATATATATATATATATATATATATATATATATATATATATATATATATATATATATATATATATATATATATATATACAAATATATATATAGAATTCGGCAGGGGTAAATGAGTACAAGAGAGTAAACCGTAATTTGCTCCCATGAACCACTTTAGAGGAGTGCGGGCAAGAGCATGAGGTAAAAATCTAGCTTCTTGCTGAGGAGTGTTTATAAATATATATATATATATATATATATATATATATATATATATATATATATATATATATATATATATATATATATATATATATATATATATATATATATATATATATATATATTCATATATATATATATATATATATATATATATATATATATATATATATATATATATATATATATATATATATATATATATATATATATATATATATATATATATATATATATATATCTTATACTGCTGAGTTAGGTGAGCATGATGATATCATATTCACAAAACTATTACTGCTGTTATTATATACTTTTTGGAATAACGAAGATGCTGCTTTACTAATAACGAAACTGCATAAATCTCAATTTAACTTTGATTAAAGGTTTAAATACAAACTGTTGATCATGTTGGTGCCCGAAATGTTGAAAAATGTTACAACCAAAAGACCAAAACAATTGCCAAAAAACAGCAAATCTAAATCTACAACATACTACTTTTATAAAACACTATCTTTTTCTGTAATTTAATTCTTTGTTAAACTAACTTCTGTTAAACTAACTTGTCTTCAACCATTTTCTTGTTTAAACAAGAACTTTTGTATTTATATATATTTGCTTGGTTAATTCTACTCACTTTCAATTATTTCTTCTCTAAAACTATATTTGATGCAAAATATTATCAAATAAAGTTGTAATAATACTTTTTCAAATGTAAATGTAAAATAAATCTTTTAAGTAACACTTACGTTTCTCGGAAATATTTAGAATACACATGGCTGTATAAAATTTTTCACTGCTGCAAAATTGATGCAAGTGCTTCACTCTAAAAAGTCTGCTAAACTTCTTTAGCAAAAACATTACGAATGCCAAAACACTGTTAATTTTAATGACTCCTAACTCAATTATGGAAGCTATCTATGACTCCTATGACTCCTACTCAGTAGGGTGACTCTTAAAACAAAACTTTTTAAAAAAACCTGATCTTACCCTTTTAATTTGTTGTATCTAAATATAATTCTTCCAGTGAATATTATTTTTCTTATATCTTCCAGTGAATATTATTAGCGCGCATAGTTACGCGTTTTGTTTTATAGTTACGGTACGGTTTTGTATCTGTAAAATACACTTTTTAAGTAGTTTCTAGACTTTTCTTTACCGCGTGCTTTTTTAAAGATTTCATTTCAACCTTTCATGGTACGAGTTCAAAACCTCCAAGTTGACAATAAGTTGATATGCTTAGTAGCTTAAAATTAATGGTAATCTAAAATCTTTTTTAAATTTCATAAGTAATTAAATTATTGTAATCTTTTTTAAATTGTACTTTTAAATTTAAAGCTTTGTGTTATAGATTACTTTAATTCTTAGATTGCGTCTAGCGTTAAAATATATTTATGGGTAGTTTCATGCTTTCACATAGTTTTGGTTATTGGAATAAAAGCCATGACAACATTTTGTTATAAATTTATCTTAATTTAATTTTTATTGAAAATTTTGTTATAGATAAAATTTATCTTTAGTATGTTAATACTTTTGCTCTTTGAAAAAAAAATTATTTCTGCCTCTTCAATAAATATATAATAATTTGTCTTGCATGAATGAATTTTGGTTTAGGATTTAATTGTGTTATTTTATGTTTGTCTTTCTGTATTTGATATAGCATTTATCATTTGCATACAATTTTATTTAAGTTTAATTGTTTATAATTTATTTAGGTTATTAGAAAATTCATGTTTACAGAGTTGATATTATTCATAATCGAGTTGTTAAAGCAAGGAAATTGTGAAGGTTTATATATCATATATACTATATATATTATATAATAATATTGGAGGGAGTACATACATACATGTACATACATACATACATACATACATACATACATACATACATACATACATACATACATACATACATACATACATACATACATACATAAATACATAAATACATACATACATACATACATACATACATACATACATATATACATACATAAATATATATATATATATATATATATATATATATATATATATATATATATATATATATATATTTATATATATGTATATACATATATATATATATATATATATATATATATATATATATATATATATATATATATATATATATATATATATATATATATATATATATATATATATATATATATATATATATATATATATATATATATATATATAACTATGCTTATCCTTGGAGATGCGGCAGCGTAATAGTGTGTTGGGGGAAGAAAATTTATAAACATGCGTTAATAACCCGTTTTTTATTGTACATAACGCGTTAATAAGTTTTATTACCGTTTTGATCCATGTTTTCTCCCAAAGCATGCCTTTTGACGCTGTCTGCGAAGATATGTTGTTTGTTTCTAAATTTTTTTTTCTCTATAGAAACAGAATAAATTGTAACTTTTTTATTAAGTTTTTGCTAATATGGTTGCAGGTTTTTCTTAACTTCTATCAAATAAACTTAAGAAACCTGTATTACTTTTGACGATGGCAAATTACTTTTATTTTGCATTAGTTTGGATTCTTTATATTTTTGTTTTGAGATTTTTTTTTTTAATTTTTTGAGTAAGATTTTTTTAGTTATTTGGTAAGTTTTTTTATTTTATTGTTAACTTTAGAGTAGTAAAAAAAAGAAATATTTAGTGTTGCTTTATGTTTAAATATCATTCATTTCAATGTCATCATTTTGATTAAATATGTTTAATCAAAATGATGACATTGAAATGAATGATAGGCTAGATGAAGTTATGTATTTACAAAATGATGTAATGCTAAAAGGTGTGTTGAAAATAGTAGTAGACGAAATGAAAGAAATAGACTTAGGCGAGATGAAATTAATCATTTACAAAATGAAAGAAATAGGCTTAACCGAAAAAACGTTAATCGTCGCCAAAACAAAAGAACTAGGCTCAATTGAGATAATGTTAATTGTTGCCAAAATGAAAGAAATAGGCTCAATTGAGATAATGTTAAATGTCGCCAAAATGAAAGAGCTGTTGGACAAGGACGAATGTTTTCTATAGCGAGAAAAAACGCTATTCCAGATTATAATTATTTATTCTTTTTCATTACTTTAGATAAATATATACTGACTGACATAACTTCATTTTTATTAACAATGTCGTGCATTGTAGTCTGCATTCTTTGTTACATTTAAAATAATTGATGCTAATAAATGTTGTTTTATAGTTGTTAAAAGTTTGCATATATGTTTGCATCAGGGACTACTAAAATAACGGGACGCGAAACTTCAAATCGATGCTAAAACGACGACAGGGCCGATTGTAAATGGCGATGCTAGTTTGGTTTAGCAAAGAAGTTATAAAAAACTTACATTAATCTAATTATGTTCACATTTTAGAATACATTAAAGTGATACAAGTTTATATTACTAATATAATGTATATATTTTTCATCAGTATTGTACTGATAAAATATAGGTTAATGCAATAGAAATTTTGGGAGATATTTACAACATTTAAAAAAAAAAGACTTTTTTTTTTTGAAAAAAGTTGCTATTTTTATTGAAAAATCAAAAGCTTTTTATTTTTTGAAAGTAGTAAGATTAAAAAATTGTATTAAGTAGTTTTTAATTTGAGTAATTTATTTTAAGTAATGAATCTATTAAGTGTTACAAAATGTTATGTCATATTTATAATAAATAATAATGGTGTTACTATTATTATTTATAATCATGCCAAGAAAATGTTCAATAGTTAATTGTTCCACAAATTATTTAACATCAACTTCAGAAGAAAAGCTTCATGTTTACATGTTTCCAAGTGACACACAAAAGTTACAATATTGGTTGTCATCTATTCCAAATGCGTTTGAAAAAGTAACTTCAAATATGGGTGTGTGTGAAAAACACTGGCTACCAGGCTGCAAAATGTTTAAAGTTGTTTTTATTGATAAGTTTTACAATGAATAATTTTAATAATATCTTTTTTAGGTTCCTGTTGATCCCCCATCTATTTTTCCTGGATGCACATCTTCAATGGTGCGCCAAACAGTCTCAACACAACCAAGATCTACAAATATAAATAAAATTTCTTTAACATCACGAAATGCAATACCTGATGAATTGGATGATTTCAATCAAATTGATTTAATTAGATTTTATGATGTTGAAATAATGTTGTCTGAAATAAAAGAAAGGTAAAATTAATTTTTTCTCCTCGTTTTATGATATTTGTTTGTTTTGATTTAAAGTTTACTTGTTATTAAATCTATTTTAGATATCCTCAATACTTTGCATTCATTAAAAATTCAAAAGTCATATTGTTTGATGTTTCTCGATCATATCTACCTGAAACAATATTTTCTGTTGAAATTAACTGTTATTCACGTCAAGTTAATATTTATTGTAGGCATACAAAAGTTAACTGCTATGACCTGCTCAGTTTTTCTCATTGTCTAACTCGGTGATCACAGCTTGAAGCTATTGTCGAAAGAGTTTGTACCTCTAGTCCTGAAATAAAAGATGAGGTATTAAGTTTGATTAGTCAAATTAAAAATACATACAGTGATACTTCTGAAGAAATTTCTTTCCTCATTGAACAACTACGCCTCACCACTTATTCTCCAAATGGACTGCGCTTTTCTACTTTATGTATACGTTGTGCACTTAAACTGTATTTGTCCTCCAGATGTTGTTATCGACATTTAAGAAATCTGCTTTGTTTGCCCAGCCCAAAGACTCTCATTTCAAAATTAGGAAGAGTTGGAGTTGGAAATGAAAAAGAGTGCGATAATACAATCAAAGTTGTTTTTGAAAATTTTAAAAGTTCTGAAAAGCGTTGCTGTCTTCTCTTTGATGAGATGTATATTAAACCAAGTATTAGTTTCAGAGGAGGATACCTCATTGGATATAATGAGGACAATCCCACTAAAATTGCGAAAACGTTATTAGTCTTTATGATTAAACCTATGTTTGGTAAACCTTCTTTTGTTTGTAGAATTGTACCAATATTTAAACTGTCAGTGCACTTTCTTCACGATTTGATTATAAACATAAATAAACAAATAATTGATGCAGGAGTAGAATTACTGTGTCTTTTATCAGATAACCATCCCACAAATCGAAGTGTTTACCAAAATTTTGTTGTTAATAAAAGTTTTCCATGGCAAGGTGTTATAGAAAAAGAAAAACCAGTTATTATGCTACACGATCCAGTTCACTTGTTTAAAAGTATAAGAAATAATTGGTTTACGGAAAAAACACAAACAATTAGTTTAAAAATTAATAATCAACCTCTCTCTGGTGATTGGTCTCACATTGCTCAATTATATAACAGACAGAAAACTTGTGTTGCCAAAACTACAAAGCTTTCACGCAAGTCAGTGTACCCTAGTTTGATTGATAGACAAAATGTTGCAAACATAGTTGCTGTATTTAATGAAAAAACTGTTACAGCATTGAGATTAGCTAATTTTGAGAACACTGCCTGTTTTTTAGCACCAATTGTTTCATTATGGAACATGCTAAATATAAAGAGGAAAGGTTGTGATGTTTTACTTAATGATATCAATAGGTCTCCTTTCCAGACACTTAATGACCTTAGATTTAAAGAAATTTTAGCATTTGCTGATGTAACTTCTAAGATGTCAGAGGAAAAGGGATTAAAGCGTTATAATACTTTTACACCAGAATCAAAGCATGCTTTAGTTAACACCCTACAAGGATTGGTAGAATTAATAAAAAGAACTGCTTTCAGAAGATTACCAATATGTTCTTCCCGGTATTTTTCAAGCAGATCGTCTTGAAGATGAATTTGGCATCTACAGGTAAAATTATTTTTGTGTTACTTAGAGTAAAGAAAACTTTGTAGATTTGAAATCTAAAAAACAAATATTTCTCTCATTTATTTATATGTATTATTTTTTAACATACATAAGTTTATTGATGCGTTTTATTTGACAATTGCTGTTTTAACTATAATTTAATACTCTGTTCAACTCAATTTATTTGGTTATATCTTTTTTTGCTTATTTGTAAACAACTAAGAGGCGGAAATTGTTTTATCTCAGCAGAACAAGTATTGAACAGTTTGCACCTTCAGCGGTTAAAATTATTTAGCAAAATAGTTTCTTTGGATGAAACTGACATTCATTGCTCACGCATACATTCAGACTGTTGCACAATGGATCTAATGGAAGAGGATATTATTTATTTAGATGAATGTTTAATTAATGCAGACAATGAATCTATTAATGATCAGGAGAATGCTGCTCTTTTTTATATGGCTGGTTATGTACAGCACAATATCGATCCGCAGCGTATAGTTGATACAACAACATCACAATCAGCTAGTTCTGAATTTACAGATTATGTTTCACGTGGTAAATTGCGTTATCCTGGTGATACTCTTCTCCAGTTTATTTGTGTTTGTTGTCTACAAATAAACTGGAGAAGAGTATCACCAGGATAACGCAATTTACCACGTGAAACATAATCTGTAAATTCAGAACTAGCTGATTGTGATGTTGTTGTATCAACTATACGCTGCGGATCGATATTGTGCTGTACATAACCAGCCATATAAAAAAGAGCAGCATTCTCCTGATCATTAATAGATTCATTGTCTGCATTAATTAAACATTCATCTAAATAAATAATATCCTCTTCCATTAGATCCATTGTGCAACAGTCTGAATGTATGCGTGAGCAATGAATGTCAGTTTCATCCAAAGAAACTATTTTGCTAAATAATTTTAACCGCTGAAGGTACAAACTGTTCAATACTTGTTCTGCTGAGATAAAACAATTTCCGCCTCTTAGTTGTTTACAAATAAGCAAAAAAAGATATAACCAAATAAATTGAGTTGAACAGAGTATTAAATTATAGTTAAAACAGCAATTGTCAAATAAAACGCATCAATAAACTTATGTATGTTAAAAAATAATACATATAAATAAATGAGAGAAATATTTGTTTTTTAGATTTCAAATCTACAAAGTTTTCTTTACTCTAAGTAACACAAAAATAATTTTACCTGTAGATGCCAAATTCATCTTCAAGACGATCTGCTTGAAAAATACCGGGAAGAACATATTGGTAATCTTCTGAAAGCAGTTCTTTTTATTAATTCTACCAATCCTTGTAGGGTGTTAACTAAAGCATGCTTTGATTCTGGTGTAAAAGTATTATAACGCTTTAATCCCTTTTCCTCTGACATCTTAGAAGTTACATCAGCAAATGCTAAAATTTCTTTAAATCTTAGGTCATTAAGTGTCTGGAAAGGAGACCTATTGATATCATTAAGTAAAACATCACAACCTTTCCTCTTTATATTTAGCATGTTCCATAATGAAACAATTGGTGCTAAAAAACAGGCAGTGTTCTCAAAATTAGCTAATCTCAATGCTGTAACAGTTTTTTCATTAAATACAGCAACTATGTTTGCAACATTTTGTCTATCAATCAAACTAGGGTACACTGACTTGCGTGAAAGCTTTGTAGTTTTGGCAACACAAGTTTTCTGTCTGTTATATAATTGAGCAATGTGAGACCAATCACCAGAGAGAGGTTGATTATTTAATGTTTAACAGCGTTCCAATGTCTGAAAAACGTTTTCAATGTGTTGTTTATTTAAAGAAATTATTTTTATTCTTGCATTCAACATTACCATTTGATTTAGAAACAGACAGTATAGGTATTTCAAAAGTTATCTCAATAATAACTAACTGTTTCTTAAAAGGTGTTACGACCCTTGATAATACATCTGATATTGTTTCATTAAACATTGAGGACAGAAAAAGAAACTCAATACTTAGTGGTCTGATTATTTAGTTGACGTTGGTGATATAATTAATAACGTTTTGAAATGTATTTATGGCTTTATATTTATATGGTTTAAAATTTGTTTATAAATATATATTTATTATTATGATATGAATATAATATAGTATGATAAGTAGTGATTAATTAGTTTATTAACATTGTCTTTAAAAATAATTATTTACTGCTATTTTACGGATAATTTACAGTTTCTTTGTAAAAAGTTGTTTTATTTTTAACACTTAATCAACACATTTTAATTTTTGTTTGAAAATAGTGATAAATAATTGAGCCATAACATTTTTTTATTAAATTTCTATTCATAATTATATTTTTGTTTAATAATAAAAGTGTTTCGCTTTTTTTTTTTCATCGGCCCTGTCGTCAAAACTACATGAAATTAGAGTTTCGCGTCCCGTTGTTTTAGTAGTCCCTGGTTTGCATGTATATTATAATCGAAGTTAAAAAATTTTTGATAAATACGTATATATGGTGATATATGTTATATAGTTGTTTTATGAATGTGTTTTTATAACAGTATGAAATGTATTATATCTAATTTCTGCAAGATTGTTAAATGGGGTGTTTTTATATGCTAAATAACATTAAAAAAATATATTGTGTTTTATAATTAGTATATATGTTTATATAATGTTGTTTCCATGATTTCAAAGTAGAGTGACTTGGCAAACGTGTAGAGCAAGATTTATCAACCTTACCAGTCAAGCGATGTTACTGCTTTGGGTCTAGGTGTTGCCTAGCCTTTAATATAACTATTCTGAATACACATTGCTTTATCTTTAATAATTTTTTGCGTAATGTTGTTACCTTTGGTTTACCTTTACGTTGGTGTCAGCTGTTAAAAATGATTAACAGGTAGTTTCATTATTAGAACTCACTTCTTTTATTTATTAACTGAAATTTATTCAAGACATCACATCGCTATAAATAAAATTTGTTTATCATGAAAAAACAATATTTAGCAAGTACTACTCAGGTACCACCGCAGCTTATCTCTATCAGGTACATTGATTTTTAATTCACATATGATAATTTTCTTTGTATTTGTTATATTTTTAACTTCAGATTTATGATGTATTTATTTGCTATAGAAGAACAAATCATTTTGAATTTTTTAAAAATATCTACTCCAATCAACATTTAAAGTTCAATGTTGCATATACCATTTTTAAGTAGCTTCTAGGCTTTTTTGATGCTTTTCTTATTCAAGTGGTTTTATAAGCAAGACCTACAAGCAAATTTGAGATAAAAAGTTTTTCAGCTTTTAAGGAGTATCAATGTTGTTCTCTGTTTAGTTTAATTTGTTTAAATAGAGTAGTTTTAGTAAATAAATGTTTGTTTGTTCTTGGTTTTTTACTTATTTGTTTTCAGATTCTTAAGAACTAGGCAACTTAGCAAAGCAAGATTTATTTTATTTTTTAGTGCAATTGGAAAGAGCTAAAGTGCTTTTTAGTCACTTCAAATCATTTGTTTGTTTTTTTTTAAATAGAAGGATTAATAATAAAAATAATTAGACAGTCGAACTGTTACTGATTTGAGTAAGTTTAATGTTTTGTTTAATTTTGTATTAGATATATATTTTATGTATTTAACATGGAAAACTGACTTTAATTTTTGACAGTTAAGTTTATATACATAAATGTGCCTATATATCAAAATATTTTATATTTCTCTGAATCTATATGAACATTATCTAAAAGAAAAAAATTAAGAATAAAAAAAATTTGAATATAAATACATACATATATATATATATATATACATATATATATATTACTTTAGACTGACATTGCTTCATTTTTTATACAAAATTCTGCATTTATTATTTTTGTGCATTAAGATTGTGCCTGATGGCTTTCTTAATTTAGCAAAGAATTTAGAACACAATGCAAATAACTTTACGTAGTGTTCTAAATTCTTTGCTAAATTAAAATGTCAATAAATTTTGTTTTATATTTTTCAGTTGTAAAAATATAAATCGTTCATTTATTCAGTTGTAATAGTAGCATAATCACTGGTAATATGTATTTAATGATAACAGATAGTTATAGGTGACTTGAAATTGTTGTCATATGAAAGAAATAGATCTAGGTGTCATAAAATTAATTGTCGTTGAAATATAAGAAATTTTGCTTGATGAACCGAAAACCTACTTGGCAGAATTCAGTGTCAAGCGGTGTTGATGTCTATTATTTGACTACACATTAGACTCTTTAAAATTAAGCAAAATATGAATTTTACTATTTATAGTAACAAATAACATCAGTTTTAATTTTAAATGGTTTTTTTTTTTTTTTTTTGTAATCTTAAGCATAATTGTGTTTATTTTTTTTTAGTTGTCTTTGTCATCACTTGATTATTTTGCTTACTGTTGAAACATGGTTTTAATTTTGTAAGTTAAATATGATGTAAAATTTACAATATTAATCATTTGTTAACAGTTAGTAAGAAGCCAGGAACTTAGTTAAGAAATCCTGGAATTTAACTCTTAGGTAATGTAAAAACAATTTTGTTTATTGGTAGCATAATAAAACCAGTTACTGTTATTTATTGCATGACTTTTTTACTTTTTCTAACATGCTGTTTTTAAAACACTTCCTCTCTCTCTCTCTTAGATGAGACTTAAATAAGAAATAGTATTAAGAATTGTAGAGGGAGAATCGATTAAACTCTGTATTTACTGAGCTCTGATTAAACTCTGTAATTACTAAGCTAAGCTCTTACGTATTTTTCAATACTGCGATTGTTAGTTTGCTATTTAAAAATATAATTCTTTAAATTGTCCCTTGGTTGTTCAAATATTGTAATAAATAAAATCTTTTTAGTTTCAAGTATTTTCTTTTAGGGATCGTCTATATATTACGTAACGCGAAATTAAACATATAGACAAAAGAAATATCTCAAAAACCGTGTTTCTCTCATTGTCAACTATATGCTGCATTTTTAAGAACTATAGCATTTAATAGTTTGTTTTTCAAAATTGATAAACATCTTATTCAAGGTATAGTAGGTAAAAAAATGTAACATAAACATTGTTATATTTTTTAATGTTCTTAATTTACAGTCTTTAGATTTTCATTTCAAAAATTTAGTGTTACGTATTACTTTATTTATCATTATTTTTACGTATTACTTTATTTATCATTATTTTTTTTTCATAGTTTTTGGTAAATACATCTATCATTCAATAGTTGTAAAATGTGTTTATACGTGTTACATAAAGTCATTTTTGTTTATAGTTGTATATATGTTTAAATTATAAATACCAAAACAACAATTTATATCTTAGTTTGATATTTTTTTTAGTATTGTTAATGCTTTGGTACTTCGAAACAGGTTTTATAGTTACATTTTCAATAAATCTTTAACTGTAATTTCAAAATAGGTTACTATAAATAGGTAAATTGATTTTTGGTAATTGTGCGGTGGTTTTTGTTGTTTTTTTTCTTTGTAATTATGATATCATAATTTCATTACTTTTTTATTTTAGAATTACGTTATGACGCATTTATAAGATTTATAAAATAAAAAAACCTGATTTCTTTTTATTGTAAATTTTTGTTAGTTAAAAAGATATAAATATATGCTATTAGTTAATTTTATATTTTATCTATTTTATGTCTAATAATTTGTTGTACGTATTTTAAGGGGATCTTTGTAAATGGGGGGTTGTAACTAAAAACCTTTAAAAATATGGAGTATATTGTAGTTTTGCGCGTAATTATCGAGTTACTTAAGTTTTATTTTTGTGTTTAACTAATTAGTTAGCTTAGTCTGTATTTGCAACACTTTTGAGGAAAGAAAGAAAACATTCTTATATATGTAGATCATTGTTTTACATTTTATTACTTTATTTTATTCACGTGGCCACCATTAAAGCAAAAAGAGGAAAGGAACTTCTTTATTAGAGTCAAAATATTTAGGAAAATTAAATTTCGAGTTACAAAAGGAATTTTTAGTAAATGGTGGGAAATTACCGTTTACTAAAAACTAATGAAATAAAGAAGCCAAACAAATAATATAGAAATGGTCTGTGTTGAACAGACTTAACAAGACTCGGGTCGGGTCAGCTAGGTTTACAAATTTTTATTTCTACTCCTGTATAATATAAGTTAACTTCATTTTAATCTTAATGGTTCGTGTTATAAAAATTATTACAATAATTTAGTTGACACTTTCCTCAATTTAAAGCATGACCAAGTGTTATTATTTTGTGTCAGTAGCTAAAAACGTATTGTGTTAAACTTAGGAAGGTCGATGAAAATGGTTTTGCCCTACACTGTTATGACCTATGCCATTTGTAAATTACTTAAATAAAGTTAAGTAGTAATTATAAATGTTAAGTAGTAGTTGGTAAATTGATTTACCTCCTCATACTTTTTTATGTTAATTTTACAGATGTATTAATTTTTTCAAGCTGAAGGCGATTTTCTAAACAGGTATTAGTTAAGGTTTTGCAACATTAAATTGTGGAAAACAGTCACTATAAATTAATTATGTAACAGACTTGCTTTTTGCTAGTATAATACTAAAAGACTAGGTTTAAAATTTTTTTGAGCAATAACTATTTTCAGGGGTAGCTCAAGACCCAAAAATTTGACGGGTCCCAAATATATTTTAAAAAATTTCTTCTAAAATATGTCAACCTGGTACTCAAAATAAACAAAATTATATAAAAAATTCAAAATGAAAATCCTTTTTCATAAAGATAACTTTTTTAGACATTAATGCATAAAAACTATTGTTTTAAGGCTGAAAATAAAGTCATAGTTTTCAAGTTTTAATAATAATTTTTACGTAAATTGATTATTATTTTTGAAATTTGTGTACAATTTCACTTTTTTTGAGTACCAGGTTGACATACTTTAAAAAAACTTTTATTTTCAAAATGTTAAGGACCACGTCAAATTATTAATGGTCTGGAATTACCCCTAAAATATTTTTTTATTCAAAAAAAATTTTAAACGTAGTGTTTTAGTATTATATCAGACAATTGATAAAAGTAGCTTTTAAATTTTTTTCAAAAATTTTTTAACAGTCACCCTACAACAAGGTTTATAAAAAACTCTTAATTTAAAACTTTAAATACTATTGTGCATAATGAATATTACTTACATTTTATAAAGGTGGGTCGGGAGTCATAGGAACTATTAACTTATTAGATTATTCACAATGCACAATAGTATTTTAAATCGTATCCTAAAACAGATTTTTTTTTTCTGGCACAATGTAAATATTATTATTTAACTGGATTGCAATTGTCTTTAGTTGCAACATTCCTTCATTTTTTAACACATATGAGCATTTATTTGCTCTAGTGTTTAACTATATCTTATTTCTATATAGTTTTACAACTAATGCAAAAGTAAAACATAAAAATTTACTTTTAAATGCGTAGAAATTTGTAAGTATTCTATGTTGTAGTATTCTATATAGTTTTTTTGAGAATACCAGAGTGTGAATATTAGAGATGTGCCAGGTACCCGACAAGTTTTTAAAGATGTACTGGTTTACCTTGCACTTATTGGAAGTGTCTATTAATTTTGGAGGTGCTTTTTAGTTTTTGAAGGTGTCTGGCAACACAGAGACACATTTTTTATTCTGGAATGCTAAAATATATGCTATAGTATATATATTGATAGAAGGAATATAAATATAAGATAACCCTAATGACTGATACCAATTACACAAAAGGCTATATAATACTAAATTACCAATGCCATAAATATATAAGCGTGTTGTGTCAAAAAAAGTTTAACACCATGACACAAACAGCACAAATAGGGCAATTTATACCAGTGTCACAAATAGCATAATATTAAATGCCAATTCATATGCTATTATCAGAAAGGTGTAAATGTCTATGCCGCTATCAAATTTTTGGCATAAACTAAAAATGAAGTTTAAATTTAAAACATATGCAAATAAACTGTAACAATTGCATGCAATGTTAACCTCGTTTTCTTTAAAAATCATCACCTTTAAACAATAATATTTGCATTAAGAATAAATAAAGTATTGCTAAAAACATTTGCTTTGGGGTTAATTTAAAAGTTAAACAGACAAATAAATAATTTAATTTAGAGAATGTTCTAGTTATAGATAATTTTTTATGGGAAATTGGACTCAACATGACTTTAAAAACATTTTTAGTTATTTGAAGTTGTAATTTTCAAAACATTTATTACTTTATTTATTAAACTGCAAGCTGTTGGTCAGCAGAATAAGAAAAAAAAATTATATTAAGATTTGGATTATAATTAGAAGATTTTAATAAAACAGTTTATTTATAACATAACTTAATGATGCACACATAAACTCGAAATTTAAGTACTATAAAGAAGCTGAAAGAATTAAAAAAAGCAGCACAATAAATAAACAAGTGAACTTAACGAGTAAACTTAACTCAATCATGATTTTGTATATTTATTCCACACGCACAACTTTTTTGGAATCACATTTATGGCATACTCAATGCACATCACCTACTGTTTCAGATAAAGACACACAAATCCTAAAAATATTACCAGGTTATGACCTTTTTAAAAAGTAAAACCAAGTTGTAGGTCAATTTATTTTATGCTTATTCAACTTCATAAAAAAAATGTAGTGACTTACCAATTGTACCATGTCTCACAAACTTCACACTCAATCATATCCTTATACTGAGGTGTACTGCATATAGAACAACTTTAACTTTGTTCTAGGTGAAGCACTATAAAAACATGTTGATATAATGCATAATTTATACACATAAGCAAAACTGGAAAAAAATTTATTAACGTAAGTTTTTCAAATAGGTTTCTCCAAGTTTCAATGAGAAACCTATTTAGATTTAGAGCTGCCAGTAAAAAGTCTAAAACTTTTTTTTGTTCTAAAAATATGGCAACTTACAAATGCAAAATTCCTTAAGTATATCACAAAAAATATATACAGTGATATGCAATTAAAAATGTAAATGTATACATAGAAAAAAGTTCAAACAATTAGTGATATGAAAAAGATTTTTAAATACTTTAGACGGTTTGTACGTAATGGTTTATAAAGAACTAACATATAAGTTAGAAATACCTATCCACAATATGTTTGTTTTTATATTACTATTGGATGTTGTACCAAGTTTTGCTTTGGTCAATTTACTTGGTGATTGTATAAGAGTTTCTTTAAGAAAAAAAAATATATATTTACATATATGTATGTATGTTTGTATGTATATACAAACATACATACATATATATACATATATACAAACATATACATATATATATATATATATATATATATATATATATATATATATATATATATATATATATATATAAGGGATATGACTTTTTAAAAAAAAATATTTCCCTGGCCCAAAAATGGATGAGTTTTTACGCATAAAATGCGAAAATATTAATACTTTCACGATGTTCAAAAAAAAATGTCACGGCCCAAAGCACATTAAGATTTAAAAAGGTTTTAAAAAAATTAATGACCAAAATCATTTCTATTTGCAAACATGTTCATTCATATGATTCTATAAAAAAACATAATTTATTCTAACAATTAATACATGGCATAGTGTTATATTCAATGCAGGAAAAAACATTTTATAAATTTTAAATAAATACAGTTATTGTTTATTAGACAAAATGAAACGAAGTGGAAGATTGTCTTTAGTTCTGCACAATCTATAAAGCTCCTCCATTACTTTAATTGCTCTTTCAGCACATTGATTACTTCTGGGAATGTTGATTGCTGATGGTTCTGGATTCCAATGACTTGTAAATGTAGCATGAGGTTTCTTTTTGTTTAATAAAACTTCATAAAGGTCTGAATAAGTGTTTTCTTTACAGGTTTGGTCGTCAAACCAAAAGTCTGCCCACTTGTAAGAAATAAAGGTACATACAGATTCAAGTTTGTTTCTAGTTTTTGGCATAAGAATGTATGCTAACAACGCTAAAATAGCTCTTGAACTCCACCGAGCATTACTGGTATTAGGGATTTTTTGAAATCTTACATTAGGAAATATTTTATTTTGGTCATAGTATCGGTAGGTTCTCGTCAGATGAAACAGAAACTTCATGTCATCTCGCCATCCTCCTGTGTCTTTTATTTCTTCTGTACCGTTATAAAAATTTGTCTTCAGTGTTTCATAATGTTCTAACAACTCGTTAGTAAAAAAGTAATTAATGTTAGGTGACTTCGGATTTTCTCCCAATATTCCTTCCATTTCTATTCTAAGTATTCTATCCAAGATATGATGTTGACATGGTACAAATTAAGATTTTTGTATCCTTTTTTTTGAAAAATCTCCTGAAGTTTTACAACAACACCATTTTTTTTTCCGGTATTGACATTTGCAGTAACTGTCACAATCATTTTAATTGAATTCCATAGTTTAAATTCATCTATAATATCAGCTATGGCATTGATAATAGTGAAAGATTTTCCATCTATTAACTTCAGTGCGCCCAACTTTATTTCGATTATTTCATTTTTAAGAACGACAACCTGATACTCCCATTGGTCTATATGCTTTCCATCAAAGTGTAGACTCCAATTCTCATTCTTTAAATCTTGAATTAAAGTTTCTTTAAATTTTTTTGCTTCATTAAAAAGAGTCTTGTATATTCCAGACTGTGATGGCGCTGGAACATGTATGCCTTCTGAGGACAGTATTTTACCTATTTTAGAAGCTTTCTTAGTTGATACCTTAGCACAAACCACTAACTTTGTTGCTATTTTACAACTACTATATTTTTTACGTCTTTTCTTCAAATTATTATATTCTTCATCTGTAATTTGATTATCTATCTCAAATTGTTCATCATTTTTTTCAAATTCGGAACTAGAGTTGTCTCTTTCTATTTTACTACTTTCAGTAAATAAAGAAAAACTTTTAGATGATGAAGGTTGGCTGGAAAGTTTGTGCACAATTGATGGATGAATAGTCTTCATTCCTGCCAGCTTTGAAGTAGCATATCCAATTTCTCCTTTGCTTTGTAACTGAATTTCATAAAATCTTTTATCTTCAGATAATAACCAATTGTCATTTTGATTTGTTATATCAAAAATCACTTTTTCCAGAAGGTCGGCATTCCCTTTTTTTCTGAGACTTTCATATTTTTCTATAACATCATTAATCTTTCGCTTCACTGACTGCTCTGTCAGACATGGGAAATTTAATTGTTCTTTCCACAAACTTATAACTTCTTCTGAAATAAGATCTATCCTTTGCTTTTTGGCTTTCACATCAGTACTAGACAAATACTTAAACCTGCTAACAATATCACTTTTTGATGGCATTTCGGAATATTCTTAAAAAGATGTTTCTAACATTAGAAAACGTCTACTTTTATGCGAATCTTGAAATTTCACAAGTTTTTTTTATAAGTCTCTTTATTTTTTTCAACACTTGATTGGCAGTATTTGTATGCCATTTTAATTAAAATCAGCACAAAGTATATATATATATATATATATATATATATATATATATATATTATATATATATATATATATATATATATATATATATATATATATATATATATATATATATATATATATATATATATATATATATATATATAAAGAAGCCCTTTAGCTTCCACTCCTTAAAGAAATGCGTAAGTTTCCTAAAAGAGAATAAAAATATAAAGAAAATGCTCATTTAAGGATTTTTTTCAAGATACGATTTTTAATACTTGTTATATATATATTCTGGTAACATTCTGTTTACATTTCCAAGCAAACGCTTGAATTAAGAGTAAAATTAAGTTTTGTATTTAATAAACAATGTATTTTGTAAAAAAACCGATAGCTTGCCAAAAAACATTTAGCTCTTGCAATATGTTGTTTAGAGTAGCAGCTTTGCTCTCAGACTGTGGGTATATTAGATATATATACACACGCACCCTTTATAATTGTTATAAAAAATGTAAATATATATATTTGTAAAATTTTGTGCACGGACAGGGTCCGTGTACTGGTTGGAAAACTTTGAACCGTAATAGCCTGAGGGAAATAAAGAAAATTGAATAAGTAAATTTAAGTGTTAGCATCAGATTATCAAAGTTGGACACATGTCTAGTACAAAATTACAGTTTAAGTAGATGAAGAGGGAACACAATAAAAATCTATACTGACTAAGGTAAGAACTAACTAATCAAATTATAAAATAATATTTACTAAACTGACTAATATATAAATAACATATACAAAATTAGATTTACGAATAATTTAAAACTTGGGTAGTTTTGAATTTAATTAATCAAGTAATTAAGAATTTATCATTTTATTTACGACTCATTCACAGTATTCTCGCCTCAAGAATTTTGTTTTTAGCACCACGATTTCAGGTTTAAAAGTCTAGCCAATATGAGTTTATCGCTTTATATAGGATTTTAGCAACACAGTCTCGCCTTAATTACTTTCCTTTTAATATAACATTTTTGAGCTAATGTTTTATAACCAATAGGAACTTGTCGTTTTATATAGATTCTTTACAAAATAATTTCAGCTATGTTATATCACTTTTAATATCATAGTTTTAAGCTAAAGTAATCTAGCCAATATTAATTTGTCGTTTTATTAAAGATATAACCCTCTTGTCACCCTGATTAAAGGATCTAGAAACTGGCCAATAGTAATCTGTCATTTTATATAGGACTTTCGCAGAGTAGTCTCGCCAAAGTTAATTCACTTTTAATATCAGTTTGCTGAGATTAGGTTCCCTAGCAAATAGGAATTTGTTGTTTTGTATAGGATCTTTACAAAATGGTCTTACCTAAGTTATTTCACTTCTATTATCACAATTATTGTCATAGTTTTATTCTTAAGTTATCTAGCTAATAGGTATTTGTCGTTTTATCTAGAATTTTAACAAAGCAGTCTTGCATAAGTTATTAAACTTTCAAAATCATATTTCTGAGGTTAAGTTATCTAGCCAACAGGAATTTGTCGTTTTATGAGAGATGTAACCCTATTGTCACTATGATTTTAGGTTCTAGAAACTAGCCACTAGGAATTTGTCGTTTTATATAAGATCATTACAAAGTGGTCTTGCCTAAGTTAATTACCTTTCAAAATTATATTTTTGAGGTTAGGTTATCTAGCCAACAGGAATTTGTCGTTTTATGAGAGATGTAACCCTCTTGTCACTATGATTTTAGGTTCTAGAAACTAGCCACTAGGAATTAGTCGTTTTATATAAAATCATTACAAAGTGGTCTTGCCTAACTTATTTCACATCTATCATTACAGTTTTGATCTTAAGTAATCTAGCCAACAGGTCTTTGTCGTTTTGTGTAGGATTCTTACACGGTAGTCTCACCAAAGTTAGTTCACTTTTAATAACATATTTCTGACGTTGAGTAATCTAGCCAATAGGATTATTGGTACGTGGTGTAAAAGACGGATCGCTAAATGTTTGTGCTAAATGACATGGTATAATTATAAAGTAATTTGAATATCTTTTATTAATATAATTACAAATTTAACGCAAAAATAAAACAATTATACTACAGTTATAAAACCAAATATCATACACTAATAGAAAAAATGTAATAAGATAACAAGGCAATTAACAAAAAGTATAGACACCTAAGTGAAATGTGCAACGCTTTGTGTGCGAGCCAGGTCCCTGGTGTTTAAGTGTAAATTCATAATTAAGTAGTGGTTTTACCTGTGAGGCCCTCCTCAAAACCATGCATGTGTCACAGATGACGTTTCGGGCAGCAATAGTATCAGAGACATAACGCCAATCGTCAAAAGCGTACCATCGTTTTTGATACTACTACCCATGATTTACGTTATGCTAGTCCCATCGCGATAGTTATGGCCTCACTACTAGAAAAGTCAAATCTTTTCTCTAGCCCTAATTATATATAACACCAGTGTCCTCCGATAATGATGTCACGGCGGTCAAGCTTGGATATAAAGTGTGAAAAGCTGTGATTTTAAATATGTCATGAACAAATTTAGATTTAATCTACTCATATGTCTATAATCATACCAAATATATAAATATGTGTGTTCATACATAAGAGCTTCCTTATTTATGCTGGTGTCTATTAAGACTATAGCGAATAAAAAACAAAAGCAAGTACAATAAATCGATATAGAAATGAGTAAGAACTAAGAACACTCACCATCTTTTATTAGATTAATCGGTTTGCAGAGTTAAGCAAAGTTAAGCAAAGTTAACAAAACAGTATCTACACTTGTATGTCTGTATAATAACTAATATCTATAACTCTATATGTAAAAAGCCAAGCTGGAGTGAAAACCTCAACGTGTACTATTAATAACAGTGACGCGAAGACGTCAATATATTAAATAAGAAGTTTTTAGTATAATTAGGTCCCTTGGGAGAATGAAATGAATGAAAGTAAAAAACTTTCTTTTAGATACACGACAAACGGAGATAATCGAGTGAAGTTTTGACATGTTTAAAATCAAGACCGTGCCAGCTCTTAGGTTCGGGTGACAATAAATCTTATGGTTGCGGCAGTTCAATAACTGATTACTAGCGGTACAAGATTTTTCTGTGGATTTACCAGTTCTTTAACTCTATCTGGTTAACATACAAATAGTTTCTATTGAAATCTTTTAATTCTAAACCTATTTCTTTGGCGCGAAACGGTAAATCTAGTACAGAACGCGGCTTAGGAGGAAACTGACCAATTTAGACTGGCGCTTAGAACATTTATAACGTTATCTACTTATATCAAACAAAAAAGTAACGAGAAGGAAGGATTTAAAGTGAAGTAGTTAAAACACAGACAGGTAATTTACTAATAATAAATTGTATAAATCAATAAAAAGAACAAAAAGGAAACAAATGGTCGGAAAGATTTAGTGTCGTCAGGATTAGTGTTGGAAGAAGTCGTTGCTCAGTGAAACCACAGCTCCCCTAAAAGAGAAACGAGAATATATATTTTTGTAAAATTTTGTGCACGGACAGGGTCCGTGTTGGAACACATTGAGCCATAATAGCCAGAGGGAAATAAAGAAAATTAAATTAGTAAGTTTAAGTGTTAGCATCAGATTATCAAAGTTGGACACATGTCCAGTACAAAACTACAGTTTAAGTCGATGAAAAGAGAATACAATAAAAATCTATACTGACAAAGGTAAGAACTAACTAATCAAATTATAAAACAATATTTACTAAACTGTCATTAAAAGTTAAATAACTTGGGCGAGACTACCGTGTAAGAATCCTTCATAAAACGACAAATACCTATTGGCTAGTTTACTTAAGATCAAAAATGTGATAATAGATGTGAAATAAGTTAGGCAAGATTACTTTGTAATGATCTTACATAAAACAACAAATTCCTAGTGGCTAGTTTCTAGAACCTAAAATCATGGTGACAAGAGGGTTACATCTCTCATAAAAACGACAAATTCCCGTTGGCTAGATAACTTACCCTCAGAAATATGATTTTGAAAGTTAAATAACTTAGGCAAGACTGCTTTGTTAAAATATTAGATAAAACGACAAATTTCTATTGGCTAGATTACTTAAGAATAAAACTATGACAATAACTGTGATAATAAAAGTGAAATAACTTAGGTAAGACCATTTTGTAAAGATCCTATACAAAACGACAAATTCCTATTTGCTAGGGAACCTAATCTCAGCAAATTGATATTAAAAGTGAATTAACTTTGGCGAGACTACTCTGGGAAAGTCCTATATAAAATGACAGATTACTATTGGCCAGTTTCTAGAACCTTTAATTAGGGTGACAAGTGGGTTATATCTTTAATAAAACGACAATTTACTATTGGCTAGATTACTTTAGCTTAAAACTATGATATTAAAAGTGATATAACATAGGTGAAATTATTTTGTGAAGAATCTATATAAAACGACAAGTTCCTATTGGCTATATAACATTAGCTCAAAAATGTCATATTAAAAGGAAAATAATTAAGGCAAGACTGTGTTGCTAAAATCCTATATAAAACGATAAACTCATATTGGCTAGACTTTTAAACCTGAAATCGTGATGCCAAAAACAAAATTCTTGGGGCGAGAATACTGTAAATGAGTCGTTAGTAAAATGACAAATTCTTAATTACTAGATTACTTAAATTCAAAACTACTCCAGTTTTAAATTATTCGTAAATCTTATTTTGTATGTGTTATTTATATATTAGTCAGTTTAGTAAACATTGTTTTATAATTTGATTAGTTAGCTCTTACCTTTGTCAGTATAGATTTTTATTGTGTTCCCTCTTCATCTACTTAAACTGTAATTTTGTACTGGACATGTGTCCAACTTTAATAATCTGATGCTAACACTTAAACTAAATAATTTAATTTTCTTTATTTCCCTTAGGCTAATACGGTTTAAAGTGTTCCAACCAGTACACGGACCCTGTCCGTGCACAAAATTTTACAAAAATATATATTCTCGTTCTTCTTTTAGAGGAGCTGTGGTTTCACTAAGCAATGACTTCTTCCAACACTAATCCTGACGACACTAAATTTTACCGACCATTTGTTTCCTTTTTGTTCTTTATATTGATTTATACAATTTATTATTAGTAAATTACCTGTCTGTGTTTTAACTACTTCACTTTAAATCCTTCCTTCTCGTTACTTTTTTGTTTGATATAAGTAGATAACGTTATAAATGTTCTATGCGCCAGTCTAAATTGGTCAGTTTCCTCCTAAGCCGCGTTCTGTACTAGATTTACCGTTTCGCGCCAAAGAAATAGGTTTAGAATTAAAAGATTTCAAAAGAAACTATTTGTATGTTAACCAGATAGAGTTTAAGAACTGGTAAATCCACAGAAAAATCTTGTACCGCTAGTAATCAGTTATTGAACTGCCGCAACCATAAGATTTATTGTCACCCGAACCTAAGAGCTGGCACGGTCTTGATTTTAAACATGTCAAAACTTCACTCGATTATCTCCGTTTGTCGTGTATCTAAAAGAAAGTTTTTTACTTTCATTCATTTCATTCTCCCAAGGGACCTAATTATACTAAAAACTTCTTATTTAATATATTGACGTCTTCGCGTCACTGTTATTAATAGTACACGTTGAGGTTTTCACTCCAGCTTGGCTTTTTACATATAGAGTTATAGATATTAGTTATTATACAGACATACAAGTGTAGATACTTTTTTGTTAACTTTGCTTAACTTTGCTTAACTCTGCAAACCGATTAATCTAATAAAAGATGGTGAGTGTTCTTAGTTCTTACTCATTCCTATATCAATTTATTATACTTGCTTTTGTTTTTTATTCGCTATAGTCTTAATAGACACCAACATACATAAGGAAGCTTTTATGTATGAACACTCATATGTATATATTTGGTATGATTATAGACATATGAGTAGATTAAATCTAAGTTTGTTCATGACATATTTAGAATCACAGCTTTTCACACTTCATATCCAAGCTTGACCGCCATGACATCATTATCGGAGGACACTGGTGTTATTTATAATTAGGGCTAGAGAAAGGATTTGGCTTTTCTAGTAGTGAGGTTATAACTATCGCGATGGGACTAGTATGACGTAAATCATGGGTAGTAGTATCAAAAACGATGGTACGCTTTTGACGATTGACGTTATGTCTCTGATACTATTGCTGCCCAGAACGTCATCTGTGACACATGCATGGTTTTGAGGAGGGCCTCACAGGTAAAACCACTACTTAATTATGAATTTACACTTAAACACCAGGGCCCTGGCTCGCACACAAAGCGTTGCACATTTCACTTAGGTGTCTATACTTTTTGTTAATTGCCTTGTTATCTTATTACATTTTTTCTATTAGTGTTTGATATTTGGCTTTATAACTGTAGTATAATTGTTTTATTTTTGCGTTAAATTTGTATTAATATTAATGAAAGATAATCAAATTACTTTATAATTGTTCCATGTCATTTAGCACAAACGTTTAGCGATCCGCCTCTTTTACTATATAGTCTGACGTAGCAGGGTTCGAATCCTAGCTCAGAAATGATTTTTGTAAATACAACTTTTTTGACCTTAAAAGCACTTGATAGTTAATCTTTTTAACTAAGAACTCACTGACCCTAATGACTCCGACGAATATAGTCTACATTAGAAATGCTTGGACCGGTACGAACTTCTACTAAAATCAACCCCACAAGTAAACCCCACAAGTTTTAAATGAAACTGCAAATTTATACGGACTAGATTACCTAACCTCAAAAATGTAATATTAAAAACAAAATAACTTGGGCAAGACTACTTTAGAAAAATCCTTGAAAAAAAAAAAAAAAACTCGACTAATTCCTATTGGCCAGATAACCTAATCTCAAAAGAAATGATACTAAATGTGAAATAATTTAAGCGAGACTACTTTCATATTGGCTAAATCTATATTGACTAGACTTCCAAACCTGAAATGGTGACGCCAAAAGCAAAGTTTTCATGGCGTGAATACTGCAGGATAAAGCGTAAATAAAACGAAAAATTCCTATTGGCTAGATTACTTAACCTAAGAGATATGTTATTAAAAGTAACTTAGGCGAGACTACCGTGTAAAAATCCTACATAAAACGACAAATTCCTATTGGCTATATTACTTAAGATTAAAACTGTGATGATAAAAGTGAAATAAGTTAGACAGGACCACTTTGTAATGATTTTATATAAAACGACTAATTCCTAGTGGCTAGTTTCTAGAACCTAAAATCATGGTGACAAGAGGGTTACATCTCTCATAAAACGACAATATCTTGTTGGCTAGATAACCTAACCTCAGAAATATAATTTTGAAAGTTAAATAACTTAGGCAAGACCACTTTGTAATGATCTTATATAAAACGACAAATTCCTAGTGGCAAGTTTCTAGAACCTAAAATCATGGTGACAAGAGGGTTACATCTCTCATAAAACGACAAATTCCTGTTGGCTAGATAACTTAACCTCAGAAATATGATTTTGAAAGTTTAATAACTTAGGCAAGACTGCTTTGTTAAAATTCGAGATAAAACGATAAATTCCTATTGGCTAGATTACTTAACCTCAGAGATATGTCATTAAAAGTGAACTAACTTGGGCGAGACTACCTTGTAAGAATCGTACTTAAAACGACAAATTCCTATAGGCTAGATTACTTAAGAATAAAACTATGACAATAACTGTGATAATAGAAGTGAAATAACTTAGGAAAGTTTATTTTGTAAAGATCTTATACAAAACGACAAATTCCTATTAGCTAGGGAACCTAACCTCAGCAAATTGATATTAAAAGTGAAATAACTTTGGCGAGACTACTCTGCGAAAATCCTGTATAAAATAAAAGATTACTATTGGCCAGTTTCTAGAACCTATAATGAGGGTGACAAGAGGGTTATATCTTTAATGTAACGACAAATTACTATTGGCTAGATTACTTTAGCTTAAAACTATGATATTTAAAGTGATATGACATAGGTGAAATTATTTTGTGAAGAATCTATATAAAACGACAAGTTCCTATAGGCTATATAACATTAGCTCAAAAATGTCATACTAAAAGGAAAATAATTAAGGCGAGACTGTTTTGCTAAAATCCTATATAAAACGATAAACTCATATTGGCTAGACTTTTAAACCCGAATTCGTGATGCCAAAAACAAAATTCTTGAGGCGAGAATACTGTGAATGAGTCGTAAATAAAATGACAAATTCTTAATTACTAGACTACTTAAACTTAAAACTACCCCAGTTTTAAATTATTCGTAAATCTAATTTTGTATATGTTATTTATATATTAGTCGGTTTAGTAAATACTGTTTTATAATTTGATTAGTTAGTTCCTACCTTTGTCAGTATAGATTTATATTGTGTTCCCTTTTCATCTACTTAAACTGTAATTTTGTACAGGACATTTGTTCAACTTTGATAATCTGATGCTAACACTTAAACTTACTAATTTAATTTTCTTTATTTCCCTCTGGCTATTACGGCTAAAAATGTTCCAACCGGTACACGGACCCTGTCCGTGCACAAACTTATCTATATTGTATTAAAAACATTTTAGACAAGGGGCGTGACATTTTATTTACACTTTAAGGAAAATAAACATTTCTTCACTGTTTTATAGCAAAAACTCATCCAAAAGTAATATGGGGTTGTCCAAATTGTATAAAAAGGTAAAAAAGTCATATTCCTAATTTATATATATATATATATATATATATATATATATATATATATATATATATATATATATATATATATATATATATATATATATATATATATATATTTATACATATATATATATATATATATATATATATATATATATATATACGTATATATATATATATACATATATATATATATATATATATATATATATATATATATATATATATATATATATATATATATATATATATATATATATATATATATATATATATATATATATATATATATATATATATATATATATATATATATTTATATATATATATATATATATAAAGAAGTCTTTAGCTTCCACTCCTTAAAGAAATGCCTAATTTTCCTAAAAGAGAATAAAAATATAAAGAAAATGCTCTTTTAAGGATTTTTTTTAAGGTACAATTTTTAATACTTGTTATGTATATTTTCTGGTAACATTCTGTTAACATTTACAAGCAAATTCTTGAATTAAGAGTAAATTTAAGTTTTGTATTTAATAAACAATGTATTTTGTAAAAAAACCGATAGCTTGCCAAAAAACGTTTAGCTCTTGCAATATGTTGTTTAGAGTAGCAGCTTTGCTCTCAGACTGTGTGTATATTAGATATATATACACACGCACCCTTTATAATTGTTATAAAAACGTAAATATATATAAAGAAACAAATGTTTGGAAACAAAAAAAAAAATATAAATGAATACCTTTTGTTTTAATGGTCCAGTTGGATATATCTAATAAGTTATTTATTTCGGTAGCTGAAGGTTTTGCTAGCCTAATATTCGATGTTTTTTTTTTTTTTTTTTGTTGAATAAAACGTTGGCTGCTTAGTTATTGTTTTGAATGATGGAAAGCTTTTTCAGCGATTGATATTTTTTTCTGTAATATCTGCAAACTATCCTCATCTGATATTGTACTAAGGGATACTAAATTAGCTAGATTTTTTAAACTTTTAATAATGCTATCTTTTAAAATGTTAATATCTGCAGGTTCACAACCTTTACAATTTCGCAGTCCAATTTAATTGAAGATGTTGGGAAATTGAGAGGTATAGTTGTTGTAAGTATTTTAGGATTACTATGACGATGCACTAAATGGATGTGCTTACAAGGGATATTTTTAGTTAAGAAATCCATACAGTCACAATTATAGAAATGAGTGCAAACTTTACATTCTGGACATTTAGTAAAACATTAAGTGATGTCACACAATTTTTTGTGTATTACAACTCTGTAATGGCAAGCATTTGTTTCAGATGTTATTAGCTAGGCTCTTTTATCGTCCTTAGTAAAACTTTTACATAGTTGTAGGCTTGCAATGTGTCTAGAATGCACCGTTTTTAGTTTATAGCTAATCTTTCATTTTGTTAACTTTATATTTCTTTTATACACTTTGTCTCTGTTAAACTTTAACAAAGCAAACAAGCAATTATTAATTCTTTTATTGTGCTTACCTTGCAGGTAACTGTACTTAAAAATTTTGTGGAAAGATTCCATATACATATTAGTATTTATGCCATGACCCATACGACAACAGAATGCCCATATATGTTTACTATTAACCCAATATTTTTCAAAGTATTCAGCGAACATTTGTGTGAAAACAAGTGACTGCAAGTAACTTTTCAATGACTTTAAATAGTCATCAAATAGGTTTTTATCACTAAGCTGTAAAACAAATCTTATTCTTTTGTATATATCTGCTTCCATTTCAAGATTGTGTACTTTTTTATGCAATTCTTCCCTCCATGCTTTATCAACATGCAAGGTACACCAGAGTTTCAGAGGCGCACATAAGTAAACATCACAAAATGCTTCATAGTATTGGGATGCCAAATCACTCATTATCCATTTTGGACAAAAACTTCCAGAATATTCTTGTAATTTTATAAAAAAAAATTCAAATTTAAATAAATCGCTGTTTGATATACACCATCCAACAGGTTGCTCCTCACCTAATTCATCTACAACTAACATTGAAGTGAAAAGAAAATCATATGCGTTCGTGCCATGCGTAGAACCAATACAAACATCATTTTTTCCAAACTGTTGCAGCATTTTTTTTGGTGCTCTGTTTGCATTATAATTATAAAGTCTGATTCTTTAAATGTATTACATGTATCTAACACACCCTGTAGTTTATAATATAAAACATGACTATTTGCCTTTATATGCCATTCTTTTAGCCAAATTGCAACACTGTCTTGATCATTGGTATGAAGTTGTATAGAATTAATGTTGAATGCTTTCTCTAGGATTTTGATATCTTGACGCTGCGTTAAATGTAACCTGAATTAAACACAACTTGTTTCATCTCTAATATCATTTAGAATTCTATCTTTGGTTACACCCATTTTAAGTTTGCAAGCAATTTCTTGCTTTTTAAAACTTGATAGAGAAATATGTTGAATTTCATTTTTATGTCCATAGTGTGAATAACAAGCATTAACAATAACATGTCCATCTACAGTTTGGGTAACTTTAAGTGTGGACGTGCAATTTTTAGCAATTTTTCGAGTACCTATTAAATAGGTATTTGTGATGATATAGATTAAAATAATATTTGTATATTATATATATATATATATATATATATATATATATATATATATATATATATATATATATATATATATATATTTATATATATATATATATATATATATATATATATATATATATATATATATAATACTTAAAATCTGAATATAGCAAAGATAATAATTCATCATCTGTAAAATTTTAAAAGATTTTTAAAACAAAGTGACCTATAGCACACAAAAACTAAACATGTTTAATAGTTTTTAAATATTTACATTAGGTGTTCTAATTTTATTTTAAACAAATAATGTATTTAACAAAAATGGTATTAAAAAGTGGTCCCTAAATTAATATTAGTGGCAATTACAAACATTTTCTCTTCTTCTAAACATCGCTATTTACTTGATACATACCACTACTTTTAACTAGTCTTTTCTTTGCCATGCATTTATAAAGTCCACTTTTGTTGCATTGATAGTATGATAATTTCCTACCATCTTTATCAATCTTTTTACCAGAAGGTAAAGCATATTGTGTTGCATTATTACTTTCAACATCTGATTTCCACATTTCAAATTCTAAAAAAATTATTTACAAGAATCAAATAATTACTACTAGACAAAAAGAGAGACAATGAATTTGAAAGCAATTGTCTAACACTTTATATATAAAAAAAATCATAACATCAACAGCAACTGGACATAAAATAAAGGCAGTAAATGTTTTTTTTATTTATGTAAGTAATTATGTTTGGAACTATTACAAATTCAAAATCATTTTCACGACACATAATCAGTAACAAATTAAAAAAATAACAAAGCAAGAACACAAAAAGTTGGATGCAAAATAAATGGCATATTAACTCTAAACTATTTCTACTTTTAAAAACATTAAAGCATTACCTCAATAATTAGCAAATGATAATTTTTCTTTCTGAAAAGTATAAAAATGAACTGTAGATAAATGTTTTCTTAAATCCTTAACTCGCCTCCATTTAAGGCGAAACCATTTGTATATATGGCATTTTCATCAGAATTAGTATCACATACCTCAATACTGGTGGAAACTTCACGCACAATAGTGGTAGGAACAACAAAATCAAGATTTATTTCTTTTGAGATAAACCATGACATTAAAACTAATCTTAAATATTTAGAATATTTAGTAGGGTCTTTAAAAAAATGTAATTATTGGTCCCTATTTGACCATTATTTTTCATACATTTAAAGTAATCATATTTCAGACAAGAGATAGCACATACTATTATGGTAATAACTCCACAAATATTTCAACATGTCTGCATGGGATAATTTTCTTTGCAAAAAGAACTGCATTTTTTAACTCCATTCATATATGTCTTTGGATCGTGACAATAAGTGATATAAAAGCTTTCGTTTATGTGATACAATTTTTTGACTAATAATTTAACTTTAGTTAAAAAATCATCTGAAGCTGACCAACCTAAAAAATCTCCATAGTAAAAATTACATTTAATACTATCATAAACTGCAAGTGTCCAGTGGCAACCTGCATTTAAATCTGTACCAGAAAATATTTTCTCGTTGTTTCCTCCAACATTTATAATAAAGATCAGCTTTTCAGGGACAACAGTTATTCTTAATACATAATGCTCAATATTTCAAAAAAAGTTAAAATAAATTACCTTTGAATGATATTGGATAAAGTTTAAAATGCTAGATATTTGCAGCATATGATCTGATGAAATCCATCTAGCACAACATAACTCAGCTAAAGTATTAGGGCTCATCCCATATTCTAATATTTCATTGTTAGCTAGCCTTTTAAAAAGCACTTCTTTGAATTTTTCAATTAAGTTTTGAGAAGGAAAAATACCAATTGATTTTGGTACTAACTTGGGAAAATTAAACCATGTTAACTCTTGATCAACTGCTAGCTTCAATTCTTGAACCCTATGAAGAGCTATTAGAAGCTGAACACTTTCATACATGAACTTTCCTAGATTTCTTCGATATAATGGATTCCACTCGCAATATTATTACGCATAGATAGTTCAGTGGACCAATTCATTAACTGATGTTTAGGTGGTAAACTTTTAAGAGAAAATACATCATCAGTTATACCAACAGGAGACTGGTTTGTTTTGATAGAATAATCTTGAACAGATTTAATAAACTGTTTCTGTGACTTGTAAGCACTTTGTCGATTATAATTGTTGATCGTAAGGTGATTAAGCTTCAACTTGTTTGAAGACAAGATGCCTAAATAAAAGTTCTGTCTTTTAGAAGAAGAAAAATTGCATTATATTTAATGAAATAAAACTGTACTAAAACTCACCATCGTTATTGCGTATTAGAAACTAGAGACTAGTAGCGTGCTCTATTCCATATATATTGTACATATATTATATATATATATATATATATATATATATATATATATATATATATATATATATATATATATATATATATATATATATATATATATATATATATATATGTATATATATATATATATATATATATATATATATATATATATATATATATATATAAATATATATATATATATATATATATATATATATATATATAAATATATATATATATATATATATATATATATATATATATATATATATATATATATATATATATATATATATATATATATATATATTTATATATACTTATATATATATATATATATATATATATATATATATATATATATATATATATATATATATATATATATATATATATATATATATATATACATGATGCCTAAATAAAAGTTCTGTCTTTTAGAAGAAGAAAAATTGCATTATATTTAATGAAATAAAACTGTACTAAAACTCACCATCGTTATTGCGTATTAGAAACTAGAGACTAGTAGCGTGCTCTATCCCATATATATTGTACATATATTATATATATATATATATATATATATATATATATATATATATATATATATATATATATATATATACATATATATATATATATAATATATATATATATATATATGTATATATATATATATATATATATATATATATATATATATATATATATATATATATATATATATATATATATATATATATATATATATATATATATATATATATATATAAATATATATATATATATATATATATATATATTATATATATATATATATATATATATATATATATATATATATATATATATATATTTATATATACATATATATATATATATATATATATATATATATATATATATATATATATATATATATATATATATATATATATATATATATATATATATATATATGTATATATATATATATATGTTTATCCATGCAAAGGCATATTAAATACGGCAACGAGAAATAATTGTTTTCCGGACTAAGAAAAACAATCTTTTTTCGTCCAATCAAAATAGGGAGCCATTCCTGTATTTAACGATTAGTGATCGATTATGGAATTAGTAGTACCACGCTTTCTCCTTGACGACATAGTTTACGAAAAAAATAACGCTCGGCGCGTGGTTTGAAAAAACAGACACTAAGCTTCTATATATTTTTTATATTTTTAAATGCTTAACCGTTGTTAATCCTTGGTTGATTACACATGACTAGATTTTATGATTATTATTGTAGAAACAATATGGGCACGTAAAGTCAATAATATATTCGTATTAAGTACTTAAAAAAGTTGAATAAAGTCTCGGTCGACCGGACGGCTATTTTAAAATACCGTGTCTTTCTGACGCAATATACGATAAGAAAACAACAATTACTCATTAAACATCACTAAAAATAATAAACGCTGAAAGTTTTATATAAAATAGAAAATTTTTAACAACAGCAATAAACAGGTTCAAAATTAATATCAAAATAAATGCATCGACCAATAAAAATAGGTTAATCGTAAAGTCGACATCATTATTATCGACTTATGAAAACTGTCGACCTGGCGCATTAAAAAAAGCAAAGTTTTGTCGACCTTAGGTAGACCTAGTCTACCTAATATATATAGTTCTTTAGTTATAATGAATTTATTGATTTCAACTTCAAGTTCGAAAAAAATCAAACTCACGGTCATAAGCTCACAAAATAAACTTTTTGAAAAAATTTTTTTTTGCTGATTTGATGACCCTTTGTAGTCCATATTCGTTATTTCGATTTATGAATCTAAATAGATAAATATTATTATATCGTTTAAATATAAGTTATTATTTGATAACTATAACTAAATTGTTGAGTTTTTTAGCATAAAAATTGATAACTGATTTAATTATTTTTTTTTTTAACCATTTTAAAAATATTTTACATTCACGCATGCGTAAAAATAGCACACAGAGAATATAATATACCTCATTTTGATGCGAACGTCCAAAACACATCCGAGGACCTACTGTTTTGGACTTGGACGTCAATTGGACGTCCTTAGTCGTATTATAAATTCAAAATCATTTTGGACTTAGACAAATGTGGACCTAAACGGTACGTCCAATGGACGTCCAAGGGCGTCCTTTGCCCATTGGGCTGATTCATATTTCTCGCTTATAAACTCCGCCGTTTTCCTTAGTTCATTAGTTTCTTTTTTTAGTTTTGAATTTTCTTCTAGAAGATTTAATAGCTTAATTTCCATTTTGTTAACCTTCTCGTTAAATATTTTTAATAAAGTATATTCATGAATATCTAATAAGTCTTTAATTTGAGAAACGGTATATTTAGCCATTTTTAATTTAGTTTACAAAAGTACGCCCGTTCACGTCAAATGTTTTTGCGTTATGAGTATTACAATCACTGATGTCAAAATAATAACATTTTGAGGTGTGTATTACAGTACCATTAATTATTCAAGTGTTTATATTGTGTTATTACTATGCAGCGTCTTTGGATGCAAAAACAGTACAGTACCAAAAAACACGGATCATAATTCAAAAGAAAAGTTTTCATTTCACAGGTGAAATTTTTTGTATTTTATTAAGAATAAAGTCTCTAGAGGAGGTTTAGTTAAACCAAGCAAAAGTGTTGTTTGGTATGCAAAGAAACAGAAAGATGTTTCCAACGGTTTCTTGCATTAACAAATAGTAACTTGCCTAATGATATAGGAATAAAAAATGCAATTAAAAGTGCTGTTTTGAGATCAGTTGATTTATCAAAAGTATTCACAGAACTATTTCATCTTATGTTTGATTCGGCTTTAACTGATAATCATTTATTTTCACTGATTAAAATTTCAGAAAAATACACTTTTATCACCTATATATATATATATATATATATATATATATATATATATATATATATATACATATATATATATATATATATATATATATATATATATATATATATATATATATATATATTATATATATATATATATATATATATATATATATATATATATATATATATATATATATATATATATATATATATATATATATATATACACCTACTTTTATTTAAAAAAATTATATTAGTTATAAAAAAATTTTTTATTTGTGTTTAAAATTATATTTTTATCGATTACGCTTAAGGTTTTTTAATTTTTCATATGGTAAATTTAAATTTTAAGCAAAATACAATTCTTTACTACACTTTTATAGGAACCACCTTAGTGTGAAGTATATTCAACAAATCAATAAGGATTATCTCTGTTTTTAATTTATATAACAAGTAACTTACCATTTATGGTAAACATATTTATAAAATGTCAAACATACTTTGTTTTTTTTTTGACAAATGTAAAGGCCTAAATAAAAAAATTTTTATTCACAAATATTGTTTACTTAGATTATTCATACTTTTAAACAAATAAACGTCACAAATAAGCTCATGTGTTGAAAAAAGTATTTTATGTACTATACGACTAATAGAATCGCGTTTCTCATTTTGCGTGGTATATTTTTTTATATTTCAGGTAATTTTCAAAAAATACGTAATTTTTTTGTTAATAAATAAGTTTTAAGAATGGTTTTTAAATGTGTAATTAAATTTTTTCCTAACAAATAAGCTAATGTATTAAAAAATGTATTATATGTACTGTGTATGACTGATGGAATCGCGTTTCTCATTTTGCGTGGTTTATTTTTTTATATTTCAGGTAATTTTCAAACAATACGAAATATATTTTATTGAATTATTTTTAATATTAATTTTGTGCAAATATATGTGCAAATATAGTTTTTTTAATATTTGTAATATTATTTCTAATTGCAACTAGACTTTGGCTTGATTTTACTTAAACAAATGTAATTTTATGTTATTTATCAACTTCTTTAATAATGTTTCACCTTATGTTTGAACAATATTAACAATATTAATTATTAAATATTAAAGTCAATATTAACAATCATTCATTTTAATTAACGTTTTATTGCAAAGCATTGATCAACAGGTCTCAATTAAATTGAAATTTTATTGAAGCACTTGCTGTTTCTTAAATTTTAATATATACAAATATTATTAAAGCTTCTTGTTTTGTAACACACAGTAATAATACAATTATAATTTTACAGATTTAACATCAAATAAATCTATAAATTGATAAAATTTTGACTTCACTAAAATTTTACTTTTAAACATTTTTCTAAATATAATATCATAAAATAGAGCTAAAAGAATTTACTCAGCTTATCCTTATTACATACTTATTGTTTACGTCCTTGCAATATATACTTCATTTACTCGCACAAAAAGTCGTTTTTCATCATGCCTACCCAGAGCGACGAATCTTACAGATCTTAATAATATTTTCTAATAAGAGTCTTAGTAAGGTTAGTAAGACAAGAAAACTAGTAAGATCTTATTAAGATTTGAAAGTTTTCGTGCGAATTACTAATAAGATTTGTAGGGAATGAAAGATCTTATTAAGATTTGTAAGTTTTTGTGCGGTTTCTTATTTAGATTTGTAAGAAATGTAAGACCTTAATAAGATTAGTAAGATTTATTTAATTTTTAGTAAGATATCCAAGCTATAGTATGAATTATTAGTAAGATTTGTAAGATCTTGTAAGATTATTTTGTATTTTAATTCGATCCTACAAAGTTCCAAGCGTATTTTCTCGTAGAGAATGCTAATAAATAAAACAATTAAGAACTTTAATTAATTTTTTCTCGAAACAAATTCATAATTAATAATACAACAGTGCTTGTATTAATAGTTTAAATAATACTTATATTATATAATACATCAAAGTCACTTATGCAAGACTATTTCATACTGTATAGAAACTTTAAATGAGAAAATTGTATTTTAAAGTCTTAAAAAGAAAAAATATATGACAAACTATAATAATACTCATAAGAACTTTTAACTAAATTTTTTCAGGTGGTTACAAATCAAAATACAAATAACGAAAGTAAACTTTTTAATAGTGATAAAACAATGCAATATAAAATAGCGCACAGTTTAACTGTTCAAACATTTCTGTTTTAAATCAAGTTCTATCTCACTGATATCGTTTACAGCTGTGTCAACAGCTTGTTCACTAAAGCGTTTTACAATTGCATCTGACCACTAAAGCGTTTTACAATTGCGTTGTGTTTACATAAAATTGTTTAGGGTAACTTTTTTTGTTTTTATATCTTTGGATCGACTTAGTAAAACTTTAAACTTTCTGTACCAAGTGATTTTGTGCGAAATTAAAATTGTTTTATGACAACTCCTTACCAACAATGATGTAAGATCAACACCTTCCTGAATCTATTGTTTAAAGAAGAAAAATTATTATTATCTGATAATATGAATATGCTAATTTAATATTACTATTATTAGTCGAGTTACGTCATTTTCTAGGCTTTTCTATTTTAAAGTAGTTTCTAGGCTTTTCTATACGCGGTTTTTTTTTAATTTTATTTACTAATAACGCGTATTACGGGTTGCTTACTGCTAGTTATTTTTAATTAACTATTATCAATTTTAAAGTTAATTTAAAAAAATAAATAAAATAAGTTTTACTCAAGACATTACACAACACTATAACAACAATATAACAAATACCACTAAATATTGAGACTCTTTTGCATTGTTGAAGACATGAAAATAACAGTTTGACGAGTTTGTGCACCCAGTTGCACTAATATGTGTATATCCTTCCTTTTCATCGTGCACTGGTGTTTAACTTTACTACAAAAGAAAAAAGTATTATTCAGTTTAACGGTCGGACATCGGACAATGTCAGGCTAAAACTTCAGATAGTCCGCTCAATTTACAAAGTAATCGAACATTTTGACCGACAGGTATTAAAATCTACAAAATAAAGTTGGCATGCGATAGAATGCTGACCACGCAAATGATTTTTTTTGTTCGGCAATTCACCACAACTGTTAAGATGTTTTGATGATTTAAACGTTTCAGAAAAGACTAGAAAAAACTTATTAAACTATTAACTAGAAAAACAAAAAAAAAAACTACGAAACTGTAAACTAGAAAAAAAAAACTAAAGAATGAGCAAAACTATTCCTTACCAAAAAGAAAATAAATTAGCTTTAAAATAAAATTTAAAAAATACGAAATAGAAATAACTTTTAGTTACGTTTTTAATTACAATCGAAAAAATTACTTAAAAACTGATCTTTTAAAACGTTTAATTAACGCAAACTGCTTTTAATAAGTCAATTCTATCGATTGTTTAATAAATGAACAAATTTATTTATTATTGAAATTTTTTTTTTTAATATTTTTAGATTGTATAGACATCTTTTTCAAAAAGTTGCATACAAATTTGTTTAAAAAAATAACGTTGTCATTTTAATATTGTAATTTTTAATCATTTCACGATTTATATAGTGTATTTTTAATTTAATTACTAAGTCAAGTTTAAATGAAACAACTTTTAAACAATTCTTTGTAAAATTAGAAACAATAAAAACAATGCAATTAAATCATGGAAAGATTTAGGTTAACTTATTTAAAATTAACTTATTTATCGTAATTTAAAGTAACTTAAAAAATAGTTTTTTAAAATATTTATTTAACGACATAAAAAACAGTTCCAAACGTTTAAATTTATCATAAAAAATAAACACCTAATAAAAAAAAATTTAAACGCATCACTTAATTTACACATAAAGCGTTTTGTATATATATATATATATATATATATATATATATATATATATATATATATATATATATATATATATATATATATATATATATATATATATATATATATATATATGTATATATATATATATATATATATATATATATATATATATATATATATATATAAATATATATATATATATATATATATATATATATATATATATATATATATATATATATATATATATATAGCGTTTTGTATATATATATATATATATACAAAACGCTATATATATATATATATATATATATATATATATATATATATATACACACATATATATATATATATATATATATATATATATATATATATATATATATATATATATATATATATATATATATATATATATATATATATATATATATATATATATATATATATATATATATGAATATTATTTATGAAAGATTAGTCTAAACAACATCCACATTATTTTAAAATGAAAATTAAAATTATTTGAAATAATATAAATAAACAAAAAGGAAATAAATTATAACTTTATAAATAGAAAGATATATTATATATTTTTGCCGAACATAATAGTCATAATGCGCTGTTGAGCCTTTTTGACACGGTACCCTTGGCAGCCATTGCAACCGAAGTAATTGCGAGATAGAGTCTCAGCTCTATGTTTTATAAGAAACGTGAACGAACTTGTATCTAAATATCTAACGTACGTAAACTCTAAAATAAGTAATGTTAAACATTTATCAAGTTTTACAGTTTGATTTTCACTTGAAAACATCATTGCGTTAAGCTCTCCTTAATTTTGATCAATAAAATATTTTCCTTAAAAAATTCATTACATTATTTTAAAAATATTGTTTTCTAGGTTTCATTATTGTATGTGTAAAAAAAAGTACATTGTTTTCATCTAGGTTTCTAGGCGGAAACATATATGTACGTAATAAAATTTAGTTTTTAACATCCCAGAAGCTTATTTAAATAGAATGATCAAGAATAATAGCACTTTGTTTTATTCATATTTCATTCACAGTCATAGTTTTAGCAAATTTGAGTAAATATTTAAGGAAACTAACCGAAAATTTTGTTGCTTTAAAAATATATTGACACATGACTAACTTAAATTACACGGCCTGATTTGTTGTATTTTCCGTAAAAAAATAAAAGTTTTTTTACGGCTTGTGTATAAAAGCTTGAATTTTTGTTATGGATAAGAATCGAGTTAGCACTGTTTTGTTTTTATAAAACAAAAACTATAAAATGTTTTATTTAAATGAATAAACAATTTAAATAGAACATTTTATTGTTATATTTGAATTGTTAGATTTTCTTTGAGTGATTTCTTTGTGTTTTGCTGGATTTTTTTGCTAGCTAATTACCTGCCACAGCTTATTCCAATAACACGGAATACTGTACATTGACATGCTTTGATTTGAGGCTTTCAAATCAAAACAAATCAAATCAAATATATTTTTAAATAAGTTGTAAAATTTCAAGGAAATTTACAACAATATAAGACTATTATAAAGTAAATATCTGTTTGCACTATAAAGTAAATTCCTGGTTGTACTACATATTTTAGATAGCTGTATCAACATTTATCAACATGCTACTAAAAATAACTTGACATTTTGCTAAAACTGCATACAACTCTCCATTTTAAATAAGTTTTTATAAATAATAACAATTTAAAAATTTTTTGCATTTATAATAAATACAAAAATATTTTTATTTATTATAACTGCAATTATTAGGAGTAAAACATTTTTTTTAGAGCTATTAACACAGCAAAATCATGTTTTGCAATGTAAATACTATGCTGCATGTTTCAAACATGCAGCAATCGAAAATCAACAAACCAGGTCATTTATTTATAGAAGGCCAAGAATTATGAGGCATACCACTTGATTCTGAGTCAAATGGCTTTTAATAAAATTCTTAATCTTTCATTGTCTTTTAAAAGCTAACATGTTTCTTTCCCTATATAGTTTTGTAATTGCAAAACATGCAAATTAAAAACTGTAGTATGTTAGAAAAATCGTTGACAAAAACAATGTATTAAGTAATTGCCTGCTTCATGTGGGTAAGATGTATTTGCAAAAAAGCATCCCAATATCAAAGTGGTAAATAGTTTGATGAAGGTTGAGTAAAAAATCTTTATAAGGAAATAGCTTTTGTTTTTATAATTGTAGGGCTTCAAAAAATTATTCTTTTGTTGTGAAAGCCTCAACTGAAGTTTGCATTACAAACTTATGTTTGAAAAAAATAATTGATGAGTCTATTGCTTTAACAGAACAAAAATGATTTAAAATAAGATATGTTGTTGCAGAAATCTATTCTACCAATAATAATGCGTTTTCGTAGTTTTATAAAGCATATACTGGAGACAGGGCTGGATTAACACTCTTTGGGACTAAGCTGAATTGATTTTAGAGCCTTTTTCAGAAAAGGGTACAATTTTTTATGTCAATTTATGTCAATTTTTTATTTTACTAGATAAAAATCATATTGCACAAGTATACTGACAGTATAATACTATACACATATATGTAAGTAGATTTTATAAATACAAAAGAAACTAGAAAATAAGTAACATTTTAGCATAAAATTAAATATGAAAAAATTTTACTTATAGAAATTTTTTCTCTTTTTTTTTTTTTGACAAAATTTTTTGATTAGAGAACCCGTATCAAGAAGTTTTATTAAATCCGCAAGATGAAATTCATAAATTATTCTTAGTTTCTTGAATCATATTTGATCTCAAAAAACTTTTGTTCTATTTGTTATAATAAAGCCAAAAAAGATTCTCAGAACTGTCTCAAGATTTGGAAATACAATTTCTAAACATTTTTCTTATATTAAAATGTAAATGTAAAAACGAGTCATAGCCGTTTCTTGATATTTAGTTTTGATAGAGTTATGAAATTGAAAAATTTCATCAAACAAAGACATATCAATATCTTCATGATATTTTCCAACAATTTCTTCAACATTTTTTTTCAACTTTGCATTATCGATATTCACATAAATCAAAAGTCCAAAAGCTGTGTTAGATTCTTAATAAACAATCACCTTTTTATTCAAAATTGAGTGAATTGCATCAACGACCTTAATAAAAATATTATTCTGAAACCAGATCTTTTTGACTTATTATAATACATTTTTTATAGTTGGGATCATCAAAGAATCTTTTTTTTCACGATTCCGTTTCGAACTATTCACGATTGTTTTTTTTACTGTTTACTCTTTGGCCTTAAAAAAAAGATTTTAAACAAAAGTGATTGTAATCCTTGTGAAACTGTTGGACATTTATTGAAATCACTAACAAAGTTTTAAATAGATTTTGGTCCTTTTAAAATATATACGAAATATTGTCTTCAGAAAGATGTTCCCATTAACCAATGTTAATTTTTCTGTTGTTGTTTAAGTTACAGCTCTCAGTGAATAATTCATTTTAATGTAATAAAAAATCCACTTTTTTGTATATTTTAGGTCATAATATACGTTTCTAATAATTTATTAAGTTAAGTAAGTTTATATATAGATTAACTACGTAAACTTGTATTTCAAACATAATAAGAAAAGTTTTTTTATGAAAAAAATATAAACACAAAAAAGTTTTTTTTTTGGTGAATTGTTTATAATTTTTAAAATACTTTTGCTCATTATTTGAGCAAAAAAATTAAATTTTTTTTTTGTTTAAATAAATAAGGTTTTAATCTTTTTGGTAGTTGGTTTAGCTTAGTGGATTCATTTTTTTATTCTTTGTAAAAAATAAAACATTTTATGTTAAATTTGAAATAATTTAACAATCTTTACTTGATTATAAATAAACCCCGACGGAACGATTTATTTGTTTTTTTCTTTATCATTGTCTACTCTCCCTGTTGGTTTATACTGAAGTCTGTATGAAGGTAGGGAAGAGCGGAACTAGTTGAGCATTGTGGCAAGTTGGGCAGTTAAAATATCTCAAAAACTACGCATCACATGACAAAACATCTAATGGATGAAAGTTAGGGAATTGGAATGTTTACACAATGTTTGCTAAAAAGCTAATACCCAACAAAAGTTTGCTAAAAAGCTATTGAATAAGATACATGGGCACTTTTTCTAATTTGGATCAAAGAAGTAAAAAAAAATTTGTTAGCTTTTTTTCTCTTGTATGCTTATAAACTTTTTTTTCTGCTATCACTTAAGTGTTAATAATTTACCGATTTGTCGGACTTTTGATTAAAATTAACTATTTTCTTAAGTCTTATAGTTTTTTTCAAAACCAAACTAATGCGTCACCTTGTCTAGTAGGGGTAAGTTGAGCAGCTTTGAAAAAAATAAATAAAACTGATTTATCGAATAAAAAAGAAACAACTTTTTTGAGAAAAAATCAGGCACATTTTTTATAGATATTTTTAAAATTAGTTTTAAAACGGGTTTTAAAGTTCAAGGTAGTCTTATAAAATTATGACACTTTCTTACAATATAGTTTTTTTTTATATACTTAAAGTGTATAAAATAAAAGTGTATAAAATAAAAAGTTTTTGTTTTTCACTAACAGTATCTGAGTGAAACTATACTTACGCTTTCTATTAGTGAAAGTTTTATTGATGATTCATCCAAATATCGTACCATACATATTCATTTATTTATTAATTATATATATATATATATATATATATATATATATATATATATATATATATATATATATATATATATATATATATATATATATATATATATATATATATATATATATATATATTATATATATATATATATAAATATATATATATATATATATATATATATATATATATATATATATATATATATATATATATATACATATATATACATATATATATATATATATATATATATATATATATATATATATATATATATTATATATATATATATATATTTATATATATATATATATATATATATATATATAAATATATATATATATATATAAATATATATATATATATATATATATATATATATATATATATATATATATATATATATATATATATATATATATATATATAACAAACAAATATCAAACAAATATATATACAAGAATAAAAAAAATATGTCCGTAGAACAAAGAAAACAATAAAATCTTGTTAACAAGTACCGTTTTTGTATATAATGTATAAAATATTTACTATTCTGGGGCTCAAAAAGGGGGCTCAAAAAAGATGAAGATGATAATACGTCATCGCAATTTTTTCATAGAGCCCCTATATACACTATCCATAGAATATAAGTAGTAAATTAAAAACCCTTATGGGCATAAAACCGCTGCGCTGATCAGTAAATCAAATAAAGATAAAATATAAAAAAATTTGAAAATAAATAAAATTTCTTGGTGACTCTTTTAAAAACAAAAGATTCTTATTTTTTAAAAATTTATTTTTTTATTAGAAACTTAAATGAACTTAATAACTTTGCCATACATTTAAATCCTTTTTGATAACTATTCCATATATTTGGTCCTTGATATGCAATAATTTATTTAGTATATTTGTTATAGTTTTGAGGCAGTTTATATGTGTTACTTACATTTGTTCTTAGATAATAGTTTCCATTTATGTTTATTTCAAACTTGTTTTATATATATATATATATATATATATATATATATATATATATATATATATATATATATATATATATATATATATATATATATATATATATATATATATATATATATAATTTGTATATAATTTTTGTCGTTACTTTTTATTGTTGTTACATCTGATGATCGCTATTGCGTGAAACTTTTAGTTATGTAATTGAAATATATCTTAATAATTATTTAGTTTTCACTATATATATATATATATATATATATATATATATATATATATATATATATATATATATATATATATATATATATATATATATATATATATATATTATATATATATATATATATATATATATATATATTAGCTACACAAAAATCAAAGCATAGTATTTTTTAAAGAAAAAAAAGCAAAATTTTTTTAAATATTTCTTTTTAAGTTAATAATTTAGTTTAACAAAATTATTTTTGATAAACCGATGGCACTCCATTGTCGGCTATTAATCTCAATTTTGTCTTGATACCCTTCATAAGTGATTGTAAAAATGTTGCATAAATTTTTTTCAAACACGCATTGATACGCTCAATTGTTTGTTGTGAACATTTGGCGTCCCATCCATACTTATACATATTCTGAGCCAAAACTCCCCAAAAGTCTTTGATTGGCTGGGCTTTGGGGATATTAGGAGGCTTCATATCAACCGGCATGGAATTGATATTTTCATCTATCCAGAAAATGGCCTCTTTAGACTTATGATTAATAGCTAAATCTGGCCAAAAAATGTATTTTAGGTCTTGATGATACTTATCAATGAATGGTATGTCAATGGTAAGTCGTTCCTCTAAGCATTTTTTGATATTAATGCTTGATTTTATTTCAGAGGATGTTATTGACTTAAAGAGTGGTTTCGACATTCGCTCAGATTGGGTTATCCAAATAAAACTTTTTTTGAATTTTTTTTTTATTTTGAAGTACTTTTCATCGTCTAGAATTAAAACACTCTGTTCTTTATAGAGGTGATTTATGAGTTTTCGGCGTCTTTTTTGTTCTGTTAGAAGCTATCCATCATCGTATTTGGGTGTTTTTTCACGTTTACGGTATTTATTCTTCATTTTGGCCAGTTCTGCATAAATTGTCTTTTGATCGACATTAAGTTTACGTGCGAGTTTTCTTTGAATAACACTTTTACGATTGTTGGTCAACATGTGAAGTTTTGTTTTTATTTCTTGAGTCTATGATGATGGGAATACAGAATTTTTTACAATTTCTAAACACTGTCCTGTAAGGTGTCGATTGATATAATTATATGCCGTTTTGCGACTGATTCTTATTTAAATAAATGGTTAGGAGCTTCGTCTTTGGTAGCTTTAGGGTTTTTTACAAAATAATTTTTGACATTTTTTTGAAGAACTGCTTTTTCTTTGCCGTTTATTTATTTTTTTTAATAATTTTTTTTTTTTAAATAAAACAAGAATATTTAAAAATACAAATTACATTTAAATGACAAAATATAACATCATGGATTTCAATCAAAACTAAGTTAACTTTTGTGTAACTAATTTCTCCTCACTCGTTATATATATATATATATATATATATATATATATATATATATATATATATATATATATATATATATATATATAAATATATATATATATATATATATATATATATTTATGTATATATATATATATATATATATATATATATATATATATATATATATATATATATATATATTTACATATACATATATATATATATATATATATATATATATATATATATATATATATATATGTATATATATATATATATATATATATATATATATATATATATAAGTATATATATATATATATATATATATATATATATACATATATATATATATATATATATATATATATATATATATATATATATATATATATATATATATATATATATATATATATATATATATATATACAGGGCCGGTTTAAAGATTTTTTTTTGTATTGTTTTGTAAAAAATGTGTAGTCATTCAAAACTCTAAAAACATTTTTTAGGGTTTAATATCTTTTAAGTTTTTTAAATAATAAGATAAGTATTGTTGTATTTGATGATTTCTTAAAAATTAAATGAGCAATCAAATTTAAGTAAAAAATAAAACATAAGTAAAATAGGTTATATAAATAAAATAATAATTTTTTACAACAGTTGTAATATGAAAATCAAAATACAATGGTATTCGTATCATTAACATATATAAAATGTGTTTTCAGTAAATTGCGCATATTTATTAAAACCCCTAGATTACATTAAAAACATAATATTCTAATTAATGTTTACCGTACATTACTTAAAAACTGAATACAGAATTGTAAGCGCCGTAAAATTAATTTTTAAACAAAGAAATTAACAAATATATATTAAAAAAGTTAATTTTGTCAATAAAATTATCCAATGGTATGATAATTATCATACTTTTATATACAATAATGCATATAAACAAATAACAACAATACAAATACAAATAAATAAATTATATATACAAATAAATAACCCTAACAGTATATATTTTAGGCAGATTAATAATACATAGTGACATAAAATAATAAACATCGTAAAATAACTTTTATAGACAAAATAAATAGCAAATCTAACGCTCTATTGAATAATAAATTGAAAAAGTTGTAAAGCCTCTAACAAACATATTACTTTTAAAAACATTTAAAAAAAATTTTTTTTTTGCCTTAAGTTTAATAAAGGCCATCCCACTAAGACTGTCCTTAGTGGGATGGCCACATTAGCAATTGAACACCAGTAGAAAGAGTCAATCAAAAGTACTTTTTGATAATCTTTGAATTGAATTCTTGCTCGTCTGGCCACTGATACGGTGAGGGTAAGCAAAATTCTCATACATACACATTGGGAAAAATGTCAATCAAGACAGTATTGTTTTTGGGAAGTTATCTTTTGGCAACATTAGAGCTAAGATTACAATTTCACTAAACAGTTCATTTCCATTGATGTCACTTTTGCCATCAGCTATAGAATTGGATTGCAGGTTTTTGCATTTTTTTTTAATTGCATCTGTTTCACATTCGTCAATTTTTTTCAAGTTATAGAGGAGTTCTAAATGTTTGCTGTGATTTTCCATTAGTTCAAATCTTTTTGACAATTAATTAATTGCAGTGTCTAAAACTAAAAAAAAAAAAATTTACTTTGAAAAGACTCTTTTGCCGACTTCACAGGTTCATCTTTAGTTTAATAAGAAAATTGCCTTTTGTTCTTTCTTGGCTGAACCACTACTTTATCAGAGAAATTTGGATCGATGTCCAGTTTTTAGCTAGTTCCTTTGCATCTTTAATAAAATTATTCAATCCATTTTTCGATCTCAAGTTCTCCAAAAAAGTCTTGACACTTTTATTTAGTTTCAAAGCGCTCTGTAAACCAACAGTTTTCATCTGAAGTGTTTTGCTTACTAAATTAATTTTGAACAAAACATCATACCAAGTAACCAATCAGCAGAGGAATTTGAAATCTCTAATTTTTTTAGCAATTCACTTAGCGGTACACTTTCTAAAAGCATCAATCTTAGAATCTAACGTCAATTTATAGACAAAGGTTCAAGGGACTCTATCCTGCTCTCCCAACGGGTTTCAATTAAAGGTTTTACAGTCAAGTTAGTTACAAGGTTTGCTAATATATTCCATCTATTGTTTGATTGATAAAAAAAAGTTATAAAGTTCTTGTATATTGTTGTAAAAGTTAACAGATAAAGTGCAGGAAAGTGCTGCCTCATTGACAACAAGGTTTAACGAATGACTTCCACAAGGAACAAAAAAGCGTGTGAGTTAAGGTCAAAGATCCTTTTTTGTACTCCTACATTCTTTCCCTTCATATTTGACCCATTACCATAAACTTGGTTAAGCATATTTTGTAAAGATATTCCTTTTTTTGAAAGCTTGTCTTACAAGCAAGCTGTCAACTTTTGTGTCTGAGACCTGAACAAAAACAAGAAAATATTCCCTTACGTTTACTTCTTCACCTGGAACTGCATAGACAAACCAAACTACAAGAGTCATTTGTTCTCTACAACTTACGTCAGGAACGCAGTCAAGAATTATAGAATAGTACAAACTTTTCTGCAGTTCACACATGATATGCTCAGTAACTTTACAGGAAAAAAGAAAAAAAACTCATTTTGAATTTGTTTGCTTAAAAAATGCACGTCAGTTTCTTTAGCAGTTATCCGACAAAGATGTTCAGAAAGGACAGTGTCAAGTTTTAAAATGTGTTTAACATGTTTTAAAAAGTTTCCATTGTTTTCTTTGAAAACTGTTTCACTTGTTCCACGAAAAGCTAATCCTTGAACTACTGTTATTAGGAAAATTATTATTTTTAACCTGTACTGGTCCTGTTACAACAAGCACTTGACGAATGTCACCGCAGCCATTAGGCGAGTCCGGTTGATAGTGACGAAGTGACCGCATTTTTCCTCGGCACTTGAGTTCTGAAACAATAACAATGATTATTTTACTAAATGAGGTTTTAAACAAAAACAACACTGTTTTTAAAGTTCATTTTTAATAGCGGATGAAGGATGATTATTACAAAGGTTTTCAGTTTATTTTTCCAACTTAAGTAACCCTACTTTTTACAATTTTTTAAAATGACGTAGAAAATCTCTCGTTTGTAAAATTTGTTAAAAAGATTTTTTTATTTTCTATCTTTTATTTTTGTAATTTTGTATTGTTTTTTATTTTTACACCAAAAATAATTAGTTTGCCGTTATCATTTATTATCATTTATTTTATTTCGTTTACTATTTTCCAGAATTGTGATATATATTTCAATGCATACATGTATACAATTGTATTTTGATTTAATTTTTTTTAACTCACTTATTTGTGCGTAGAGTTTGATGTGTTGATTATATTTAGCTTATATATTTTATAAAACTATTGTAAACATTCAACTGAAAATAAAGTTTTTAAAGACTAACATGGTGGAAAGGTCCGCTTAGATCCTTTGTAATCTTGTACAATCTTGTACGTTTGTTTAAGCAATAAACATATATAAATGGAGAATAAAAAAAAATACCTTGGCTTTATTTACTTATATTTTTAAAAACATTTTTAAATTTGCGGCAGATTTTTTAATTAGGTTTAAATTAGATTTTTTTGGAGAGGAGTTAAAATTAAAGTTTTTATTTTAAAACAAGACTTTGTACTTTCGAAGGTCTTCTACTGTGTCTGTAAATAATTTTTTTTTTCAACAAAACGCTAATAAATTGGCAAGTTTAAAATCAAGCACAAACCTTAAATAAAAATGGTGAACTTGACGTACTTGTACTTAGTTGGAAATGTAAGCGTTCTCTTAGAGAAAAAGATTCAAATACTTTTACAGGAGTGTCTTTTAAAACTTGAGACTGTGGATTTTTTTCTGACATCTTCTGGCTTTTGAGTATAAATTAATTTATTATTTTTTTGTATTATGATTTATAAATATGATTTAAAGTACACCCAACACCCAACATCAATAAAAAAAAGTATCGTGAAAATAGCACACTATGGTTATTAAGACTTAAATAATGGTAAATTATCTCTCTAAATTATTATTACTGTATTTTTATTTATTTTTTTATATATTTATTTCGCTTTACGGTTAACAAAATTTACAATTAAAAAGATCAAACACGTAAAATAAACGGCCGGAGCAAGAAGAAGATGAATATTATCTTATCGCCGAGCCTCGTTTACATTGTCGCCTTCAGTTTATATAACAAGTTAAAATTAAAAGTTAAAAATTAATAGGTTGAAGATTCTATAGTAAAACACAATATATTATAATTATATATATATATATATATATATATATATATATATATATATATATATATATATATATATATATATATATATATATATATATATATATATATATATATATATATATATATATATATATATATATATATATATATATATATATATATATATATATATATATATTTGTTTAGTTATTTTATTTTTTTTTATAAGAAGAAAATAAGAAACAAATCAAGACAGTAATATGACTTTTTTCAGTTTAACTATTTTAGGTACTTATTTGTAAAAAAATTTTAAGATCGAAGTAATTTTCTAATAGAAATAGATTTTCTTTTGAATTATTCTAGAGAAGAGTTTTATTTTTAAAAGAATTTTTTAAAAAACTTTTTTATATAAATGGCCAACGGTATTGAATTTGAAACGAGCTGAGTTTTAAATAAGATCTTGGAACAACAAAATATTTATTAGTCGAAAACTTTGTCGGGTATTTATGAGTAATTTTGGTAAAAGTGAAATATATTAGGAGATTAACCATATTATGCCTTAAACATTAGAAGCATAACTTGGTATATGTTTATAAACTTTGTTTCTAAACATATACCTAATATATAAGTATATAGTGTATGTATAAGTTTATAAACATTGAGTACATAAAGTTCCATTAAAAGAGATTCACCATTAACAGTTCTGTTAACACCAAATATAAATATACTTGTGTATAATATAATTGCATTTTTTTTTTTGCTATAGATTTTTTTAAGCTTCTAATAATAAGTACTTCCCCATGCAATATTGCAACAGGAAAGATAACTATGAATAAATGAAAAATATACAAACTTTTTTTTTTTTTAAATTTTTTAGGTGCCCCAAGAAGTCCTTGCGGTCTTATCACGATGCGCCGCAGAGAAGCATTCTATAGGAAGTTCACGCCTCCTTCCTAACCGATGTCGCAAAACTTGCCCAGAGGTGGGGTTTGAACCACGGATTATACGTTTCAGAGGCAAGTGCGCTACCACTGCGCCACGGCTGCTATTTTTAAAGACTCAATATTAAGAAATAGTTAAACTTTATATAACAATAGATTTAGTATGATATTTCCATGATATCTTTCATCTATAATCATTTCTAGAGAGTTAACCGTTGACTCTCTTTTAATACGTGTTTTATTCATAAGGAGATTGGGTAATTTTAAAAAAAGATTATCTCCCTACTAGGTTTGTGGAAGAAGATAAATTTAGTTTTTTCAACATTTAATGAAAGTTTATTAATTGTAATACAGTCATTTATTTTTTTATAATTCTTCGTTTGATATTTTAAATAGATCTTTTATATTACTATTTGAATAAAAAAAAGTTGAATCATCAGCAAATAAAATAACATCAAAACTTTTGGATACTAAATATAAACCATTTATATAGAGTAGGAATACTAGTGGGACTAAGATTGATCTCTGGGGAACACAACAAGTTATAATATGTTTTTCTGTTTCATTTGCTGAATATATTATATATTGTTTTCTGTTGGACAGGTAACTTTTAGACCATAGTAAGTTATTGGTTAGTATTCCATACAATTCTAGTTATTTTATAAGAACATCATGGTCAACAGTGTCAGATGCTTTTGACAAATCAATAAAAACTCCTAATATATAATAATCATTATTGAACCAATTAGATATATAATTTATTAGCTCGACTAGCGCATAATCCATTGAATGATTCTTTTTGAACTTAATTTGTTTATTATACATTATAATGCTGTCATTTAACTATTAAGTCTATCATATATTATTCGTTATAATAATTTTGAGAAGCATGGTAAAACAGACATAGGTCGATAGTTTGACATATTTGTATCATCGCCAGATTTAAAAATAGGTATGATACTAGCAATTTTTAATTTCTCTAGTAATTTTTGATTTCTTTAGTAATTTTTAATTTCTCTATTTCTCTATATATATTTATTATATATATTTCTTTATTTCTCTATATCTAATTTTTAATTTCTCTTGTATTTTTTAATTTCTCTAGTATTTTTTAATTTCTCTAGTAATTTTTAATTTCTCTAGTAATTTTTAGTTTCTCTAGCAATTTTTAATTTTCTATTTATTAACTAACTTGATAGTAATAAACGCACTAATATTATTTCTTACCTGAACTTGATGCTGATTATAATATAATCTAATGTAATCTAGAGAAAAATTTATTCAAATCTGAATCTAGAGAAAAATTTACTCAATGTCTTTGCTTGTTTTTGGTTTTTTCTCTCCATATCTGATTTATCTGATCTCCACCATTATAACTCACCAACTTATTTTTTCAAATATTTAACTATAGTTAAATATTTGAAAAAATAAGTTGGTGAGTTATTATGGTGGAAAAAAAAACCAGTTTTCATATGACATCTAAAAATTTTTGTTATAAAGATTACTTTTAGCTGTAATTGTTTTTTTATTTAAATGCTGAGCAAATGCTTACAAAATCAATAGTCTAAAATATAAACTTTGGCGCCTCTAACATGTAAATATACAGTTACAATAAACATTTAACTCACAAAATATGATTTAAATAAACAATAAACTAACAAACTTATTCTTTCAAACAATCACCTAATTACTACTTTTAAATTTAATTATTTTTTTTTTCATTGAATTGCTGAGCAAATATTTACAAAATCAATAGTCTAGCATATAAACTTTGGCGTCCCTAATATGTAAATAACTCAGAACATGTACACATTAAAGACGCCAAAAGTTATATTTAACTTTTATTTTTCTAAATCCAAATTAAAATTTGAAAGAAAAGAGCCAGCGCGACGCCCCAGAAAAAACAAGCGCCCTATGCGACGGCTTAATTCGCATAGCCATTGCACCGGCCCTGTATATATAAGCAGGGCCAGCACGAGCAGGTAACACGTGGGGGAGGGGGAGTGCTATTACAACTTTTGCCAACTTAAAAAAAAAAAGTTCTTGTTTTTTAAAATTTGCCTACTGCCTTATCGACTTTACCCGATTGACTGTCTAAATTTACAGACTAACTTGTCAAATATGTCTACATTTACCGACTAACTAGTCAAAAGGGTCAAATTACAATATAAAACTCTGGATATAAATATAAAATCAAAATTTGAAGACATTAGAGAGAAATATTAACAGACAAATAGAACTATTACAAAGCAATAAAAGTTATAATACAAATTATTATACCGTAATAGTAGAAAACAAAAAAACAAACAAAAAAACAGTAATAATAAAATTAAAATAAATAAAAACTATATGGACAAATTTATATTATAATGAACAGTTTGTTTATTTAAAGATGGAAAAATAAAAAATATCGCGTTTTTCTATAAAATATGTTCACATTTATTGCTATTACGTTACTCAAGAAATATATTTTACGATCTAGAAAAATTTTCACAAGGACTTTTAACTGTAAATATTTTACAAATGCTGGAAAAGCTTTATGTTAAGAGTAAAAAAAACTTGTTTGGATATAAACTTCCTTAAAAACTGCAAAATATTTAAAGTGTATCTAAAGTACTTAGATTTTAATAGACCTCATGATAACCAGTCGGATATAATTTCGATAAAAAAGCGATTACTCAAAAGTGCGTTACATAAAAGAATCAACAAACAAAAATCTCTGTTGAACATATAAATGATTTAAAATCTCAAGTAAAAAACAATTGCGCAACTATTCAGTAGTATTTTTTGTTAAAAGTAGTTAATAATAACATTAAGAAAAAAAATCTTTCTGTTATTGAAACTCACAAGAAGAAATTATGCTCGCTCACAAAATATACTAGCCTTCTATCTAAAGGAAGACTAGTAACATTTGTGAAAAACTTTACTTCCTTCCTTCTACATTTTGTTCATAAAATGTCATCATACACTTTACAACAAGATGAACTAGAATTAATAAATAACGGTCTTAATTTTGCTACCGCCAGTATTTATAAAAAAAAAACAGACGTTTGCTCAATTTGATAGAATTGCACAGTTTCTCAATACTCAGCTTAGAAGTAGTGATTCTGAACCTTAACTCTAAAGCGAACTTTCTCATTTAGCAAATAATTATGTATATAAATACACACCATCTGAAGGTTGGATAAGGAAAAAAAAAATATTGAAGAGACTTAAGAAAAATGGAAACATTGTAATCACAAAACCAGACAAAGGGAATGGTATAATTACTTTTAATAAAGTTGATTATATCTTTAACTAATATTATAAGTGATAAAACTAAATTTAAGGAATTAAAAGATGATCCAACTGTTAAAAGAGAACAATCTTTACAAGAGTATCTTTTGAAACTTAAAAAACGTAAATATTTTGAAAATGATGTTTACAATAAAATTTATCCTGTTGGTTTACAAACAGCAAGAATTTATGCTTTACCTAAGTTTCACAAACTCAGTGAAGATTCTTCTCTACCACCTTTTAGACCAACTATTTCAACAATCGGGGCATATAATTATAAACTTGCCAAATATCTTTCTGATTTATTGTCTCCTTATATACTTAAATTTATTCCACATATTCCACATATGACTCTTTTTCTTTTGTTGAAAAATTAAAGCAAGTTGATATAACTAACAAATATATAGTTTCCTATGATGTTGAAAGTTTATTTACTAAAATTCTACTTAATGAGACTATAAGTATAGCTACTGATTTATACTTTAAAGATAATCCTGTTTAAAATATTTTTTTAAAGCTCAGTTCAAAAAATTACTTTTTTTTTTTTTAATTTATTATTATTATTTTTTTTTTTACTATAACGGTATTATATTTCGTATTATAATTTTTGTTGGTTTGTAACAATTCCCTTTGTCTGTTGATATTTCTATGTAATGTCTTCAAATTTTTATTTTATATTTATATCCAGAGTTTTTAATTGTAGTTTTATATTTTGAAAATGTAGTATGTTAACTATGAAACATGTCAAGATTAAAAAATATTGTTTTTCTTTGAAATATGTTCACATATATTGCTATTGCGTTGCTCAAGAAATTTATGTGCCCAGGGCAAGCATTAGTCATAAACATATGACTATTGGAGTCTTTACGAACTAAAAAAAGATAACAATCAACTCTAAGATCACAAGACAAGACATTTAAACTCAAATTAGTCACACAAAGAGCAAGAATGTTTGGTCTAGACTCAGCAGAAAAAGCTTACTTCGAAGACCAAAAATATTAGAAAAGAATAGATTTAGAAAACTTGGTGATCACCAGGCCCGCCAAGAGGTTTTTTTATGCCCGGGTCCAATAGTTTTAATAAATGCCCTTTAATACTTCTGGTATAAAAATGATAAACAGAAAATAACTTTGTATAGTTATTTTTTTTTACATTCATAAAAATCTAAAATCACATTTTTTAAATCAATTCCTAATAGACGAACACATTATTGTTATAGCGGCTTCATAGTGGCAAAATTTGAAATAACTTCTTTATAAGAAACGTTATTTGCTAAATCTGATCTTAGAAGACTCACGCTGTTAACTGCCATCAAAGATTTAAACAAAAAAGTAGTGAAAATAACAAACTCAAAAAAATTTATCCATTTTATTAAATAATACACTTTAGTACTACTTTTGCTTTAACTTTTTTAGACGATGTAATGATTTCAAGATCACTCTTAGCTTTTTTGCTAGTGGCTTGACTGCTTGCCCAGTGGGCATTTCGACGTCGAACGAACGTCGAGCGACGTCGGATCTCGACGTCGGATCGACGTTGGGTTTACGTTGGAAATGGAAATGTTATTTGACGTCGGATAAACTGACATCGCGCGACGTCGGCATTCCGATGTAAATCCAACGTGTTTTTTGAAAACTAAAAAACGTTGCCTTAGGTAGGAATTGAACCTCGGCCTATAGATCCTAAATCCTACGCGCTTACCACTACACCACAGGTACATATTAATTATTGAGTTTATTTAGTAATTTATACTTGTAGCTATTTGGGAATTATTACTTTGATAAGAAATAATTTTGTTTAAATATTATATAAATATTAAAACGAATAGTTATATATTATAAAAAATGTATACTCGAAAATGTTAATAGTTAAAAAACTATGCTAGTGCATCATACAAAATCTCATGGTGTTTTATCAACCATTATTCAAACTTCTTTCCATTAATAAAAAACACGCTTAGTTCACATATTTATTGAAGAGCGCAACTGCACACATATTGTTGGGTTTGGATTAAATTTTCATCAGCGATGTCTTACGACGTTGTTCCGACGTCGTTTTAAGGACGTTGGATTGACGTCGGAAGACGTCAAAGACATCGGAGTACGTTAATATTATGACGTTGCCCGACGTCTTTTTATCGACGTTGGATCGATGTCAGTACTGCGACGTTTTTTGGACGTCTTTTAAAAGATGTCGGAACAACGTCAAAATACATCGAAACAACGTCAGGGGATGTTGAGATAAAGACATCGCCCGACGTCATTTTACTGACATCGGAACAACGTCGGAATAAGTCTTTTGACATCGCTGATGAAAATCGTACGTAAATCCGACGTCGGATTGACGTCGGGTGCCCACTGGGTGACTACTTCAATTCTTGAGCTCCACTGTTTAACAAAAAGTTTATGCATTGCTAGGCCTGTATCCAGCCTAGTTCGTTGGATTTTTCCAACGAACTAGGCCACAGTTGGGGCTGGTTTGATTTAGTTTTTTAATTTTTTGTAAAAACGTTAGTGTAGTTCATTCATTGACTTTAAATATCCTTCTTAAATAATTTTTTTTTTTTTCTCTATCAAAATATTGTTGTTATTATTATTATTACTATTATTATTATTATTATTTTTATTACTTTTATTATTCTGATGGTTATTAGTTGCTTTTAGTGATATGAAAAACCAGCAAAAAATAAATCAAGAAAAAAACAACGAGTCTGAACTTGAATATTTAAAAGGTAACTTTTAATTTCAACGCTTGATATTTTTTATTATTTTTTTATTTTATTATTTTAACAGCGTCTGTATCTTTAAGTTGAAAAATTTTCAAGCGATGTGCTCGATACAATTGCAAACGAGTTGCAAAATGATTGGATAAAACTTGCTCGTTTTTTGGGCATCAGTAAGAAAGAAATAAGAAGAGTTAAGCTTGAGTTTAAAACAGCTCGCGAACAAAGTTATGAAATATTGCATAGTTGGTGTAGATACAACCCAGATAAAACATGGAACGACTTGAAATCTGTTTTAAAATTTTGTGAATGTAAAGACGCCATTAATAAATGTGAAAGAAGTAAGTTTATTATCACCTTTATTTTAGCTTAATAGTATTTATGGATCCTTTTCTTTTTGATCTTAGATTTTATAAAGCTTTTAAACAACCCAGTAAGCACAGCGACGTGATAAAAATGTGCGTTTCATGTTACTTTTGGCACGTGACTTTTTGGTCCCCATGAAATGACCAAAAAACGTGATTTTTGGACGTGCTTTTCACATGATTTTTGGTATGTGATATCTACGTGACTTTTTGTTCCTTATTTAATGTCCTAATAACGTGACTTATAGGGTGTGCTTTTCACCTTATTTTTGGTACGAGATTTTTAGGTGACATTTTGGTCCCTATGAAATGAACAAAATTGTTTATTTCATTAAGACTGAAAAAAACCCCGTAATTTGCCGTAAATTTGTACCCCACATGGTGTGGGTACAAATTTACGGCAAAAGCATCCCCCACCTTTTTATATATATAAACATATGAAATGGAGGAGAGTAAGTAATAGATACAAAAAACGCTGCGCCTATAATGAGGTTTTATGTAGTTGGTTATTCTACCAATTAAACCAAATATTGGTTAATCTACCAATCCTTTATTGATAATGCAAATTTAGATGATTTTTTTTTTTAAACATACATTTCTTTATATATTTTGTTTTGTTATTATGTATAAATAAATAGATTTCCATTTGAATGAATGCCAAAGTGGTTAAGTGGTTCGAATGGGTTTAAATCCTTTCCTTTACACTTAACTTTTTAAAAAATTTTTTACAAAGGTTTTTAAAATTTCTAAAAACATGATTCACCTTAAAAATTTGTTGAGCATATGTCACGGTACTTAAGTTTAAAATGATTTTTTTTAAAAATTAAAACGGCAATAATCCTAATAAGCTGCAGATTCGAAAAAAAAATTAAAGACTTACTAAAGAAAAAAGTAACCACTGCCCCGTTTTTTTTTTTTTTTTTTTTTTTTTATAGAAGTTTGTTTTATGGGTCACGACAACAAAAATTAAAAATAAAGCAAGCTGATGATTTGAACTTGCCACTCGGCGACCTTAAAATTTTCAAAACAGTACGGGGGTTAAAAAAGTTTTTTTTTATAAAACATAATTAAAAGATTTTAAGTTTATATTTAAATGAAACCATTATGTTAAACTTAATACTTCTTAAAATATTTAAAGGTTAAAGTTTAACTTTTATATTTAATATTGATATAATAAGGAAATTTAGAGTTATACTGCTATTAATTCACGCCCCCATTAAACATTCAAAACCAAGTGCGCAATGACAACACAATTTAAATAACCATTAAAATAATATTATACTCTTTTTTTTTTGGCTTTATATACTTTTTGGCTTATCCTTTATCTAAACCTTAAAATAAGGGCTCGTCGATAAATTACTCAACGTTAGATTTCACAATTAAAGAAAACAGAAATTATCTAAATTTTTAGAACTCATTAAGTTTAATGAAAATTGTCATTCTAAAGAACTAAAGATCTCTTCTACTTTTTAAAAAATGAATTTAGCGTTGCATAATTTTTAAACGATTCCATAGCGTTTTATTAATTTTCTGCTCTTAAAGTAGTTTTTCAGAACAAAATTATTTTACTTGAAAGTATTGAAGTAAATAAGGAATAGGTATAGAAATAATCGGTGTAAAATAGGTATGTATAGGAATAGTAGGTTTGGTATAGACCCGTATTTTACGGATTTGAAAAGCTAGGATATATAACGAAAAGATATTAAAAAGTTAGGTTTGAAATAGACTTACAAAGACCCGTATTTTTACGGGTCCGATCTAAGCTATTATATATATATATATATATATATATATATATATATATATATATATATATATATATATATATATATATATATATATATAAATATATATATATATATATAAATATATATATATATATATATATATATAAATATATATATATATATATATATATAAATATATATATATATATATATATATATATATATATATATATATATATATATATATACAGGCTTGGTCGGGAAGCGGGAGCGATCGCTCTCGAATACTGACCACGGAAATTATATTTAGTTGCGTAAAACTGGCCAGGTTTTTTAGTCGTTTTGAGAACATTAAAGTTTATGTACGAAACAAAAAATTTTTGTTTTACGGACATACATGGAAACATAAAAACTTGAATGTTCTCAAAACATCTTTGAGCGCAAGAATAAAAAGAATATTTGCGAACACTAAAAAACTGCCAAATCAACGAACAAACTAATTCTATTGGTTTAAAAAATACGCTGATTAAGCGAAATAAAGTTTTAGAGTATTCTGTTGAAATGTTTTTGAATTTGTATTATTCACGATTTGTTACGTTTTGAGATTTCTACCATAAATTGTTTTAAAAATATTTATTATTTGTTTACAAAAATAAATGTTTTATATATATATATATTAATTAAGTTGTCAAAATTTTAAAAGTTTATTATAAATCATAGATTTTATTAGTATATTCTTATTTTTTATTTTAAAAGAGATTGTATTCTTTATGTAAATGTAACTTGGTGTATTTGTTTTTTATCGTAATGTATCTTTTAAAGCAATTTTCATGATTTAAACAAAGACTTACAAAAATAATTGCGTTTTCAATGAAGTTATAATCGTTAAAGTTAATAAAACTAATTATGTAACAAACATATAAGAAGTTTCTGGTTATTAAACACAAAGAACCCATACAAAGTAACTCGCGGATGAACAAGCATCGCGCCTGAGGTCACGACAGAACACAAATATATATAGCAAATAATTAGATTTAAAGAAAAGTTTCTAGATATAGGTTTACTAACTCTTATTATTTTCGCTTAAATTGCCATTCTTAAAACTCGTTATAGTTTTTGCTGCTTTAAATACTAATTAAAATTAAAAAGCCCACTCATTAAACATCAGCGATATTGTGAAGCAGTTTCGCTTCCTGGTCATTAAGTATTTTTAACCTTTTCAGTTGATTTCTATCTTGATAATTTAATTCTTATAGTAATTCAATGATTTAATTATTTCATTTGTTTATCTTACTGAGAAGAATCGCTTTAAATATGTTAAACTTTTCAAACTACGCGAAACATAAAATAGGTATTAAAAAAATTAACTTTTTTATTTATAAAATAAATTAAGCTTAAGTAAAACTAAAACTTGCAAACTTAGTTAAATAAAGAATATTTGTTTCCCTTTTAAACAATCGTAAGTTGTTACTTTATATAAAAAACATCGCTTAATTTTATAAAAAAAATTGTAAAAAAGAGCGATGTTTCGAAAATATTTGTTCTAAATGTAATTTATATACATTTATAAATGTAATTTATACACTATGTCATTTAGAAAAAAATAATATATATATATATATATATATATATATATATATATATATATATATATATATATATATATATATATATATATATATATATATATATATATATATATATATATATATATATATGTATATATATATATATATATATATATATATATATATATATATATATATATATATATATATATATATATATATATATATATATATATATATATATATATTTATACCGAAGTACCAGGAATTAGCATATAACTTATGTTTTTAATAATATAGATAATATAGTTTTGCAACTAGAGTTTAATGTGTTTCCACAATCATTAAGCAAGTAGCAGAAAAATTAATTTAGCTAAAAATTTTGTTTAGAAAATTATGGTATTTATTTAGGTTTTGAACGGAAACTTGAAAATAATTAGACAATGGTTGTAAATTATTTATTAGTAATTAGTATATAAAACTCATAAAAATTTATAATTTAGGTTATTCAAATTTAATTAGACTGTTAAAAAAAAATTGGAATTTAGATATTTAAAATTTAAAGAGGTAAAATAAATTATGTTGAATGCATAATTTATAAATAACTTTAGATTTTTAAGAAAAAATAGAAAATTATTAAAAAAAAAAATTAATAAAAAATAAAAAAAATAAAAAAACTATTAGTGAATGTTATTAGTTAATAAGGTTTGTAGCTGTCAATGTAATTTTTTAGTAAATATTTTATTAAATATTTCATAAGGTTTAGGGTGGCGCTAAAAACAACTTTTTTTGAAAATATCTGCTGACACATCCTAAATGTGTTCTTTATAATTAAATAATACTGAATTTAAAAAAGATTTGAATAAAAAACTTTTTGGGGGTGCTTTAAGAAACTTTTTTTTTTTCAACAATATTTTTTTAATTATAATTTTTTTCTCGTTTTTTTGTTTTTTTTTTAATGAACAAATTTAAAAAAAAAAAGAGAAAAAAATTATTAGACAATGGGCTTTTGATATTTTTATGTAATTTCACTTCATTTGAGACCTATCATGACATGTTTTTGGAAAACTTATTTTTTGATAATATTATGAACCTGTTTAATGTTTAAGGGTCTTGTGGCATTCCCTAAATATATTTTTTAATCAAAAATATTTCAAATCCATACTTATTTAATTATATAGGACACATTTAGGAGGTGTCAACAGATATTCAAAAAAAGTTCTATTTAGAACCACGCTAATATATATATATATATATATATATATATATATATATATATATATATATATATATATATATATATATATATATATATATATATATATATATACATATATATATATATGTATATATATATATATATATATATATATATATATATATATATATATATATATATACATATATATATATATATATATATATATATATATATATATATATATATATATATATATATATATATATATATATATATATATATTTATATATATATATATATATATATATATATATATATATATATATATATATATATATATGTATAAATATATATAAATATATATATATACATATATATATATATATATATATATATATATATATATATATATATATATATATATATATATATATATATATATATATATATATATATATATATATATATATATATATATATATATATATATATATATATATATATATATATATATATGTATGTATGTATAAGTTGAATGATTGATTAAAGAGCCTTAACTATTTAATGGCTAAATTTTTTGATTTCATAAAATAAACTCTTTCTCAGTGAATTAACTCTTTCCAACTTAAAATTGAAAAGTTAATTTGTTCTCATCTTTCTTAATATTTTTAATTAAATAAAAAAATTTTTAATATTTTACCACCTACCACTAATATTGCATTTTTAAAATCTGATTTTAAAGCCCTAAACATTATGTCAAATAAAATAGTATTCAGGCTTCCTTATGGATTTATATTTTTGATTTATTTAAACTATTGAGGTGAAAAAAAAATACTTTGGCTGTATGAAACAGAATCTGTCTTTCCCATGCACCTGCAATATTTTTTACATTTTGTAATTGTCTATTTGAAAAGATATTATCTTTAAAAAACATGATCTACAAACCCCATTGATATTCAAAACGTAAAGACTGTAAATTAAAAAATTAGTTTGATTTGTTTTTAACAAAAATATACATTTTTCAAAGCCAAAAAATACATTTTTAAAGCCAAAGAAAAGTGAGATATTTTATTGAATTTTAGCCTAAAAGTTTGTAAACACAAATATAAAATTATACTAAGTATAATTTATAGTTCATCAACAAAAAAAAAGAAATTATTTGACTGTAGTTATAATGTTTTTCACTAAAATGAAAAGTAGCTAAAATTTTATTTATATATACATATATATATATATATATATATATATATATATATATATATATATATATATATATATATATATATATATATATATATATATATATATATATATATATATATATGTATCTATACATACATATATATATACATATATATATATATATATATATATATATATATATATATATATATATATATATATATATATATATATATATATATATATATATATATATATATATGAATATATAAAATAGAATATTCATGTATATATGCATACATACAGAAGTTCACATAGGGTGGACGATCCGGGTCAGTTTTCCCAGTGTATCTTGTTTAAGGGGAATCATCAGATAACAAAAAAAAATTTCAATATGTCAAATAAAAATTGAAAACATCTAATAAAATTTTAACAACAATTACTTTGTTACCTTAATCCATCAAATTAAAGAGAGATTTTAAGCTCTGAAACAGCAATGTAGAATAATTTCCTGCATCTGGTGTATGCCTGACATCAATTCAGACTAAACAAACAGTCAATAATTGTTTAGTCAAGTAAAGTTAAAGATCTTATACTTCTGTATCCAAATGATCTTAGTAAAGACAAAAAAACGTTTTTTTTCTTTTACTCCTTGTTTCCTGGTGATCTTATTTTTAAAAGTAAAAGTTGGTATACTATTTGAAATATCATTTTAAAATTATGATATTGAAAATATACATAATGAAATATAAAATCAATAAAAAAATTTCTTTTCTTTAAACATTGATATAGATATAAAAAAACTAACCATCTAATCAATATTGTGTATTAAAATCCAGCTCATGCAGCATCTCATCTTCATCAATTTATAGAAACTCTTTTGTAGACACAGTTATTGCATTTGTGTTTAACTTAGCAATAGATAACAAAAAATATTTATAAATTACAATATTCAAACTATATATAGGGAATAATTCTCTGTAAGCTACTGAATATATGACATCATAATATATATTATGATAGAGTATTAGGTTTAACGCTTATACTTTTAGGAATATTAGATGTAAATAATCATTATTTACATCTATTATACTAAAAAGTTTATTTGTTAAACTTGATACAATATAATAAAATGTTAATAAACTATGTAGTACAATAATAAACAATATAGTACAATGTTAATAAACACTTTTTAACTATGGGCAATTGCGTTTTATAGGTAGTAATTTTTTATACGCGTTATTTAGTGTGTATATAAAAAACAGACATTTTTGATTTAATTTCTTACTTACTTTAGTCATATAAATTAAATAATTTATTCAATTTGAAAAAATAAGACAAATAAAATAAGAAAATGAATTTGAGCTAAACGAACACTTTTTTAGCTACGTGCAAAGTTCTTATAAAACGCAATTTGCACGTGCACGTAGTTAAAAAAGTATTTATTAACTATATTGCATGCAATAAATATTGGGCGAATGTCTTATTAGTAATAAGACATTTGCCTAATATATATAGTAATAATCATGCCATAATATATATATTACAAATAAGATATTTATTACTAATAAGACATTAGCACAATATTTAAATGGTATATATATATATATATAGGCGCAACTCGATATTCTCCCTCCTCCCCCTCTTTTTATGATTGATTTGGCGGACTACACCTTTTCAAGATGTAATTGAGAAAACAAAAATTGTAATTAAGAATCGTAAGATGTAATTGAGAAAACAAAAGTTGTAATTAAGAAACTTAAGATGTAATTGAGAAAACGTAAGTTGTAATTAAGAAACATAAGATGTAATTTAGAAAACGAAAATTGTAATTAAGAATCGTAACATGTAATTGAGAAAATGTAAGTTGTAATTAAGAAATAGAAAGATGTAATTGAGAACACGAAAATTTTAATTTAGATATCGCTTTGAAGGAGTAAGTGTAAAATGGCGCTTAAAAAAAATGGCGCGTAAAAAAATGGAGCGTACAAAATGACGCACTTAAAAATGACGCAAGATTTGTAGCGTAAATTTAATTTTTTAGGGAAAATTTGGGGAAAAATTTATAATTTTTGGGCAAATGAATTTAACATAATAAACACTAAAAACATTTTAGGGAAAAATTTATAATTCAATTAAAAATTATAATTAAAAATTATATAATTAAAAATCACTTCATTGATCATTTAAGCACCAACTTGTACGTCTTCCATATTTAAAATAGTTGCATAGTGCGTGGTTGCGTGTTGTACCGCACGTGCACAATCTCCTCCCATTATAGTATTTTTCGCCTCAATTACAATTCGTTCTAGTACTGCATGCGCTGTTCCGCAATCCCGTCACCTAATACAGGTGGAATGCGAATTGCAGTTTTAACGTTACTTTTAATTTTGGACCAGATCGTTTCCACCGGGTTCAACATTGGACTGTAAGGTCCCAAACGTAACAACTGAGCTGGTGAATTATCAAACACCCTTTGCAAACGAGCGTGACAAGGAGCATTATCTGTTACGACGACCAAATCCTCCAAACGATTCCCGGATGTAACCCACTGATGAAACATAGCCAACATCCACTCGTTACAGGAATCTGCTTTAAATGATCCCCTGCGAGTTTCTATCATGACGACATTTGTAGTTGAAATAGCTGCGATCAAGTGTATGTTTAAACCTTTTGAAGCAGGTACTTTCATAATTGCTCTTTTTCCTTGTCTCGCGCGTCCTTGCGTTTTTCTACAAAAAAGGTTAAAATTTGTTTCATCCAACCAAACTATCTGACGACCGTTCCTGATATGTTCGTTGATGTTTCTAACATATTCAGCTCTTTTTTGTTTGTTTTCATAACTGTTCATTGTAGAAGGCTCCTTGTGCACTTTTTTTAATGAGAACAATCTGCCTTCGAGGTAATTTGCTATTGTTGTTGTGCTAACGTTTATGTTAAATTGTCTTAATATCTTTGTTTTAATGGCCACCAATGTTAATTGACAATCATTTTCAATCCATGTTAATGATTCTTCGATTTGATCTTCGGTCAACTTTTTCGGTTTAAAACCTCCTTTTCCGATGAAATTTGAATTTCCGCTGCGAACCTAATTGTATGCTGTCTTATATTTGATACCAAGCGTTTGCGCGAGATTCACCCAATCTTCAAATCGCTCTGCACATTCAACAACTCTTCTCCTGTCATTTGGAGAAGATAAAACGTAACGTTTCCTTTCAACTTCTTCAGTTGTGTGTATTTCATGCCAACAAATCGGACAACTTGAATCTGGTTGTTCCAGAACTGGAAGAAAACAAATTTGGTGACATAAATGTTGACACGGATTTAGCTTAATCACAGACTTTCGGGTCATAGTTTATTGGCATATAACACAACGATCTTTCAATTCCATTATTATTACTTGTGCATACAAAAGCAAAATTTAAGATTATAACTTAAATTCATGTCCGAAAAGACCTTTTGTAACAACCTACAAACTTAGACTGTGAATTTGCTATATTAATTTATGTGTTCTCAATTACAAGTTACTATTTCTCAATTACATATTATGATTTCTCAATTATATCTTACGTTTTCTCAATTACATGTTGTGTTTCTTAATTACATGTTACGACTTCTTATTTACATGTTGTGTTTCTCAATTACATATAACGTTTTCTCAATTACATGTTGTGTTTCTTAGTTACATATTACGACTTCTTAATTACAATTTTCATGTTCTCATTTATATCTTGAAAAGGTGTAGATGGTTCACCATTTAAATAATTGCAAATGCCAACCATACTATCATGCATCTGTATTAAACTTGAATAAGCGGAATACCTGACTCAACTAAAATTACAACATTTTAGTATAAGATATTTAAAATGGGATATAAAATATATATACATATATATATATATATATATATATATATATATATATATATATATATATATATATATATATATATATATATATATATATATATATATATATATATATATATATATATATATATATATACATATATATATATATATATATATATATATATATATATATATATATATATATATATATATATATATATATATATATATATATATATATATATATATATATATATATATATATATATATATATATATATATATATATATATATATATATATATATATATATATTACATAATTTAAAAATTAAATATATAATACACAAGTTTAAAAAATATTTGTTATTTTACTCATTTTTTTGAACTGAACAGAAGTTTTGGCACACACACCGACTATAACACTAGCAGTTGTTACAGGGACCTCTGTAATCCATAAAAACATAAGTTGAAGAATTACAGCTACAGTCAATGAAGTAGAATTTTCAAAAAATCCACTTAGTATTGTTTTTGTTTTTTTACATTTACAACATCTCCATATATATTTATCCTAAAATAAAAAAATAACGCAAACGAATAACAAATAACGCTTTAAGTTTAAAAGACCTGAATAAAAATTAAAATATTTACTTTACAGCGGTTAAACTTTTGAATATTCATATTGTGTTCACATTCACATACTTTCCGAAAATCTATTAATTGGTTATTTTGTAAAAATTTGATTAAATTTTCTTCGTTAATAAGCGTTATAAAATGCTCTAAGGGCGACATTTCCAATAAAATTCTTTTAAAATTGCGCCAAATTTGGTGGAATTTTGCGCTTAATTTCGCCAATCATTTCCCACTCTGTTAAGTAATCAAATTTAATAAAAGTTGAATTCGTAAATTGTCGTATTTACCGAATTTAGGGAAGGGTGCGTCGTGTACAAGTCCGCCATTGATTTTCATAGAGTACATTATACTGATTCTAAATCATATAAAAACATAGGTCTGAAAACTTGAGGAAAGTACTCTAATTTGATGTTAAAGTATAAAAATTTACATTAAAAACGCTAAAATTCCACCATCTTTTTAACACTGTTTTTAAAATTTAGGTAATTATTTTTTTAACTAACGACCCGGTTTTAACTGTCGTTTTCATATTTTTAGATGTACATGCATCGACTGACAAATAGGGATTGGCGTAAATAAATAAACATATATCTACTGACAAATTGGAGGTGACGCAATTAAATGTACGTGATTTGGGTCAGGGTTTGGTTGGGGCAGGAAATCAATTAGAAATGCGTTTTTAATTGAAGCGTCGATAGTAACCATAGTTTTTTAAAATTGTTATTGAAAAAGAATTTTATTCTAACCGAGTATGACAAAGATTGCTAATATTAGCGTTTTTAATGTGGATTTTTATAATTTAACATCAAATTAGAGTACTTTACTCAAGTTTTTAGACCTATGTTTTCATATGATTTAGAATCAGTATAATGTACTCTCAAAATCAATCATAAAAACAGGGGGGGGGGGGAAGAAAGTTAAGTAGCGCCTATATATATTACTAAGAAGACATGTACAATATGTATTACTAACAAGACATTTGCCCAATATATATGGTAATAATCATGCCACAACAAAACGTTAAACACTAAATTGCGTCTAACAACGTTTATTAATAAGTTTATGTTTTTGGTGTAAAATTGTTGGCCACTATTGAAAAAAAATTTAAAACAATTCTACACCATTTAATGTTGATACACTTTTATATAAAGCTGCTCAATAAAAAAAGATTTAAAAAAGATCTGCTAAACCCTATTTCTCTGTTTTGTGACACCGTTTTGTAAGCAGCTTTACAGTGTTAACAGTTTTACACCGTGTAACCGATAAAGCTCACACCGTTTTATGAAAAACACTGTTTTGTAAAACAGCGTAAAACTGAAATTATAACTTTGTAAAAAGGTATAAAACAGCTTTAGGGAAAAGTTGGGAGAAGTGGGACGCGGGATAAGTTGAATTTATAATTAGGAATTGTGCCTAAATACTGTTATTTAATTTAAAAAAATAAAAGTTTGATTATTTCGATAGGTGAACATTTTGAACATTTTTATGTCGATTAGTTGATTTTATGTTTTTTCTATTTAATAACTTGTGTTAAAATGTTGTTTTAAATTTATTCGTTACACTTCTATTCACATTTGTTCCCCTTTACCCTAGTGGAACGGTTTCTCTAAAAGCAAAAATTTATATACTTACTTATGAATAGCTGGAAACCTAAGGAGATTGAACCGGTACCTAAAGAGAAGGTTTATTCGTAAAAACTTGTTTAGTTTAGTTTATACATCAAATAAAAAAGATATTGCAATAACCCTTAAAAAAAATTTACGTGTCCCTCTTCTCCACCAATTAAAAGTGTTCACTCTGAAGCTTAATTTTTAATAAAACGGAGAACAGTAACACTTTTTTTTTCACCGTTTTATTAAAAATCACTACACCATTTCAAAAAGGTGTAAAAATTGTTTAGTTACACTAAAACAGTGTAAATTTACACTTTTTAAAAAAAAAAAAATCAAAAAACACCGTTTGAGGTTATATTAACACCAAAATGGTGTAATTTTACACCTTTTAATTAAGAGTGTGTTTTTTTCTTTTACACCTTTTAATAAAAATGTTATAAAACGGTGTAAAACAGCAATAAAGCAGTAAACACCGTTCTACACCGTTTTTATTAAAAGATGTAAAAGAAAAAAACAACACAACATTTGATTTTTACACCTTTTTAAAACGGTGTAGTGATTAAAAAAAGATGTTATTTTACACAGTTTTATCAAAAAAGAAACTTTAAGGTGTATAATTACATCAAAACGGTGTAAATTTACAGTTTTTGCAAAAAAAAGTTTCAAAAAACACCGTTTGAGGTTATATTAATACTAAAACGGTGTAATTTTACACCATTTAATTAAGAGTGTAGTAAAATACGAATTTTTTGCAAAACAAACAGTAAAGATTATTATTTTTATGATAAAAATATTAATAAAAAAAACTCTCTAATTCTTAATTATCTATTTTAAAGCTTTATTTAAAATAAATTTTTATGTTTTAACTGTAAAACATGCGCGAAGTGTTGCTGCATCGACTATCTTATAGCCTGACTCGCAACGGAGTGCTGCTACATCGACTAAGAGTTTGGTTTAGGCAGGCAGTCTATCAAATAATTAAAAAAAAAATATGTTTTTAAATTGTATTCGTCTAGTTTCACTTAATTCAATTAAATTTTTTTCTAAATAATTTTTTCGTTTAAAAGTCCTTAAGATATACGACTAAATTAACTACGAAGCTTCGCAAAAAAGTTCACGTTTTACCAGTTCGCAGTTTGTCAGTGTTAGGGCTTCACATTCGTTACCGTCGAGCCATAGCGCATAACTTGACATTTTGATGAAAAATGAAGTATTTTATATAAATATTTCAAATAAATAAAAAAATAAACAAACTATCTATTGATAATTTTTAAGTAAAATATTTTTTTTTTTTGGGGGGGGGGATATTTTCCAGGGGGATTTTTTCTCGGGGGGATTTTTTTTCGGGGGATTATTTTTGAGCGATTTTTTCCGGGGGGATTTTTTCCTAGAACCAAATTAAGTAATATTAAAACATATATTAAAACATACTGAAACATTATCAAGTTTTACATTTTGATTTTCACTTGAAAATTGTATTGCGTCAAGCCCTCTATAACTATGATCTAAAACATTTTTTCCTTAAAAAAATTATTGCATTATTTTAAAAAATTTTGCTTGAATATATACTCGGCCAGTGTGGCCGAGTGGTTAAGGCGTAAAGCTTCTGAACAAGTAAGCCGAGGTTCGATTTCTACCAATAGCAACTTTTTTTTTTTTTTTTCGATTATTTTAAAATACAAAATATTTTTGAAGTTTTATAAAGACTTTATACAAACATATGCAACGTAAC